>JAJIBD010021207.1:0-144809 GCA_021461705.1 Cryptotis parvus
AGTCCTGGCCCGCCACCTCAGTAGAGTCTTGCAAAAACTCAGAGGAACCCCCGCATCATGAGGGCTGCCATTTTCCACATCCCGACTCCCCACTCATCAGAGCTCCACCCAGCGGAAGAGCTGATGATGAGCCCGGCTCCTCAGAGACCAACCCTACAGTAGTCTTTTAGAAGCCCAACCCTGGTATGCCTGATCCAGAGACTCACATACACGGGGAAGAGCTGCTACCGGCTCTCCCTGTGCCCAGCTGATCACAAGGTGCCTGGGAGGAAAGGTGGCCTGCCATGGCTAGAGCCTCGCAAGAAGCCAGAGGATTCCCCACACCATGAGGGGCAGCCATTTTCCACATCTGGGTCCCCCAGTTCATCAGAGCTCCACCCAGCAGAAGAGCTGATCACAAACCCGGCTCATCAATAAATGCAGGAGATGAGAGGCGACTACAAGAGTATCCCCACCCGCATGGAAGAACCTGGCAAGCTACCCGTGTCATATTTTGCTATGCCAAATACCAGTAACAATTATAGAACTTATTCTCATGACCTGATGGAATGATTTGAGGCTCTTTATGTTACTGGAGCTAGCAGATGCCCTTGGGCTACACTAGCATGTGACAGGACATATGGAGATGTTACTGGTGCCCACTAGAGCAAATTGATGATCAACGGGAAGACAAGTGATACAAGTGACACAAGTGATTCAAATAAAATAATATTAGTAAATCAGACCAGTATATTAAAATGGCAGAATCCTTAAAATCTAGAAGAATGCAAACTTTCTAGGAGACTGATTACAAATACTTGCAGAATGTTATGACTGTAATGCAGCAAGTTTGCATATATTGCATATATTAAACAAAATGGGAATGATTCTATTGGTATTTTAGTCTTTCCAGAAATGGTAATTTCTCATTGAGAATTTATTTAATGAGCTTATATTTTTGCAGAGTATAGCTCAGATCAAGAACCAAGCCATCATGAATGTGAATCATACATTGTATTTCCAAATAGTAATTTCTCATTAATAGTTTCTCTTGGTTTCATGAGTAGATATTATGCATTTTTACAGGAAATTAATTTCTCTTTTTTTGTGCTATGTGATTTTTTTTGATCTTCTTTCATTTAACTAATTTATCTTGCTTTCATCATCCTTTCTTAAGGTATCACAGGCAGA
Source organism: Cryptotis parvus (assembly GCA_021461705.1). Lineage (NCBI taxonomy): Eukaryota > Metazoa > Chordata > Mammalia > Eulipotyphla > Soricidae > Cryptotis > Cryptotis parvus. The sequence continues at coordinate 1,171 of JAJIBD010021207.1, forward strand.
AAAATTTAGGTATTATTCAAAGGTAGTAGATTAATTTTGTTGGAATAATTTAGTTTACACAACACATTTAGTGACTTGGTTATTATGCAGTAGCAATTTCTTTCCGGGAGTTGACCAGAAGTCAAATTTACTCATAATTTAGGATAATTATATAAAGAAAATTCTGGGTCTAATTGCTCATTACTAGTAAAAATAGTTGGGAAATATAGAAATATATGGACCAATGCTCTTTTGGTGTTTAATATATGATTGTCCCAAGATGTTTCTTTGCCAACTCTTTATCATATTTTCTCATATTTGGGGCCAGAGCAATAGTACAATGGGTAGGTTTTTTGTCTTTTATGCTGTCGACCCAGTTCTGATCTTCATCATTCTATATAGTTCCCTGAGCACCTTCAAGGATAATTCCTGAGTGCAGAGCCTGGAGTAAACCCTGAGCATCACCTGTTGTGATTCCTCCCTCCAAAAAGTCCTGAACTCAAAAGATTTCTCATGTTTTAGTCACCATTATAAATTACAATATATGTATTATATGTAAAAATAATAAGAATTTAATTATAGGAAAATAATATATTATGACTTGTTACATGGAAAACACTGCATGTCTCCTATAGAAAATAGAAACTACATGCAAAAGAGGACAATTACATGATTTTTCTACCTTATTGAGTCAGTAAGGGTAGAAATTTTAATTGAATCATGGGTTGAAATTATTTTAAAAAGGAAACAATATTACATATTTAAAATGAATCTCATTTATTTCTTTGAATTTATTTCTAAGAAATGTATTTCTAATACTAGAATCCATTTACTCCAACACTTTGTGAAGAAATAAACGACTTGAAATACAACCTCCACTCTCTGATTGTTAGCAGGAAATTTTTGCAACCACATAATGTTCTCTGCAATTTCCACAGGAAGAAGCTCTAGGGATTTTAAAAACATCGCTTTTTCTTGTGGTTGTTTTTAGTGTATGAATGTGTGTATATGTTTATATTTGAGCAGTACATCTTGAAAATGTTTTTCTTTTATTGTGATTGTGTCTTGGAAGTACAGTGAACAATGACTCCTGATTTTTGTTAGATTTATTGAAAATAGGAGGTGTTGCAGGTGTGATGGTGTCTGGCTACATTTGCAGGTGGCAGACAGGAGCGGCTGTCCACCCAGGGCTCTGCCTCGTGGGTCCTGGATGGTTGATGGTCTGACATATAAAAGACTGGCCCGGCCCTGGGATGAACCCAGAGCCACAGCAGAGCTGGCAATCTACCTGTGGTATATTCAATATGCCAAAAACAGTAACAATAATGGACATATGAAGATGTTACTGGTGCCCACTCAATCAAATCGATGATCAACAGGAAGAAAAGTGATACAAGTGATAAAAGGATAATAGATCATTTCTAACAACTTCAAGATGGATAAAAAATGAATAGAAAATATTTAAACTTTACCTTTTTTAAAAGTATTTCTGTATGTTTGGGGAAATTATGACAATATATGTGTTTTCCTATATCAAATCACTGTATCACTGTCTCCCCGTTCATCTTCGGCTGGCGCGCCCCAGTCTCCATATGTCCTGTCTCATGCTAGTAGAGCCCAAGGCATCTGCTTGATCGGGAACAAAAGAGCCTCAATCCATCTGGAAGAAAAAGAATAAAAAACACACGGTACTTCCCCCCCCGCCGGAAAACACCCAAGTGGGCGGGTGACCGGCCATTGGTTGTGGGTGGGGGTCTGATGAGAGAGAAGTCGTTGGTGGGGTCTGGCTTGTTGTGAGGCTCTGCTGGGGTGGTGGGGCCAGGGCTAGAACCCACCACCCCCCCCCCCCCCCCCGGGGACGGATGACCACAGGGAGAGCCAGTAGCAGCTCTGTCCCATGGCGAGTCTCTATATCTAAAATCTATTCAAAACATTTAATAGTATACTGAGGTAATGAATCTCTTAAATCTCAGAAGAAGAATAATCACTGTTTGAGGAGATTCATCATTGTCTTACTTGCTGTCATTGATGAAATTTAAAAGTATCTTGCATGGCTATTAGGAAAATTGAAGTTATGAAATTTGTCTATAAATGGATGGACATGGAGAGAGGATCATGTTGAGTGAAACTTGCCAGAAAGGAAATAAAAACAGATAGAGAATGACTGCATTTATTTGCATGACATATATATATATATATATATGTATTTTATCAGAAGCAAAAAAAAGCAGATAGAGAATGACTGCATTTATTTGTATGATATATATGATGATTTATATATATATATACATATTATGATACCAATATCCAAGGTCAGGCAAAACATGGATCAGGAGGTCTTGTCAAAGGTGGAAATTACCACAAATGTGTGGGACTCAGAGATTAGGTAAGATGGATAAGGGAACATTGTGCTAATAATTGTCAAAATTGATATACCAGCCTAGAACTGAGCATTAAATACAGGCAAAAAGATACACATGATAACCTCTAAATATATGTATTACCATCCACAATCTGTAAGAGAAGGAAGAGAGATAGACAGAGAAATAGAAAGAGAGAAAAAGAGATAAAGAACCTGCCATAGAGGCAGGCTAGGGGAGCATAGAGGGAATCAAGGACACTGGTGGTGGGAAATGGGCACTGGTGGAGTGTTGGGTGCTGGAACATTGTATGACCCGAAACCCAAACGTGAACATCTTTGAAACTGTATATCTCATGGTGGTATAATCAAACATTAAAAAATATACAAACCAGGCAAAAAATAAAATGAAATTATCTTGCATGTGTTTTAGAAAGTTTTCTCTACCTTCAAAAATTTTTCTGGTTAAAAAGCCCAGTGTGTTAATAATTTACTAATAGTACATTGAATTTTTACCATCATAAATTCTAGAATCTTTACTATAGTTCTCACATCCGAGGTCTGTAATGGCATTTAAATTTCTAATAAGTCCACTTTTTCACTTGTAATTATCAGTCAATGCCCTCATTTTTCTGTGTTTGCCATAAAACAAGTAGATCAGAAACACATACAATATAAAAACATTACATTTAAAGTTAATAATAACATATTTGAAATCATCTTATTTTGTTTTGGAAGTCACGGCATACATACCACACCGTTCTGAAATTTCAAGTATTTTAGAAATATTTAAAAATTTTGGCCCTCTGCATGTCTTTAGAGGAAGTTTCTGTTTATTCTCTTCCTCCCCCTACTCCTTCACCTCCACTCCTTATATGTTGATTGGTGTTTTAGCCAACAAAGTTCTATTAGTTCTAGTTCTTTATATATTTTGGAAATAAATTCTATATTAAACAAATGCTGTGAAAACATTAACATTATTTCCTAAATTGTGAGGTGGATTTTCTGGTGCAGAAGGTTCTTAGTTTGATATAATCCTGTTTATGTATTTTTACTTCGATTTATTTTGCCAATGATGTTGATTAATTAAAAATACCTCCTCTTCTTTTAATAATGTCATGGGAATTGCTACCACTATCTTTCTCAAGAAAAAATATACATTATTGTAACATATAATAAAATTTCCTTAGTATTAAAATTTTTTTTGTAAAATATGTTATAAGATTTTCAAGCTTTGAAATTCTGTCATTTGAAAAGTGTAGTGAAAGCATGCTAATTTTTATTCCACTGATGTAAAATTCAATAATTTTCACAAAGACCTCAAGTGTATCAACTTTTTAATTAAACAATTTTTGTAGTACAACACTAAAAAAGATTTGATTTTATATAAATCTCAATATGGGTAATTTTCCACATTCAATCATGTATTTTAAAGGTAATCAAAAAATGTAAAGTTTGTGTATAAACAGATATATCTATTTAATTCTTACAGTGATCAGAGTCAATGATTTGAGTTGATGCTAAAAATAAAAAGTAACAATCAGATTTTAATTCTTAGTTTAAGAGAGTTTGCTTCTCAATTTCTTTGTCAATAATGTTTATAACAAAAACCCTATGCAGGGGCCAGAGCAATAGCACAGCCCGGTAGGGCGTTTGACTTGAACGCAGCTGACCTGGGTTGCATCCCCCGCATCCCATATGGTCCCCGAGCAATGCCAGGAGTAATTCCTGAGCAAAGAGCCAGGAGTAACCCTTGATCATTGCCGGGTGTGACACAAAAAACAAAAAATAAAATAAAATAAAATAAAATAAAATAAAATAAGATAAAATAAAATAAAATGAAGACCACCTATGCCTGTATAGATATAATAGAGTGGATAGGGTGCATACCTTGAATGCACCCAAACTGGGCTTATTAATTTGCACCTGATATAATCTCCTGAGTCACACCCAAAGTGATCACTGAATACAGAACCAAGAGTAAGTCTTAGCTTACCACACAAAGAACAAGACAACAAATGTTGGGAGTGATAGAGGATATAACAATTCCACCTAATGGAATCTATGCCCAAGGTCCAAAATCTCCATTGAAAGAAGATATTCGCATTCCCCTATTACCATTGCTCTCTAACATAAAAATTAGAAGGGCAGTAAAGAAAAAAATGATGTGTGGAATCAAGGAGGTGAATTGATGGAAACAGGCATGGGTCAGGAGTCTTCATGCATCAGTGGTGTATATGGTTTATGTGTTCTTCTAAAAGAAACAAGAACGGTTTTAAGAGTGAAACCCAAACTAGAACAATCAAACTTAAAAACGTGCTTGTTAAGGAAGCAGGCTGGGAATAGGGTGGGGACCTTTAGGACAGAGGTGAATATAGTTGTACTAGGGGGTGTTATTGCTGTTGGAACACTTCATTGTGTGCTTGAAACTCAACATGAATAATTTTGTGAATCATAAGTGCTTTTATATATGTATATATACACCAAGTTATATATATAACATATATATATAAAATGTATATATATAAATATATATAAACATATATATATTTTAATTGCCACAGTAGGACCAGGAGTGATAGTAGTATGTATGGCATTTACCTTTCATGTGGCCTACCAGAGTTCAATTCTGGTCACCACAAGTGATTCTGGAGCACCACCATGGGTGATCCCTGTGGGGACAGCAAAGAGTAATTCCTGAGCACAACTGGGTGTGCCCCAAAACTAAACCAAACCCAAACTAAATTGAACAACAAAAATTTCCAGAATGTTTCATATGAGGTGGAAGCCGAAGAAGAGATTTTTTTTTTTTTTGGCATCATGTGTGGTCTTTTTTTCACTTACCAACTTTTAGCAAAAACAGAAAGCCTGAAAACTGGACTTTGTTCATCTTTTCCTCCTTCCTCAATTTGAATTTCAGCTCAAATTTGCAGATGTATTTTGTAATTTTTATTTTTTCAAATGTACGCAAATACATTTGCGTAACAAAGGAAGGGGCTGTGGAAGGTTATAAATGTTGTAACATAAAGTGTGTTTAAATTGTGTTTCCTTATATCATTGATGTCACCTTTATTGAATTGCTGCTTGTCGAATTAGTTTATCTAAAATCTTAAAAAATCAAGTGCAGACATCTTATTGGCACTTTAATTCCGGGCCATTGAGTATTTTAACCTAATTTTATCTGAGCTCTGTCTTGCTCTAAAGATGCAAGACCAAACAGAGCTGGTGTTTCTATTCAAGTCTAACTATAGGAAAATTCAATGTTAAAAGGTCAGTAGGAAGGACAAACTATCTCTTATTCATTGTTTTGTTATTGCAGTTAGTCTGACAATTAATGGGATGTGGCTTATTCATCTTATGGAGGGCAGTTTTTAAATAGTTTTTCAATTTAAATGTTAGTTTTATTCATTCACAATCGCCCCCACAGACATGCCCAGATTAATGTTTGACGAGATATCTTGGGATCACCTCATGTGTCAGATAATACAGAAAGGCATTCCATCCGAGAAATAGAACTTTTATAGTAAGCCTTTCAAGTATCAGTTTGTGTTTGTAAAATTGCTGAAACAGGATTCATTTTAGACGCTAAGAAATAATAAAAGGATATCAAAATTGTCTAACTAAAAGACTCAGAGACCATCCTACTTTACTATTAATAAATTGATGAACAATTATGTTATTCAATCTGTATGACAATGAGAACCTGGACATTTTCAGATCCCAACAAGGTCATATATAATTTGGCATTTAAATGTTAAAGAGTTTATTTTTAATAATTTGTCACTTGTCTTCCATTGTTCATCGATTTGCTCAAGTGGGCACCAGTAACTCTCCATTCATTGGATGAGGTTCATTATCGTTACTGTTTTTGGCATATTGAATACACCACGGGTAGATTGCCAGGCTCTGCCTGGTTTATCCCAGTGGGTCCAGTCTTTCTTTACTTCAAGCTATCAACCATCCAGGGCCCATGGGGCAGAGCCCTGGGTGTAGACAAGCCTGTCTCCTGTCTGCCACCTGCCCATGCAGCCCGGACACCTGCAGCCACCCCTGCAACACTTCAAGGGGCAGAATTTTTTAAAAAAAGTATGAAATTTGATTATGGGTATGTATTATAAAAAATAAAAAATCTATTAATTAAAGAGTAGGATGTGTTTGCAAATCACAAAGATTTATATAAACAGAAAAATAATCTAAGTTTATATAAAGCCAAAATATATTTGCCCTTTTACCTAGGTGCTAGTATTTACTCTGACTACAAGAGTCATTCAGTGGACTTTCTAATAATAATATTTTCTGGGTACCTGGAATGGACTCTGTTCTTGAATTCTTGTCAAGACATTCTTAATGCAATCACTGCCTACACTGTTCTAAATGGCATCTTTTATCTCCCATGCAGAGATTTCAATTGCTCTCTTAAGACTTCAGAGATTGTTTTCACTTCACACATCCTCTCAGCATTTATTAAGGTTCAGCATTCAGAGGTTGAACTATAAATGAAACAGTTAAATGAAATGAAGTCGCCTTTTCCTTCTAAGTGGCATATCTTCTCTACAATTACTTCTGCTTCTTCCTGTATTTGAACACGAACCTTAGAAAAGCTGGAATGAGATACTGCTATAGATATACTGCAATCCTTATAGCTTACCTGTTCATTTACATTTATTCTCTTTTTTCATTTCTAAAGTTTAGTATTTATACTCCTTATGTCTTTCACTTTACAATCTATGTTTGCATTTAGATAAGATAGGACAAATAATTCTTTTGAAATTTTGAAAAAAAATGTCTTTAATTTGCATTTCTTTGCTTTTCTTTTTGCTTGTGGGCACACTTGGTGATGCTCAGTGTCTACTCCGAGATGTATACTCAGTGGTCACTCCTGACGGGGTGCCTTAGGGACTGTACATTGATCGAGGGATCAAACCTGGGACGGCCATGTGCCTTCCCAGTGTACTGTCTCCCCAAACCCTATTTCTTCATTTTTCTAAAGGATAAATAAGTCAACTTGAATATGATGCATATGTTGATTATGGGAACTTCTCATATAATATCAGTACAATTGTTCACAAGAAGATAAAATGGAGTTATTGCTTACTTCAGGGAGAAAACAGCGTGATATTTATTGATAATTAAACTTTGATGGCACGCATTGTTCATGTTCACCTGCAGAGTTTTGTCATATTCTAAGTTATGTGAGTTTCTGCAATATTTGTTAGCAATTTGTAACCTCTATAGTACTAATTACCATCCATATAGTACTTCTGACATGACCTAAAAGATAATTTCTTAAACATTTTGCTACTAAGATACAGCAAAATATATCTGAAGATTAACAACACCTGATTTGACATTAGGCTTATATAGATTCGGATAAGGACCATGACACCAAGTCCAGCACTGTTTCTCAACTGAATTTGGAAGATGGATCCTATCAGCAGCATTTACTTACCTTAGTGAAAGTAATAATTTTCAAGGGGTTGGATCAAGCTGTGCTCCACGAACATCTCTTGCATAGTACTTTGGGGTCCCTCTGAATACTGATAAGTCATAAGATTACTTGGAACAATAAGTCCTTGATTAAAATTCAACTGTGAAAGGAAGTGAGGGTGAGGAGAGGAAAGGAGCTGTGGATATAAGTGGAGGGACATAAGATTATGGTCAGTCCTGGGTTGGAATTCTGAATGCTTGAGTGTGTAAATTACAGTACCCAAGTAAATAATAATAAAATTTTAAGTTTATTGTAAATCTCTTAGAATAAAATTCTCTGGGCATTATTTTTAATAAATAGCGATGTGGGAGCTACACGGTATTGGAGAATGATCCAAGTGATCCTGCGTCCAAAACTTAAGGTCCAATCCATCCATCTACCTTCCTGGCAGGCCCAATTTCACATTTAAAATAAATATATTATTTATCCAATAACAATGGAACATCAAAATGATATCACAGCAAACAGTCATAATGTAAAATTGATCACTGGTGCTGCTTATGAGTAGAATGGCAAAAAATGAATCATGTATAGCTGTATTTTTTTCCTGCACACCATTATTCCATGAACTACATTAAACTTTGATCCTCCAGTGACCTTGATTATTTAACCACCTGCTCAATTTGATCAGGGAACACACGCTCTGAAAAGCTGCTCAAGGAAGACCTGACAAGAGTGTACATCCCGCATATGTAAAGTTTACTGTCAGGCCGAGGGAATGTGGGGATTGCTCAGCTGCTCTCCAGTATGCGCAGTCTGCAAAGCTTGAGAAAGTGCTTCTAACCCAGCTAAAGGTTTCTAAGTTGGATCTGGCTTTATTTGAGTTGTGCCATTTAAAATGAGATTTAGAATATAATTCCCTGAGGGAAAATTATATTTCAAGGAGACTGTATGAAAATTGTTGAGACATTTTTATCTCAGAGGTCACAATATTCATTGTATATTCTTTAAATACTTATAAAGTGCTAACAGAAAAAATGATGGAAAGGTAGTATGTTGTTGTGTGTGTAAGTACATTTGTGTAATTGTATCCTAACTGAATGAAATGGTAGCTATTGCATGTACTTTTGAGACTATACCTCGGAATTGGCTTTATTTTCTTAAACGTATGTTTCTTAAACATTTTCTTAAATATATCTATGCATGTTTGTTTATATAGAGTTAGAACATTTATATAAGATAAATATCTATTACATTTTAACTAATGGACTTAATAGAAGTTCATATAAGTCAAATTTGTATAATTTGAATCATTCATCGGAGATTAATAATTGTGTCACTAAAGTTCATCATATGATATTGTGATTGTTATCTATATAGAATCTATACAGGGGTGGAAAAGATAGTACAGTGGGAAAGGCACTTGCCTTGCATGTGGTCAACCCAGGTTCAATTTCTGACAACATATGATCCCTAAACAATGCCAGGAGTGATCCCTAAGCACTGGGCTGGGAATAAGCCCTAAACAACAAAAGAATATAACCTCCAAATAAATGAAAAAAAAATTACAACCTATACTTTTAAAAACTATTGTCATCTTTTAATTATGAAATAATGTTTGAAGAAAAATTACTTCACTTTTATCACTTGTCTTCACGTTGTTCATTAATTTGCTCAAGCAGGCATCAGTAACATGTCCATTCATTGGGAATGGGGGCCATCATTGTTACTGATTTTGGCATGTTGCACACACTATGGGTAGCTTGCCAGGCTCTGCTGTGGCTCTGGATTCCTCCAGGGGGCAGTCTTTTTCTGTGTCAGACCAACAACCATCCAGTCTCCATGGGGCAGAGCCCTGGGTGTAGATAAGCCTGTCTCCTGTCTGCCACCTGCCGGCAAAGCCGGGCATCACAGCCATATGTGCAACCCCTCAAGGGGCAGTTGAAGAAAAAATACATTTAGAAAACAGAGGCATTTATTTATAAGTGTCAGTTGGACTTTTATAAAACTGCCATGTCATTTAAACATTGCATGAGTATTTCTTTTAAAAAATGTATTTGGGATACCAGAGCAATAGCACAGTGAATAGGGCACTTGCACTGCACAGTCAACTGGGTTTGATCCCAGTCACCATATAAGGCCCCCTGATCCTTGTCAGTAGTGATTTTGATCACAGAGCTAGGAGTAAGCCCTGAGCATTACTGGGTGTGGCCTAAACACCAATGGTGAAGATAACATGTATTTTGTCCATTACTAAGACATAGCAATGATTTTGAATGATTATCCATCGTAAAATTCTAACAAAGTACTTTTGACAGGAAATTTTTAAAAAAATTATCATTCTGATATTTTATATGAGTACCAACACTTACTAGACTCACATGTTTACTTATTTCATATTTTAATAGCTTATCTTGCTGTTATTAATTTATTTCTGATTTTTCACATGGAAAGTGATTGAAAAAGTAGGAAGATATTGTATAAGTTTAAATTTCATAAAGCCAATATTTATATAAGTATTGGATATTTTATTTTTATGAATTTATTTGAAGTAATGCTATTATTTCTTAAACTACTATATCTATGCAATTTTGATTAAAATTAATTTAAATGAATTTATTCTAAACAGGGAGACTGCTATATGTTGATATTTTAATTTAATCCTAAGAAAAGTTTATAGTTTTCAAGGAGCACATAATGGTGTTGGTGATGTTTTTATACCTATACATTCTTGAAACAATGTTTATCTTTTTATACTCTGGACATACTACAATTCAGGCACAATCATCTCAGACTTTTGATAACTTTGCAACTGAGCGCATTGCAACTATCATGTAAAGCTTTTAAGAGTTGTGTTTAACATTTCTTCAAACTGTGGTGGTAATTATTATTCACAAAAATATGTTATTCTATACAATCTTATATAGTGTTAATCTATTCTTTGTGATTTTCCAATAACTTATTGTATGTATCTATCGTCTTTTTCCTGAATAATGATATTTTATGTTTGTTTATCTTTTATCCTTTAAAAAAGTGAAGAGTTAGTGCTTATCTTATTGACTAGATGAATTCCAAAGCTCTAGTTACCCTTAGGGAAGCTGAAGACAGTCACTTTTATAACTGAGAAGAAATACACAGCAGGATTCTATTCTATTAAGCTTTATAGAAAATAATTCCAGTTAGGCAATTTCTCTCTCTGAATTGCAATTTAGGTAACTTTATGAACATGACAGTTGGTTTAATAATTTTTATGTTTTCATTTATCCTTGTTCTTGTTCCTTCAAAGTTTTCCCTCACTAACTTTTTCATACTTAAATTCAAAAAGCTTTAGAGTTTTACGAAAAACATTTTGTGCTTTATATTTCTGTTTAATTATATATGAACATTTTATTGAAGATTTTGGCAAGTTATTTTATCATAGGGGATTCTACATTTTGTTTTATTTTTATCTTAAATCATTGTTCCTGCATCAAATTTTTAAATTACATTGGTTATGATATTGCCGTATAATTTGATCTGTGCCGATTATAACATTTATTAGCTATCTAACTTGCTTATTTTTCCTTTCCACTCAATAGTTTTAAAATCCTATTTCCAAAATCAATGCACTTTAAATTAGTGATGGATTAACTAATCACTCATCCTTATCTTGTAATTAAAATTTGACCATTTGAATTATCCTCTAAAATATTAACTTTATTTCATAGTCTAAGACAATTTAGCCCATAATATCAATAAATGCCATTATAAATATCAGCTATTAGCACTAAGATGCATTATTGTAATATATGATGATACATGATACCTGTATATTCATTTTCTTCATAAATCTAGTGCAGTAAATTTTGCTTAATAAACATGATTTTTTAAGGCATATATTGTTAATCAGGAATACAATAGAAATAGAATTAGCATGTCAATCTTTTTCCTCATCCCTGTCTTTTGTTTCTGTTCATGCATTGAGCCAGGGTTTATTTGCATGATGTGTTGCTTGTGCAAGTTCTGGTTGTAGTGCATGCCAACAGTCACTGCAAGATTCACAGAGTCTCTGTTGGTCAGGTCCCTAACTATAGCTGTTGCAGTATTCTCACATCTTTCCATTGATGGCGCTTCTTGTGGATGGAAAACAATAGTTTTGGTGCTTACAAAAATCTGGCTGTGAGCTGGTGATGGTAAACTTTGTTCCAGTACTCAGGGCTCTCTAAAAATGCTTCTTTCCTAAATTATGAGCTCATGTACCTGAATGTGGGGTTCATGAAAACTTGATAAGTTTATATGTAGTAACATGATTCTGAATGAATAGTAACGAGAAATTCTTTCAAAATTAACAGTGTGATGATGATTCCAAGATGTTTTTGGTGATATCTATTTTGCATGTATCATGCAGAGTCTCTAGGACTGAGCTCGGTGCATGTGAATGGCACTGAAGACTGAACTCATTACCGCACACTTGCAATACTGGTGCTCTAAATAATGGAACCATGTCCCAAGTCCCAGTTTGTTTGCTTTAAAGCCACCTGCAGTGTGGTTCAAAAGGAGTGTGACAGCAGGAAAGATTGACAAGACTGAATGCTATTTAGATTACTTTGGTGACCTGGCAAAGTATGTAATCTAATACTTAGCAGACTTCAGTCTAAAAGATTTATCTGTTCTGTGAACATAAACTCATATGAGTCAAATGCATTTTCATGGGATCCTACACTAAGGCATCTCAACTTAATGCTAGCAGATTAGATTATTGTTAGCTGTAAGAGAAAAACAGAATGACCTAACTCATATGAGGGGCTGAAAGATACACAGCAAAGTAGCAACAAAGGTCCAAAGGCAAAATCATGGAAGAACTGAATCACATAATTTCATGATGGGGGTGCTGTGATAGAGGGGTGTTGGGGTTCTTGGGAGAAGGAGGGGGTATACTGCTGGTGACTGTAGTGTAGGAATTATGTGCATGGAATATCTTTATTAATCATTATTAAATTATTAATAGCATTGTAGACCACAGAATCTCCATTAAAAACTTTTTCAAGAGAAAGACTAACCTCTACCTTATAGAATATATAGCAGAATCTCTGACCATTACGTACTAGATGTCTATAATGGCCTTTCTCCCATCTAGAGCAAACATAAAGACCAGCAGATATGGTAAAAATTCACCAGCTGTGAGATGCTTGCCAAAATTAATTGTTAAAACCTATGCTCAACATTTCTTTCTAAAAGTTGTTATCTTAGAGCTTTTTATCTAAGCCAGAAACATTCTTATTAACAGCATAGTGTCCTAGCCACATCATTTATCCAAAAATGAAAAATTCAAATTAAAAGATAAGATTTTTACAAGTAGCTTGCATACTTGGAATTTGATGAGATAAACAACAGCAAAATAAGCAGTTTGTCTGGGAGTGTCATTGTTAGGTGTGCCTGGGGTCAATTAAACACTGTGAGCTGAATATGCATTTTCATGTGTCTAATGATTTTTGAAAATCATTTGCTGTGATGCATTAAACTAGACCATTAAAGAGTGATTGACCGAAGGAAAGAAATTGCATTGTCAATAAAATTGATAAGAAATTTGGCAGAATTTTACCATCCATCTTAAAAAAAAACTGTTTATGTATACCATCCATAAGAAATATCCGTTGTGAAGACACCGACACTGCATGCTCTTAAGTTAATTGTGATATTGTGATTTAAGAGCATGATATATGTGTGGTAAAGAATGGATAACTTAAGACTGAGAGACTGTTTTAGTGCCTGGTTAACCAAACATTGATTTCAATAATGGTAAAAAAAAATAAAGCTGCAAGTAGGAAAGAAATGTTGAGACAGTGAGTTTCACTTAATGTAAAATTGTACAAAATCGACCGCATGTTAGCAGTTGGTCATTTTTGAAATGTTTTATAATGTGAGAGTTGTGTTGTATAAACACCAATATAAATCATTGTCTCAAGAGGCCTAAGGGACATGGCACAATCTCTCTACCAGGACATCTTCCTTTACAGCCTCATTACACTTGCCAGTGATTCATGGGTGTTAGGCTTGACTGAGAAGGGTGGAAGGGGCGAAGGAACTCAGTCTGCTATATTTCAACCATGCAAATGAGCATATTTCCCTGGGACTAAACGGCAGCAAATCTACAGGAAATGGATTAATCTCTGTCTTGTCTTACTATTTCTTTGTTAAACTTTTAAAAATAATCCGAGTCCACGAAACTGAAATATTATTTGTATTGCCTCTTTAAAGCTAGACAGATATTTTTTCTAATGGTTCTCTGGTATAGGAGTGATATGGAGACAATAGAAGTCAGACTTCCTCAAAACCATGAACGAATGGTTTGAGGCTCTTCGTGTTCCTGAAACAACCAGATGCCATTGGGCTACACTGGCATGTGATAGGGTCAAATGGAAATGCTACTGGCGCCTGCTCAAGGAAATCGATGAACAACGGGATGTCTAGTATAATAGTGATCTAGTGATGGAGACAATAGGGGAATGGACAGTGTGTGCAAAGGAAATTACTTTTAAAAACTTACTGGAAATAGTCTATGAGAAGATGTGTTCAAGATCACAGTCTTTGACTAAGATTTGAGTGATGAATGCAATCCTTATTTCAGGGTCTAGAATAACTCCTCTCATCATACTGATAACAAAATGGTCATCTTAGGAATGATAATTTCTCTGATTCTATTTCTTCTAAGTCAATGTGGAATTGGACTTTTGAGGTGGGTGAGAAAGAGCAAACTCTCTTAATTCTACTCACAGGCAGTAATAAAATTGAAGACACACTATTTAATTGAAATTGGGATCTGTGGTATTGTCAGTTATGCCTGAAATATTGTATATTTTGCTGCAAAAATGTGCCTAATTAGCTGTAAAATGAAAACAATTCCTTGTAAAATTAAAATAGGTTACTATATTTGATCACAAACTGTTATATTACATCTATGATGTCAAATTCTGCTTTTGGAATCATATCAGCAACTCTACAGCAGAACATTTAAATTCAGTTTTGTTATATAATTGTATCCAGCATTTGGTGTAAAGTAATAATATATAAAATTACATTGGAAAGTTAATAAATTCACATGAAATATATGATAGCAGGCAAAGTATGCAGGTTTTCAAAAAATAAGCAGATCATGTTCTATGATTTACTTATTTATTGTTTTTGCATTTTGTGTCACACTGGGCGATGCTAGGGGGTCACTCCTGGCTCTGCACTCGGGAATCACTCCTGGTGCTGCTTGGGGTACAATATGGGATGCCGGGGATCGAACCTATGTCGGCCACATGCAAGGCAAATGCTCTACCTGCTATATTATGGCTCTAGTCCCTGATTTATAAACAATAGAATATCACTGATAAGCAGAACATCAGAAATATTTGTATACTTTTAGCAAGAACTCTAGACTAATCTTTTATTTTTACCTAATAGCTCAGTTATTGTAAAATTAATTATAAAATGCAAAATCCACCTATTATGTTAAAAAGTTGAATCTTATGCAGATATAAAAAGCAGCCTTAAAATTAGAGGTAGACAAGATATAATAGCTGATTTCTACAAATTACATTTGATTTTCAGTATTGTGACTTTTTGTTTCATTATTTCTATTAATATTAATGATACATAATTATATATATTCTACAAACAGTTGCCATTTATCTATGATGTCAACAGTTGATACATATCATGAATATATGTTTACATATATCTATTTGCATATTCTACAAACAGTATTCATTTAATAGAATAAAATTGGATTGGTCATGTTTACTTTTAATTGACTTCTCCTTGAATATTCATCATTTGGCACAATCATTGGATGTACGCCCAAACTATTTCACTTTCACTTTCAAATCCAGTTAATCCATTTGATCCCTTTATCGGTACTTGTCTGGTATAGATCTTTATTACATTTTATAGAAGCAATGCTATCTCAAAACATGTTCATCTCAATGCATTCACTGACCATCTGTAGAAAAGATCACGCTGATCTCTTGCTTCAAAGTCATCCAAGAATTATAAGGAACCATCTGCAGTACAGTCTCCTGGGTCGACTATTTCTCACTCACTACCTTTGCTCATTCTGCGATCTGTACATTTACCCCATTCTCCTTCAGCTTATTATATGTTTTATAATTATTTATTTTTTATTTTTAAGATCGTAAAAACAAATGTGTCATAACCATCTTATTCCAATGGACTAGCATAATTCACCCTTTAGTATAAACATTGCATCATTGTGAAATTTATTGAATGGATTTTATTAATAATTTTCAAGAATAATAATGATAGTCCTACATTAAAGAATAACTTGAGGAAGCTAGAATAAATAATTCCTCTTATCACAGTTTTAACAGAATGGAAGCTTTTTAAAATTTCGATAACAAAGCCTTGTAACTTACTTGTTGCTTATCAGGTGGTGTTTTCCTCAACATAGGATCCAAATTCCTTTCATTTTGCAGATCCACCATTGCAGAGGATTTGTAGTCTTCTGGATCCAGAAGTTAAAAACTGAAGACTAACCACCCTTTAAAATCCCCCATGGGCAAGATGAGTCAGAAGGGCTTGTCTGGATGTAAGCGATATAAAGAAATACGGTCTTTGTCTGTGAAGCTAATTTCACCAAGGCACTTCCTATGTAATGTTTCATCATCCCTAACATGTGATGAAGAAAACAAGAACTATTGTATCATGTTTTAAATGGAGGTTTTATTTCATGCAGTTTACAGGAAAATAAATCAGTTACTGAAAACATGCTTATAGGTATAATTTTTTTTATGATCAACAAATCTTAATGGATTTTGGCATACCATCAGTCTTAGAAATGCTTTCAAAAACAATTAAAGTCATACAACTTTTGTCTGGACCTCCAGCAAATAATAGCACCTATCCAATGAGATTAGGCACATGGGATTCTGTGATTCCTCTGTAGTAATTACATCTGACCTTCTAAAACCAGATGTCTACTAGTATAAGAAGAGGCGCATGCTTGCTGAAACAGGTGTAATATCCTCAAATAATTCTGCATTTTATATGCTATAGTGTTGAATAAAAGAGTCTCCAACTTTTACATAGCTGAAACATCCTTTTTAAAAAAGTTTATTTTATTGATATAACTATCAAAAAAGTGCATCTCCAATTACTCATGTGCCCCTATTTACGATATGTGAAATTAAAGGAAAAGTGCCCAATATAGATAGGCAGATGCTATATAAACACATCTGTAGGTCATCAGAAATTACTATCATCACTATCATCATTAAACTGTCAAGTGTATATTTAGAAACTACTTTTGTACTACCTAATGAAAGACAGTTCTCAGTATCTTCTCTATAAGTTCACCTATTATAAGTTAGCATCAAAATCATTTTCAAAAGTACATTCACATTCTTGGTGAGTAAATGAAGATGTTTTACTTTGTTCTCACATTTTAAAATATGTCTCAGAACTTCTTCATTTATTTATGGTGTTTATTTATGAATTTTCATCATATAGTCATAAAGTGATCTAATACAATTCTCAGAATCTGATAAAAACTAACTTTCTTGTTTTGAATTGACTAATATGAATTTATTGTGTTAGGATATAATATGATATGCATAGGAATAATTCAAATTTATTCACATATCTGTGAGGAGTGAAACATTTTTGTGTGAAGATCTCAGAGCATTGTAACTGAATTCACTGTATACTTTCAGTAAATAATTTATGCTGATACGGTATTATGGATACAATCGAAATTTGAATATGATTTTTGACAGTTCTTTTCTGCCTGAGTACTCAAAGTTTTAGTAAGACCTGTTCTTTGTCTTCTTGGAATTCTTAAGCTACAAGGCACTATACAGAAGATACAGACATAAAACTGTTAAATAAATAATAGATTTCTTGGGTCACCTCATATACAATCTCCAAATTTAATTCTTCTTGCATAGAGTTTTATAAAAGGTCATTTCATAGTCTGCTTATATTGGAAAAGATAACCAACGTACATAATTTATTGAAACAGACATCTGCTAGAGATAAACCAATGAGGTCATTTTTATATTGAACTCTGCCAGAAGTCTGTGGAAACAAAATGTAATTCAAACCGAATAGTGGCTTCTGATTAAAACACCTGTGGATTCAACTGATAACATTTCATGTTGAACAGCCTAGAATTAAAGTTTCCAGACACACAGGTCTTTTGTGATACCAATGCTAATAATGTAAAATCTTGTTTAGAAATCCAGTATAGCTTTTACACAAAACTCAAGCACGTTAATAAATTCAATTTCTACTGTTAATTATGTATATGATTAAGATATTTGATTCTGTATTTTATGGATAGATTAAGCATTTTAGAGATAGCTTGTGAGAATTTTTGCTTTATTTTATTTGATGGTCATATGCAGAATAGTTTGCATTATTGTTCTAATAGGAATAAAGGATAGTGCCATATTATAGCTAAGGGGGTCTTAAGATTAACAATAAACTGTCCATGAAAATGAACATTGAAATGTGGGGGTCTTGCTAAGTCTGTTACAAGACATGGATCCTAAAGAGGAATTGTGTTCATTTCAAAATTTCTCTTATTAGAGTATCAATCATTACAGTTGTAAGACTAAAGTCTATATTTTACAAAGATAAAACTCACATAAAGCACTCCACTGTATCAACTATTCTCTTTACAGCTTGCTTATTTTTTCTCAATTAAATCTGGTATCATCTATAATAAAAATGATTACAGAACCATGACAAAATGTGCTTTTTTCTATTTCATTTTTTTGCTGTTATTTAAAAATCTCACAGGTTATATTTGAAGGTGAAAGCACAAGCTGTGTTTTTAAGATGTGTTTTTCCTCAGTAGAATTATGTCATGGGGAAACACTATGGATATCCATCAAAGTGAAATCTACAAGGACATAAGAGCCGGTTATTAGTGAACATTCTTCCTAACCTTCAGATGCTTCAAGATTTCTGACAAACTGATACGCAGAATGAGAGATTAAAGCACAGTGTATTTTTGAAATTGCTTCATTACATAATTTTGGTTTTTGTTAAACATTATTTTGCTGTTTTAAAACAACAATAGGCTGCAGCCTGCAAACTTACAATACAATGCTTAAATGGGTTCAAGTTCAGTTAGGTCAGTGTTGGCTTCAGGTTAACATTATTGATTGAAACTTGTTAAGGCATCCTGGCAGATATAATGCTGTAATTTTGGTCAGGAAACTAGGCAGAGGAACATACCCTTGTGCTTCTGATGCTGTTCTGGATTGTATGCGTGTTACTCTGATTAAAAAAATGTAGGAAAGAAATGAAAGACTTGTCAAAGTCCATAACATTGTAGATGACTGTGTTATGGTTCACAAGTTATGCAAATTTAGGTAGTACATACACAGTTAGATACTTTGTTTATATATTTAAAAATAGTTTTGATAAATGAAAATTTTGTTCATAGCCAAAAAAACTTCAATAGTATGTGAATAGTATTGTGATGATGTTCTGATATGTGGTATTGTTTTATGTGTATACAAACACACTATTCTCTGTAAGGTAGGTGAGGAATTCATAAGGCTTTTAGCCTGTTTTTTCTTTCTGTTAAAGATTACTCTCCTTTAAACAAGCTTGATGAGATGATAAGTACTGAAATGGAAGGAACAATCTACTCTAATGGAAGAGGACTTTTCTCTTTGCCACCCTAACTGTTATGGTTAATGTGTGTGTCTGTGACCTTGACAATTTTCAACAAATGTGCTTGAAGAAAAAAAAGAGCTATACTTCAGGCAAAATATAGCAATCAAAACCTTTGGTGGTTAAATTGACTAAAAATATTGCCCCATTATTCAATTTATTTCATTTCTGTTAGTAATAGCCTTGGTTGACAGAGACTACTGAGTGTTTTCACTGAAATTTATTAACAGAATTCAAGTTTATAAAAAGTAACTCATTGCTGATTTTTTGGCAGGATATATCATTGAAATGATATCTCTTTGTATTGTTTATTACTTTTATATTTACTTGTGAGAGCGTAAGTGGTGAAAACAAGATTAGAAAATGCCGAGGTGATAATTTGTGAATGATGGAATAGTTTGCTTTCTATGCCATGCCTACATGTAGACCTGATATTCACTAAAATCAGTAAACTCTCACATTAAAAAATTTAAATAGCAGTATTTGAACTTTTTCTCTGGGAGCAGCTCTCAGGAAGCTGAACATTCATATAATTGAAATCATCATGTGCATTCTGACCCTAATTGGGTGACTTTTATATTAGGTTCCCACCAAGCAATCATAGAAGCAATTATGGGCACTTGTCCTGGGGCTCACATAGCCCAGGTGCTGCCGCCTGATTGTCATTTGGTAATTGCCTTAGTACTTCCCAACTACTCCTTAGCATCAGCATACTTCAGCAGCATACTTCAAATAAGTGAAGTCTCCTTGGAAGCACAAGTAAATACTTAATTATTTAGTTTGCTACTTCATATAGGTGCAGTCAGTTACTTGGAATGTGAAGTCACACTGACAACAAAAAATGTCTTAAGAGACTTGCCTGGGAGTCAAATTGAAGATGAAATCTTTGCAATTAGCCAAACACTTCCCTCTTAAAACATGGAAAATAACTTAAATAATAGTGATGATAGAGGCACTGCCAACTTGAGAATTTTTTTAAAGTCTTTGAAGTCTGACTTTTCAGAACAGATTGTAAATCTCTGGCCCATTACACACCTGCAGAGATTTTGGTGTTTTATTTCTCTTGGGTGAAACTGCAGAAGCCCAAACCATGTTAATCACTGTCAGAACCAGTTGTATAAAATGCCAAAATGCAGTGAACCAAGTGTTTTATAATAAATATGACAATGCAGTCAGAATGTTGTTTTGTTAGACTTGTTATTTGTGGTAATTTTTCATTTATAATCTATGAAAGAAAAAGTTCTAAGTCTTGTACAAAAAAATTAACCACAGGGGAGATGTCAACATATTGTATAAATAATATTTTAAGTACTTGTATCATAATTAATTCATACAAAAATAAACATATTTAATTGAAGCATCATGTTAGTGCCTTAAAATACCTGTACAAAACCTTCAGTACCAAATATATTCTATTCAAATTTTCTTTTTTGTCATTTTTGCCATTAAAAAGGCATGCATTTTTTTAATTTAATTCACACCACATTGTTTAAATCGCTTATTAACATTATTTAAGTATAATTGAAATTTAGCTTTTTGTTGAATAGTAGGTACAATGATAAATGATGGAAAATAGTAATTTTGGCTTTATATAAGTACGGTTGTTTCTAATGAACATTAAGTTCACTAGATTTAAAATCCTTACACAGGGGCCAGAGCGATAGCCCAGCGGGTAGGGTGTTTGCCTTGCACACAGCCGGCCCGTTCGGTTCGATCCCTGGCATCCATATGGTCCCCGAACACTGCCAGGAGTAATTCCTGAGTGCAGAGCCAGGAAAAACCCCTGAGCATAGACAGGTGTGACCCGGCAAAAAAAAAAAAAAAAAAAAAAAAGATGGTTGGGTGCGTTATCTTAACTCTAAATTATTTTGGGCCTGAGTGATAGCCCAGTGGATAAGGCGTTTGCCTTGCAAGTGGCCAGCCTGTGCCGGCCTGGGTTTGATCCCCGGCATCCCATATGGTCCCCTGAGCACTCCAGGAGTAATTCCTGAGTGCAGAGCCAGGAGTAACCCCTGAGCGCCGCCGGGAGTGACCCAAAAAAGAAAAAAAAAAGAAAAGAAAATCCTTACACAGAGCTTATGTCTATTTTTTGCCCATGCCATTATGTATCACTGTATCACTGTCCTCCCGTTCATCATCGATTTGCTCAAGCGGCCCCAGTAACATCTCCATATGTCCTGCCTCATGCTAGTAGAGCCCAAGGGCATCTGCTTGCTCCAGGAACATAAAGAGCCTCAATCCATTCCGGAATGAGGTCTATAATTGTTACTGGTATTTGGCATATTAAATAAATACAACAGCTCTGCCCCAGTCTGCGAGTCATGCCATTATGTAGATCAGTTATATGTATTTTCAGGAGATTTTCAATGAAGACAGCTTCTTTGATAACAAAGATAAATAAATGACAGTACAAATAGATATGCTGAACGTATGCCAGATTTTTTATATATAATATAAGAATATAGGTCTAGCTACATACTATAGTATTCAGTAAACTCTTGAGGAGATACTTTTACCCTCTTTTGCTGTGATGACTGTGCATTATATGGAAGCTTGGTTATGGTGTTTGAACATTAGTGCATGATGCTTGCAGGTGATGCACATTTACCATGTTTCTCATCAGGGGTTCTCACATACCTGTATGTGGTGTGACCAGAAATCACTGGTGCACTGGGACCAAGTAAGCAAAGATATAGAATCACACTTGGCCTGTCCAGCAGTGCCAGAAACAGACCAGGCTAAATTAACAAAGGCCAGTCAGGAGCTTGAACTAGTCAGCTCCCGCCCCAATGAAATAATTTTAATAATATTAATTAGACTTCCTACTCAGCGTTACCTATTTGTATATGTTATAACAATGCATAAAGTGTTTTACATTTGCTCAGTCAATATTCGCTTTATTTTAACCACACAAAAATGTCCACATTAATATTTCAATTTCATCAGCATTAATTTCGATGGATTAGAGAAATTGTATAGAGAGTAATGTGCTGTCCTTGCATGTGGCCAATGGGGGTCATATCCCTGGCTCCTCAGAAGTTATCCTTAGCACAGAGCCAGGAGTTAGACATGAGAACGTCTTATGTGACTATCACTTACCCCCAAATTCTTTTTAATTTTGTACCTGGATGACACCTATGATGCAAAAGAAAGAACATATGTTCTTTGGAACTATAGAATTTTTCTGAGAGTAATGCAGTATCACAGAGATAGTGCAAAGTGCTAGAATACATCCTTTGCATATGAAGGCACTGAATTTGATTCCCGGTACTGATAGTCCTTCACACAGTATTGGGTGTAGTTTTTGTGTCCCCTAAACCAACTTGACGCAAACAGACCCATACTGCTAGGATGAATATCATCATGAATGGACCTGGCCTGAGGAGCTACCATTACCCCAATTAAAGCAATAATGCTGAGTCTGGTTAAGTCACTCACTGTTTCTCTATCATAGTAGTGCCACATAAAGTTTGAAGACAAAATCTAGATCATAATGTTCTTTATCAATAACCATGTTTATTCACCATTTTATCAGTAATAACTTACATGAATAAGGACTAAGTAAATATTTATTCAGTAAATTAACACTGATCCAAACTGGAGAAATTTGATACAGTATGTTGTGCTGTGACCCTATGTATATTTCTAAGATCAGCATTTTCTAGACCTTTTATGCTACTGTGTCTTTCTTAAGACTTGACATAATTGAAAAGCAACGGTATTGAAATAAATGTGGTGGACCTGTCTGTGTTCACTATCATAAAGCTGATGTTCCTAATAAATGCATGTACACCACGTAATTGCAGATTCCTTTTATAAGGAATCTGTCATGGAAACTACCAGAAATTAATAACATGGTCTTATCAAAAGTGAGATGAGTTGGAATAATATTATATCCTTATTTTTATCTTGGGGATGTTTTGGCTCCAATTTTGAAGAAATAATTGAACTGAAAAAGCATTATGAAACTTTCACATAATTAATTTTGGTACATTTTTATGACCCTTTAGCAAAGATGTCTTTTCAATAATCTTAGCAATACTAAAGCTATTATCAACTGATTTTTTGTGTATGACTAGCACTCTTGAATACTTATCTTTTCAGTTTCAAGGCTCTGGGTTATACATCACTAACTATTGTTCACTGGATATAGAGAGTCATTGTGTCCTTCACAGACCACTAGCTTCTGATGATCTAATTTCATCTTCAACAATAGTTACAAGGAAGCGCAAAAAAAAACGGTGTTGAAAGTGGTGTTTTAGCTATTGTACACATAAATGATTAGAGGGGAGTGGACTAAGCATTGTGTAGACCAATATTATTTCCAGATACTTTCCTATAGTCATTTCTTGATTTTTTTCTAGTAATAAAATAAGTAGTTTCAGATAAAGTCAGATTGATAGAAAAGATTAATATATGTAGTTGAAAGAAACATGAAAGATTGGATGAAAAACTACATTACCTTTGCTTTCTCCACATACTTTGGCAGAATTAATCTAGAAATAAATTAGTTATAAATATCTAAATGGCTGCTTTTATAGATTCAGAATATAAATTATCCTCACAAGGAATGTAATATATTTTCATTATTTATATAATTTGTTAAAATATACCAGATGAACATGAAGGTGAAAGTCATCATTCATCTTTTCTTGCTATCTTATTGCCCCATGTTATAACCATCCTTGTCTTAGTTGCTCTTCCTGTGGATTGTTGGAAATGGAAATGCAATATTTATCGACAATTAATCTTCATGTTCATCAGGCAAAAAGGATTGGGAAAAACAGATGACTGTCTTACTTTATTTTGGAGAAGATTAAATCTAATATAAGGAAATAACAATTCAAGCTGTTGTGATTTATTTCCATCTTCCTACACCCTTCTATTTTCTAAATAATTATTTGGTAATGAGTTTTTAAGGCTGAAGATATTGCTGAAGAAAGAAAAGATTTTTTAAAGCTTCTAATTCTAGTTAAAATACAAACTCAATGTACTGAAACCTGACTATAAGTGTAAAATTCTTAAAGAGAATTGGATTCAATTCTTGACTTCTATTTCTGTTATTTTTCTCCTAATTTGTGAAGCCATGAATAGCATACTACTCTGGAGGTATATGTAAAATACTGAGATAACCCAAAACCTATATCCTGTTAGTATGTCACAAATTCCTCAAGTGTCCCTTTTCTGAAGAAATATTAATTTACCCATTATTGCTAAGGAACATCACCAGTGCAACTGAACAAACGTTCCAGGAAAATGTTATTATTTGTTCAGTTTTTTAGGTCACAGGGCTGACTTCTGGCAGGGCTCAGGATATCATACTTCTTGCCAG
This sequence comes from Cryptotis parvus, assembly GCA_021461705.1. NCBI lineage: Eukaryota > Metazoa > Chordata > Mammalia > Eulipotyphla > Soricidae > Cryptotis > Cryptotis parvus. Next base: position 25,939 of record JAJIBD010021207.1, read on the forward strand.
GGATTCAGTGTGGGTTAACCATTTGAAAAGTAAGCAAATGGATACTACTACATTACTACTGGACCTATTACATTAATATTATCCATCCTCAGGAAAACGAGGTGTTGCAGTTGTGGCTGCGGTGCCCATCTGCATCAGCAGGTGGCAGGCAGGAGATAGGCTTGTCTGCACCCAGGGCTCTGCCCAGTGGACTCTGGATGGTTGATGGTCTGGTGTAGAAAAAACTGGGCTGCCTGGGATGAACCCAGAGCCACGGCAGAGTCTGGCAAGCTACCCATAGTGTATTTGATATGCCAAAAACAGTAACAATCATGGACCTCATTCCCAAAGAATGAAACAATACTGGCACCGACTCGAGCAAATCAATGAACAATGGGAAGACAAGTGATTCAAGTGACAAGTGATAATAAAAATATATTTTGATGTTATGTACATCATTCACTAAAATATTTCACTTTAAAAATAACAAAATGAATAAGTGAAATAGAAACTATAATCTTGTTTAAAAACTTTCAAAATAAATGCATCTGAGAAACTGTATAAAGCATATAATACTGATATGTAATTAGATAAGACAAGTATCTCTTTTGGTCAATTTTTTATGTTTTCCTCTACATTATTTTTTGTTTGTTTTGAGCCTCACCTTGTGTTGCTCAGGGTTACTGCTGCCCCTACACTCAGGAATTACTCATAGAAGGGCTCAAGGTACCATTTAGGGTTTCAGGAATCAAACTTGGGTCAGTCATATACAAGGTAAGTACCCTACCCCTGAACTATTGTTCTGGTTTTATCTACGTATACTTTATAGTAGTACACTAATTTCCAAATATTGTTTGTAACTATTTTAATTGACTAGAAGGCAAAGAGAATTTTACCATATCTGATCTTAGTACACTTTTAGTATGGTCATATATTTGAGATCTAAGAGTAGACCCAAGACCTCTTATATATTGCCACACATTTCCAATTCATTTATTCCACATAGGAATAACGTTGTCTTATCTCTCTCTCCCTCTCTCTCTCTCTCTCGCACTACAATTTTCTCTTTAATTTTTGGTCTGAATTTAGCAGAGCTCTGAGCATTGTTCTAGCTCTGCATTTAGGAGTCATTTTTGGGAGTTCTAAGGTCATAATAAGTATCAACTAATGTTATCTAAAACATTACTCTTTGCTTATATGAACTGTTAACTGTGTAGTTTGGTAGATATGTACATAATTTGTAATATTTTGTACTGTGCTATAACTTTTCTATCATTCACATTTTATTTTTAATTTTCATTTATTTTTATTTTATTCTTTATTCTTTATTATACCACTAAGAGATATACAGTTACAAAAGTGTTCATATTTGGTTTCAGCCATACACTGTTCCAGCAACTATCTCTCCACCAATGCCAATTTCCCTCCATCAATGTCCCATAATCTTCATCCCTCCTCTAGCCTGCGTCTATGGCAGACAATTTTCACTTCTCTCGCTCTCTCTCTGGAGGTAGTAATTTTTAAAAGATATTTTTTATTATACCACCATTTGATATACAATTACAAGATGTTCATGTTTGAGTTTCCGTCATACACTGTTCCAGCACCCATCCCTCCACCCGTGCCCATTTTCCACCACCAATGTCCCCACTTCTCTCCCCCATCCCCATCCTGCCTCCATGGCAGATTCTTTATCTCCTTTTCTCTTTCTCTCTCTCCCTCACTCTCCATCTCTCTCTATCTCTCTCTCGCCCTCTTGCTTCCCTTTCTTACACATTATAGATTGTAATATGTGCATTTAGAGGTTATCCTGTGTATCTTTTGGCCTATATTCAAAGCTCAGTTCTTGGATCATATCATAATTTTCAATGATATCAGCACACTGTTCCCTACTCTGGCTTACCAAGCCTATGACCCCCACATGTTTTTGTATACCAGATTTCTGTGATAAAGCCCACACATAATGGGGATCTGGCTGTGTCCAGTTGTGAAAGCCAGACCAAAGGATGACTGTGGCTGTGCTGTGTGAGGCTTTCTGACTTCCGGAGCCTGGCAGAGGTCAGGTCAAGGAGCAAAAAACCTGACCCCACTCTTAAGATGGCCCATTAGTCTAGAGCAGGCCAGGTAGGCAGAGCACCTGAATACTTGGTGTCCAGCGGAGAGCCCCAGCAGCAGTTCAGGGTAGGTCCACCAGCCTTTGTGGAGGAAGCCAAGGTGGTGGAAGTGGTACCAGTCCAGGCTCCCTAAACAACCTGGTTGGTGTAGTTGCGGGGTCCTGCATGCCTGCACTTTAACTCGGCTCCTCTTTTGGGTCAGGCTGTGTCCAGCTGTGGAGTCTGGACTAGAGGAAGACTGTGGTTGTGTTGCACGAGATTTTCTGACTTCTGGGAGCCTGGCGGAGGACAGGCCAAGGAGTAAAACCTGTCCCCCAGTTCTTTGTATGGGTCAGGCTATCAACCATCCAGGGACCACGGGACAGAGCCCTGTGTGTAGACAAGCCTGTCTTCTGTCTTCTACCTGCCGACACAGCTGGACACTGCAGCCACACCTGCAACACCTTGAGGGGCATTGGTCAATCAAATTTTAAATATGAAAACATTCCATGCTTATGGAGTTTAAGTACTTTACAAAGTTGGCCCTTCTCTGTAGACATACCATTAAAATATGAAGCCAAATTCTATTTTATTCTATTTGTGGATCTTTTGACTAAACAACTCAATTTTTTATCCATCCTTTTATTTTTCCTCCAATAAAGAGAAGCTCTCGGATTATCAGAGTTTAGTTCCTGGTATCATATGGTCCCCTAAGCACTGAGTAATAAACAGCCCAATGGAACTATATACATGCACAAATATATTCATATATGAATGTTTATATTTTCAAGTTTGAAAATCTTAACTCATCAGTTTGTCTGATTTTAATAAAATGTATGGGGGGAGGAGCCCAGCGGGGGGGCGTTTGCCCGCCGCCATCAGCCGGCCCCCGGATCCCCCCCCCCGGACCGAGGCAGAGCCAGGAGTAACCCTGCGCCCGGGCCCAAAAAAAAAAATATTCTCTTGTCTTATTTATATACACATTTTAGTTACACAAAATGTATAATTTATATAAAATTATAAAATATTAGTTATCAAATTTCTTTCTGCTCATTAAAAAGATTATTAGAAGTAACCCTACATTTTAGGAATGCTTTTATGCTATGTTCTCTTGGCAGTCACACAGAATTTATTTGTACAATATGTTGTTGACCAGTAAATAAATATGTAAGGGATATTCCAAATTTTATTTTCCAAATTTTAGATACATTTTGAGTTATCTGAATAAGTCACAACTAATAGTCACCAATTGCATAAACCAATAGTCACATAATATGATCAATTTTTAGGCTATTCATAATATGTATTTGCAAGTAAATCTCACAGCAGGTGTATGATTTTGGTGCTATTAACAAGTTATTTAATACCTATTATATAATTGTCAAAATGCAATCAAGTTCTTGGCCTCTATTGTTTGAGTCCTTGTGTACTATAATCTTAATATTATTTAATTATATACGTTTATTTTGTTGGGGGTACATGCCCAGCTTACTAATGTCTCTGGGATCAGAGACTCAGGGATCATTGCTGGTGTGCTCAGGGCTCTTATGGTGCCAGGGACTGAATCTTGAAGCCTTCGTGAAAGAAAAGCATTTCAGCTGCTGTATATTTCTCTTGATATATATATATATATAGACATGTACTATATATGTATATGTATCTTAAATTACTTCATGTGACTTAACTGTATATTACTTTTAGCTTAACATTACTATCTGCTGTTCATTGTGTCACCTGTATCACTTCTCTTTCTCTTGTTCATAGATTTGCTCAAACGGGCACCAAAAAACGTCTCCATCAGTCGGGAATTAGATCCATTATTGTTACTGTTTTTGGCATATCAAATATACCTTGAGTAGATTGCCAGGCTCTTCCATGGCTCTGGGTTCATCCCAGGGGGCCCAGTCTTTTTCTATGTTATACATCAACAATCCAGGGCCCAAGAGGCAGAGCCCTGAGTGTAGACAAGCCAGTCTCCTATCTTGTACCAGTGAATTATATCAGAAATGTATTATAAAAGAGAAAGCTTTAAAATGAAGTCATTTAATAGAGTATAAATAATAAAATGTAAATTTATATTCACATTCAAAATGAAAAATATTCGAATAATATAGATATCATAAATACATATTTTTAGAAAGATATTATAGTTTAATCTTAATATACAATGTTTTTCATTTTGGTTAGATAATTACATGCCCTCATGCTGATTTTAAGCAAAACTGCTCTCGACTCACATTAGTGCAAACATTGCTGCGTGTTGAACATTTAACATTATTAAAACTTTTTAGTATATATTATTTCTAAATGAAAATTAACAATTTGAGACTAATTGCCATTAGAATATAATGCCACAATCACAATGTTTTCAATGCCCTAGAAGATAGCTTGAATATTAAATACTTTTGACTTAGATACCATACCCTGCAGCACTCATGACTTACTGTAGACTGTATGCCAGGGATCACTCCTGATGATGCTGAGGAGAGCATATGCAGTACCAGAAAACTAACCCCAGTTGCACAAGTTCACAGCAAACACTGTGGACTCATACTATCTCTGAACAAAGTTTGATTTTCATGATATGGTATGGAAAATATTAATTTATGTTACAATTCCTTAAAAGAGTTCAGAGCAGTAAGGCATTTTGATCAGACACTGGGTCTTCATTTCTAAAATGCTTCCTATGCAACAGAGATTGCCTCAACTCTAATTTAATTCGCTGTTATACTTTGTCATTTCCTTTCTCAGTAATATGAGCTTAATAATGAACATTATATTTGGTTAATGAAGAATGAACTCTATATTTAGAGATCTCCATATTTATGTGACTTTCTTTTGTGGATAAATGCTAATATTTATTGCTTCTGTGTTGATACTTTATTTTGTGTTTTGTCACAAACAATAGTACGATTAGTGAAGCTGTAAAGTTCTCTCAGTAGATGCCTGTGTTCCCCAAGATAGCGGCATTAGTGCCTACAAAGCAGTTAATGCTATTTATCATTATTGGCAGAGTCTAGGAAGGACCTTCTGTGGCTCTTTCTTTCACCTTGCCAACAGAAGTTGATGAGCTTTCAGATTTAAATTCATAGATGATGCATCAGGATTTATATGCACTACACATGGACATGCACACAGGTAAAACTTCCCTGCTGATGGAGAGTAATTAGGACCCTCCTAACATTCTAAAGTCGGATATCCCTACAGAATCATTACTTTATCTATATTGCATGCCAAAATTGCCCAATGGGAACATTAAATATAGTGCAGCTTATGGGAGAATTATCCCATTCATGTCTTTAAAGAGCCCTTTGCATTATGTATGATTCTTTGTACGTTTATGCAAACTAATAAATGGAAGGCACATACTTGTAATTAATGGACGTCTTTACAGGAATTTCTTCTGGAGTAATTTCATGTGTTCCGTTTACTAAGGGACATTGTAAAATGCCTCAATCATCATTGATACATGGTAGAGTGTTTTGAAATATTAAATTGGACAAATTTACATTTCACCATGATTCTAATTTGAATGTGTTTTCATTTACCTCAATATAAAATCAAAACTTCTTACAGTAAATGTATTTGTAGCACTCTTTGACTACATTAGCACTTCTTTCTGCTCTTTATATTATTCCTTCATATATTTTTCTTACTTTAACCTGCCAATTTGACACCTGAGCATCATTTGAATTCAACTATCCAACACTCCCATATGAGACTTCTGACCTAATTTATTGAAGCGTATTTTTAAATTTTTTATTTGTTTCTTGGGATGCATCCAATGACACTCAGGACCTCCTCCTGGCTCTGTGTACAAGGACAATGCATGGCAGGGCTTGAAGGACAGTGTTGGCTTCCAGAGATCAAAGCCAGTCTGAATCTCTACCCTACTACTGTAAAATAGCTCTGACTCTGGACTAGTTTAATTTGGTTTTCAATTTTTTTCTTATTATTACATAACTAAAATTAATGTTTTATGAGCATAATTTCATACCAAACCCATTATCAATCTATCAGTCTACCTCGGCCAAGGAACTTAGCCCTCTCACACCTTCCATGACAAGGAATATGTGTGACAGGTCAGGTTCCCCTTCCCTTCCCCTACAAACACACATTATGTTGTCTTTGTATCTGTTGCTGCCTTTCTGTATTCATTGATTCCCATATATAAGAAAAAATAATTCATTGAACTCATTCAGCATGGTATACTCTCATTTCAGCTATAGAATTCCTAATCACTTTTTCAGCTGCATAGTTTTCCCCTGTGTATATTTACCATGACTTCTTGATCAACTCACCTGTAGTTGGGCATTTGGATGATTGCCATTTCTTGTCTATTGTTCTAAGTGCAGAAATGAATAGAGGTGTGCACATATTTTTTCAAATTAATGTTTGTGTTTTGTCCATTTATATTTTCACTTGTCAATAAGAGTTATTACTTTAGCTTTCCAAAACCCACCTTGTGGCACTTAGGGCTTTCTAAAAGTGTGTGTGTATAGTGTGTGTATGTGACAATAAACAACACGGAAACAGCATAACACATATTAGTAAGGTAGACCCCTAACTAAGAATCAAATTACCAAAAATAAGATAAAACATGTCACGAAAGAATTATTCTGTACATGTTCTTGAATGAATATTTGTGATTCATATTAAAAGAGGAAAATTAGGTGTGTGATAATGCTTTTCTTTAACTTGGTCCTAAATAGTAAATACATTCAAGAGATAAAGTAAACTGACTATATGATTTTTTCGAAAATAAATGGCATATCTGATATTAGAAACAACACTCAGTATTTTATTTACTAGTATGAAAATTTAGTATGTTGTAGAAGTTAACAATAGAGAAAAGTGCATAAAAGAGATCATTAAAAGTAAAGATTCTAAAAGTCGATAAACATTGGCCATTATATTTTCTCTGTAATTAATGACAAAATAATAATATAAATATGCACCTACATTATACAAAACTAAAAAATAACATTTTGAATCTATTCATATTTATACCAGTCTCAGAAAGATTGCTTAAGCTGTCTATAAAAGTGTTAGTGAAATAATATGGTGAAATTTGTAACACATGACCACTTTAAGTGCATCATTTTAGTCTGTGTGATGTAGTCATTTCAATGTAATGCTCTTTATTCTTAACTGTAGATTTTACGCTAAGGTAAGAATTAATGTTTTGTAGTTTTCTAAGTAAGTGAGGAAAAATAACTGAGTAAAGGTCAGATGTTTCATTTCCCACTTGGGATTGATCTGACTTTATATGAGAAATTTAGACGGGGAGGCAAACCCTTTGACTTTCATGTTTAATTCTGAAAACATTGCATTTTAATGTAATTTTGCTCTTGCTTTAATGATATCAGCTGTATAATCACATTTCTTTTTTGTAAGAGTAAAGCATCAGAGTAAAGGGAATTGCTTTTACAAAAAACAGACACTCCACAAATCAATATTATACCCTTCAAAGGAATCTGAATTCAAAGGATCAAGAAATTGTGAACCACAAGATTGTTTTCTTTTTTTCATCAACAAAAAATACATTTTTTTTAGCTTGTTATATTTTTGGTACTCCATCACATTCATTTTGTGCTATTGGGAACTGTTATGCTATAAAGACTAAAACAGTAGCTTTTATTCTATAACAAAGTTGATGCCACATTTAGTTCTCATTCTTTCCCATGACTCATCTTATTCTTTGACATATTTAGACTAATGAACATTTGATGTATGGGAATTTTTGTTTTATTCTTATTTTCAGATTTTCATGTAGAAGTTAGAAGCAGCTGAAGGAATTATCTCTGAATACATATGACTAATGATAAGTAAATTGTTGAATAAATTTATAAAGACTAGAGTTGAAATATCGTCCACATATTAGGTAAACTACGAGATATGAAATTAACATGGATTATAACATTATATTGATGCAAATAAAAAAATCTAGCATGCAAAATTTGTTACCGGTTAGTAATATTGAATGCATATTAATATAGTATATTTAACAGAATCTAAATATTTTATAGCTGCCAGTGGTATTTATGTTTTCAAGATCATATTAACATTTTTCTTGATAATAATGAAAGACAGCAAATTGGAGAAATGTGAAAGATGGTACAGTATCAATGTTTAGCAAACAAATATCATTTAAAGAAAATGTCCAAATGTCATTAATAAAGGACAAAGCAGATTATGTTGATTGTTTAGTTTATAGTTGTGACTTATAACACTGATACCCAACATTTTACATATTATAGGTAGCATAAATTAATTTGCACTATAGGGGTGCAAATCAAGATGCAATATAAGGGTCTTTGAATAATCACATGATCAGATTAAATTTTGAGTTCTTAAGATTGTTAATCTCAAGTTGGTATGACTGGTTCAGTTAAATGTAAATATATGCTTGGAAAAGCAGTGTCAAAACATTTACCCCATGGTGCATTGGATTGTTCAATATGGTTACCCTACTCTCATGTACCCTACTATATTGCTAATCTTATTTTTATACTATTTAAAAAACTTATACCACTGTTAGATAAACAATTGAAAAACTGTTCATGATTAGGTTTCAGTATACAGTGTTCCAGCTTGCATCCCTCCACCAGTACACATTTCCCACGAGCAATGTGCCCTGATTCAATCCCCTTCCCCAGTCTGTATATATAGCAGACGCGCTTTGCTCTTTCTCTTCTCTCTCTCTCTCTCTCTCTCTCTCTCTCTCTCTCTCCTCTTTCTTTCTACCTCTGTCTGTCTCACTCTATTCCCTTCTCTTACACATTGTGGCTTGCCATACATACATACATTTAGGGTTATCATGTATATCCCATTGCCTCTATTCAATGCTTAGTTCTAGGCTAGTATTACCATTTCCAACAATTATTAGAACACTGGCACCTTCTTTGTCTTACCTAACCTCTGACTCCCACACACTTCAGTAGATTCCACCCATTGACAAGACCTCCTATCCATGTTTTGCCTGGTCTTCTATATTAGTATCATACTATTTTTTTATATCCAGCAAATGAATGCCATCATTCTATACCTGTATTTTCCCCTTTGGCTAATTTCACTCAGCATGATATTCTCCATGGTCATCCATTTATAGGTAAATTGAATAACTTTGTTTTCTTAATAGCATAGTATAGTATATGCTATGTGCATAGTATTCCACTATGTAGATGTACTACATTTTCTTTATTCAGCTGTCTGTTCTTGGGCACTCAGGTTATTTTCAGATTCTCGCCATTGTGAATAGTGCTGCTATGAAAATATTAGCGTAGATTGTATTTCTGCTGTGCGTTTGTGGCATCCCATGTTATATTACTATGAGTGAGTGGTATTGTTGGGTCAAATGGGAGCTCAATATCTAGTTTTTGAAAGAAAGTCCATATTGTTTTCTAAAAAGGCTGTACCAGAAGATATTCCCACCAAAAAGTGGATGAGAGTCCTTTTCTCCCTCATCCACTCCAGCGCTGGTTATTTTGCTCTTTTGCATATGTGCCAGTCTCTGGGGTGCAAATCGATGCAAAAATCAAATTGTTTTGGATTTGCATGCTCCTGATGTTTAATGATGATGAGCATTTTTTTCATATGCCTTTGGCCATTCAGATTTCTTTTTTCGAGCTTTCTGTTCATTTCGTCTCCCCATTTTTTGATGGGGTTAGCTGTTTTCTTCTTGTAAAGTTCTACCAGTGCCCGATATATCATAGATAGATATTAATCCCTTATTAGATGGGCATGGGGTGAATATTCTTTCCCACTCTCTGGGCTGACTTTGGTCACTTTTTATTAAAATGTATATATACTTGAAATTATATATATATGTATACATACATATATAATTTCGATTAAATACTACTTCTCAATAAGAAAAAAAAAGATTTCCCTTTTTGCTGAAGCAAGCAGATGCCATTGGACTACACTGGCACTTGATAGGGTCAAATGGAAATGTTACTGGCACCCGCTCAAGGAAATCGATGAGCAATGGGATGTCTAGTCTAGTCTAGTTATATATATATATTATATATGTGTGTATACATATATATATACATTATACTATACATTTTATATATTTTTTCTGACAGTTCTTGGGTAGGTGGAGTTTTTCTAGATTTTGTTGATTGTAAATTGCATCAGTATGCATGTATTTCCAAAATCATGGTTTTGTGCTAGGTACTTAAGAGTAGAATTTATGTGTTATATTGTAGTTTTAGGGTAATTAAGAAAAAACTCCATAACCCTTTCACAGACGCCTAATAGTTAATAAGAGTCATTTTTCTCTACATACCTATAAGTACTTGTTTCTGGTTTCTGAAATTTTAGATATGCGCCACTCACACTGGTATAAAGATATATCTCATTTTTATTCTGATTTATATTTCTCTGTTATCAATGATGATTAGTTTGTTTGTACGTGGTTAGCCACATGAAAAGAATAGCCCTACCTGCTATACAATTGCTCCAATACAGATGATGAATATTTTAATGTGCTATTTGCCATCTATTATGTATTCTTTGGAGAAATGTCTAATATTTTTATATTTGATAGCAAATTATATATATATGTCTTATATACTTTAATGGTACACTATATTACAAATAAGCAAATAAGTTTTGTAAGTCTGTATATAAGCATTACTATTTCATCTATGTCATAAAATTGAATAATTTGACGATAGAGGATAAAATTAAAATCATAAACATTTGCAAAAAGTATACAAAGATGCCATAATATATAAAAGGAGTTGAAAATATTAAAGATGCACTTCACATACTAGATTCCCTTTTAGACTCGATAATCATTTGAAAAATAAGCATAGCTGGTAAAAATGAGAAATTTTAACTTTAAATTATATTTTAGAAAGTAATTACAAAACAAGAAATATGGCTATAAAATCAAATGCACAGAACTAATGCTTTACTTCCTACTTATATCTACTAATTTTATTTTATGAGCTTGTATGTGTATATTGATCATATAAAGAAAATATGAAGCGAGGAAAGACAAGGTCAGATGTGATATTTTAGAGCAAATTTCTGTATTGACACATTTATTCAGGGTTGTGTATGAATTTTAATAGTGTAAACATGTATGCACTGCTTTCTTCTGATTAAACATTAAGTATGATTGATAAATGCAACACTTTGTTTTTACTGAACTTTGATCCTTTGGATTTGAAGATGGGAGATTTATATTATAATTCCAATTATCTAATTCTCGAGTCTCTTTTTAAGTAAAAAAAGATATGCATTTTGATTTGGAAATTAATAATAGCAATTTAGTAAAGATAACTGTTTTTATTCCTTTGTAATACAAATATAACTAAAAGTTTATTTGCAATGAAATATAGCTTTCATAATGAAGTAATTTTTTTTTGCTTTTTGGGTCACACCCGCAATGCTCAGGGGTTTCTCCTGGCTCTGCGCTCAGGAATAACTCCTGGCGGTGCTCGGGGACCATATGGGATGCCGGGATCGAACCGGGCAGGCACTGCCGGCCAGGTGCAAGGCAAACGCCCTACCCTGGGCTATCACTCCGGCCCCTCATAATGAAGTAATTTTTAAAGCATATGCTTTATCTACCAAGTAGTTTTCCAGTTTGGGGTTGCTCTAGGACTATTTTTTAAAAAAGTTTTAAGTGACCCAAGTTGGCACACAGGAAACAGGGGTGAATTTTCAATATCCATAGGTTATTGTTGCAGGAAATCCCATAGATTATTCTGTTCTTCTAAAATCCTAATGTATTTGCAGACTCAGATCACCTTTGCTAGAGCTCAGAAAAATGATGTGTGCAAAAGTTCTGGAGAGTTGGAGAGTATGTCTACTTTTTTAGTTGTCCAATAATTATCTCGGAAAATGACTGATTCAGGCCACAGTAGGTAGTTAAAACTAGAAGGAATTTTACAGTTGTTTATTTTGCTACTGAAATGTCTTAAGAGGTGTCTAAATGTCTATCCAGATGTATGTGTTTTTCTTCAGTGGAAACATAGAGTCATGTAAAGGTCCCACATTGATTTGGGCATGAAAAAAACTTTTTTCTTGAATTTTGTGTTCAGCCTGAATAGAAATATAGATTTTAGATCCTAGCTTATGTCTTTTTGAAGAATTTAACTAAAGTGTGTTTATGCAGTGTTCTACAATTTAAACTGCGGATAATAGTAGTGCTTCTTTTTATATTTTATTTATGATAATTATAGTAATATATTTCAGTTAAAAATTTTAGATCAAGTTTATAAAAATTTATAAACCACTAAAGATATTTGAAGTGTCATCATTACATAGTGAGAAAATAATGGTAGTTTACATATAACATATCTTCCATGTGTTGTAGCTTTATTTTTATATTACACATTTCAATAAAGAAAATGTTTCAATTTCCTGTGTAATAGAATTTCTGATTTTTTTAAGTTCAGGAAAAATAAAAACGTGTATTTACCCAGTTGTATAAAAGTATTTCCTTATAGTATTGTATAAAAACTGATTTGTTTTCAATCATCATGGCCAGAGAAAAAAAAGGAAAATATGCTGAAGTTTCCAAAAAACAGAAAAAGATTTGTTATATTGTGGAGAAAGGGAGTAGGGAGGGAGACTTTATAGATTAACTGACAGCAGGAGAGAGAATCACAACCACGGCCCATTTGTTAATGTTCAGAAGTGCATGTCCTATGGCTTTTACACAAATAAATAAAACTTAATCATGGATATGTTTTGGTAAATAACTTGTTCATCTTTGTTTTATGAGCTTGGTCTATGATGTAGTAAAATCTATCAAATGAATAATAGTAGAGCAAAACATTGATTTTTTTTTGGCAGGTTCACATTGTTAAGAGCCATTTATTTGAGAGATCCCTACTTTTCTTTTTCTAGCAGATAGAGAATGAAGTCTTTTTAATTATGTGAACCATCTTTATTATAAATGAAAATTATTTCTCAAAACACTTTACTGTTTTACAAGTGTTTAATGTTTTGGAGAGAGATTTTTTTAAATTTATTTTCTAATTATCTGAATGCCTTAACCTTGTATAAATTTAATCTTTTCCTTTAGACTTAAAATTGGATAATGTTGTTTCAAAATAGTTTTGATGGAGTGCAGTGCACACATTGACTGTGTATTTGGTTCATTGTGACATTTTACGAACAAATGATTATACTAGAATTTATATGGATGACTTTATTTAAAGCAAACATATATAGATATTACATTATATCTATGTCTATAGATATGATATATAAGTTAGTGTTGTAATGGTTAAGACGTTATATTGTTATGTTTTAAAATAGTGAAAATGTTGTTCATCCCCTCTGTTTTCTTTTTCCGTCATTCATAACTATACTACTGACTAAGCTTAGTCATATCCAAAAGGGTCTTTCTTATTTGTTATTTCTCTTCCCCCCATTTTGCTTATTTTGAGAGTACTCATCTGGCATTTGTCATTCCTCTTCTAAATTACTTGCTTAGCATGACTCTCCAGTTCATTCCAAGTTGTAACAAAAGACAGAATTTCCTCTTGCTTTACAGCTAAGGATTATTCAGTTTTGAAAATACATTACAGCTTCTTCATGCTTTCATCTGTCATTGGGCATTTGGGTTTTTTCCAGGCATTGGCTATTATAAACAGTCCAGCAGTATTGTGCATGCTTCCTTTTGAATTAATGTTTATTTCTATTTTGAAATATTTGCTAAGTCATATGGTATTTCTACTTTTATATTATTAAGAAGTCTTCATACTGTTTTCCATTAAAACTGAACTCGTTGACATCTCCTCTGAGGCTGAATGACTGCTTCTTTCTCATTACAACATCAGTATTGGCTGCTCTAGACTTTTGGAAATAAGTCAGTCTTGCGAGTTTGACCTGACAAACCATTGTCATTTTGATTTGTGTTTCCCCTCATAATCCATGATTAGTGATAATGAACACTTTTCATTATGTCAGTTTATCTTTGTTAAGGACTTTTATGTTTATGCTCTCTAGCCATTTTTGGTGGGTGTGGACTTTGAGTTTCTTTGAGAGCTTTGGTTTGAAGAAATGCATTTTATCTTCTAATTGCATACTCTTTCATATTCTTAACATATTATGTCCCCAAATGTGCAGAATAGATTCTAGATATTTTCAGAGAATCCGTAAGGTGACATGCAACATGGGACTCAGATTTCTAAATAACTTTTGGTGATAGCTAGTTTCAAAGATATTTCTTTAGCCAATAAATCCTCCATTGACAAAGTGATCAAAAATCTTCATGAATATAAGACATCTATGAAAGAGGACAAAATAACTCTAGATCGTTCAGGAAATAGCAGAAACTGGGATTTTTCAGACATCTAAGCAAGCTATGGAATATGAGGTCAGAAGTGTAGAGTATAGTAGTCCCAGCCTACTGTTCATTCCTTTATTTGTATTCATCAGAGAAACCAGATGGTTGCTTTCTTTTGCTCATGTGTAATGCCTAATTGTCATCATATGATACATTGACTATCCTTCTCAACAGCAGTGTATTTTGCAGCTAAGGTGTTGAAGATTTTTAGTACTTGAAAACACTTCCTTTTAATCTAACTGGTTTATATAGCCAGGCCACAGGAGATAATGAAAGCCAATGATCTCTTTTGAATATTAAAAATTACTATAAAGAGCAAAGGGACAAGGTCAAGCAGAAGAGGCAATGAGAAATGTATTGATTGGAAATTTTACTAAAATCTTTTTGCTAGCCAGACGTAAAGTTCTGAATAAGGATTGTCTCTAGGATGCACAGAAGGGATTTCTTTCTCCAGAGGAAGATAAAATCATCTGCTACTAGAAATAGGTCAACTCACTGCTTCTACCTCTTCCAACTAACAGTAAATGCCATAGGCAGTTTATATCCACTGGCTAATGTAGGATTACTAAAGCACCTTCTTGAATAGGATTCCCACGATAGCCTTTCTGAGGGCTAACTCAAGAATCTCAGTGGAATGAGACCAATGTAACACCTGTGAGAAACATACACAAGATAAACTGGGAAAGAACAAAAGAGTTAGTGAAACTAGGCTCAGCAGCAAATATTCTCACTAAATTGATTTAGTTTAATGTGTCTGGAAAAGTCATTCCCAAGTCCTACTTCAAGGCACTATTGTAGTTCTTGTATCGTATTGAAATCTGTTGCTCCAGTTTTGCATGATAATGCTCCCTTCCATAGTTCAGCTAGTAGAGCGGAGGACTGTACTGCACTCCCAGTCTTGCATGACAGGCTTGCTATATGTCAAGAGTCAATGTAGAAAAACAGAAACAGATATTACTTAATGTAAAAAAGAGAAAAGGCAATGCAATTTTTAAACAAAATTGTGGATTTTGTTAGTGAATTTTATTAGTGAGAATTTATGATCAAATTCACATAAGTTTGCCACCTAGAAATATAGTCACATGCTATTGAGCAGTCAGGTGACTTTTATTTATCTGAAGTTGGTGTTTGTTTTATTTCAAGTTTTAAATATAGCATAGTATATTTTTCTAATATGTGAAATAAACTGTCATTTAGACAATAAAATTATTGATTTTAAGAACTCTATAATAATATATACATACAAACATATTTTATATTATATGAATATAAATACTTATTTATATGTATATTGGTTTGGGGGCCACACACAGAATTGTTCAGGACTTACTCCTGGCTGTGGACTCTAAGGATCACTTCTGGTGAAGCTTGGGGGATCATGAGGTACAATATAATTCAAAATTATTAATAATTTCTTCAGCAACCAAGAACAAAAATCAAAGGATCATATCAAATCAGAAATGAAGTAATTTTCTAAGTGAGGAACAGCTCTGAGACTATATTATTTCCTCCAAAGCCCAAATAAATTTATTGATTTCTTTGAATAAGTTTTGATCTTTAAAAACTGTAGTTTAAAGGAAATGGCTATGTGTGTGTGTGTTGTATATGTGTGTGCTGGCACACAAATATGCCTGCATATACATTTGTGTGCACATGTGTAGAAAATATAGATAACATTCACTTTAATATTTTTCAAAAAGACAAGAAATATATACAATTTTAGTTTTATATAGATATAAAACTCTACCATATGCTGATTTTGATTACAGAGAATGGCATTTCCCTGAGTGATTGATGTTTTAGCTATATAGTCTAATAGTCTAGCAGTAGTCGGGAAATTATGGGCAATTAAGGAAGAAAAGAAAGAATCATAAATCAAATAATAATTGACAGTTACCCCACCTTCAGTATTAAAGAATAAAAATAAAGAGTAAAGAAAAAAATATATCGGTCTGTTTGTTCCTTTTTTTTTAAACATCAGATACCTGAATATTTTTTTCCATGACTAAGTTCTTAAACTTAGTATACCTTATCTAAATTCTTAAAACTAGTTTATCATAGTTTACATTCAAGAGGAAATACATGTTTTAATAAAAGCACTTAATCAAGATCTAGAGATTTGTTGAACAAACACATTTGAGCATCCTTTCACTGGTGACCTGAGAGAGTAGATATATTTCCCATGATATTGAGATATTTTTCAGGTGGTATTTAAAACAAAGTCTTCACTTTGCCTCTCTCATTTAAATCTGTTCTTTGAAATGCTCCATTATTGGTATAATACATCACCTAGGTAACATTTGTAGACAGTTACATAGTAATTGACTCAGTTATTAAAACATATTCTACATGGTCCAATTTGTGCCCTTGACTTTAACAGCTGATATATTAGGAATTATAGCAGAGTATGAGGGAGATGATTGTTCTAAGAATATGATTCCATCAACAGTATAAAATTGCATGCAAATACGAGGCAAGTATTGAATGACTCAATAATAGTCTACATTTAGAGTATTTTAATATTTGCCTCATATAGGAGAGAAGACTAGTAAGGTGAAGTGATGATTAAGAATAAATATATACTTATATATTTTTAAAAAGGTTTACAGACTAACATTGATACCAGTTATAATTAACTAGGCAGAAAAGTGAACTTTTTTAAAACTGTGATTAAAGTTTGGAACACTTCATTAGAAAAATCAAGTTGAATAGATGAAAGTAACTTGTAATTATCTGATAAATGTATAGAATATATGAGCTTTATGTTACAAAATGTATAAAACATAGTCTTATGTAATAGAGATAAATGTGTTCCATATATTGCAATTTGCATTCTGTATTCAATATTTTATGTGTTTTTGGGTTGTACATTCAATATTTTATAGTTTGCATTCTAACTCAAATCCCATTTTTAAAATTCAGAACATGCCATCTGTGTACCGTTGGTATTTGCAATCATGCCATGGTATTTACAGTCTTTGAAATTTTTCTCTGATTCTCCGTAACAATAATGCCTTTTCAGTAAAGTGTTTTCCTTAATATAAATATGTATATGGATGTATTTGTCTGCATCATGAAATTAGATTCATGTTATTTTGTGCAATCAAATGGAAAAACAAAAGGTTGCCTTCAAAGTTTCAAGGCCAAATGTGTAGTATTGTCTACTATTGTCTATTCAGCTGATATTTGCAAAAGTACTTTCACAATAAATGTATTTCATATTATTTATGTATTTTTATTTAATGAATTTTCTATAAACGTTTGTTGATGAAAGGTAAGTAAATATAAAAATGTACGTTTTTTAAAATTCTTCTAAAATAGTATGTCAGCTTTATAATTTTCTGAAGCTACAATTGACATAGGGAATTAAACCTGTGAATGTGCTCATAATATGGAATAGAAGAATAATATTATTTAAACATTAAGAAATAGGACCAGAGCAATAGTCCAGCAGGTAGGGCGTTTGCTTTGCATGCGGCCAGTATCCCATATGGTCCCCCGAGCACCCCCCAAGAGTAACTCCTGAGTGCAGAGCCAGGAGAAACCCGTGAACATTGCAGGGTGTGAACCAAAAATACAAAAAACAAATGTAAAAGCTAATGACTATACTTATATTTATCTGGGAAATATTTGCTTAATAAGTATACCTTGTAGTGCATTATGGTACATTTTGATAAATATGTGTTTAAAGGTAAACTGTAGTTTGTTTTATTTCCCTCTGGAGACACATTAAATAGTACCTGACTTCACTTCTTGTCAAATCTAGAACATTAATGGAACACAGCAAGATTTTAAAATTTTTCTAAAAAATTAACTAATATAACTACCATAATTCAGCACTCATAATTAAATTACAAAGATCATTTTATTGTTTACATTGTACAGTTTAATACTACTCAGAAATTATACCTGATATTCCTCTGAAGACCATATGTGGTGGAAGGGATTGAACTTTGGTCAACTTTGTTAACTTTATGCAAGCCAAGGTCCCTACACACCATTTTATCTTTCTGGCCCAATGTGGTAGGACTGTCTTTCTTTTAAGACTCTCCTATCACATTTTTACATTATTGGGAAAATAGGAAATAGGAACCTGTGGAGGAAAAAGATGAAACCATTGATAGAAGTAATATTTATAAAATAGAGCTTAAGAAAATAAAATAATAAAGGTCCCAGTGCTTTGAACTTTCACTTCTAAATGTTTAGTATTATCAAAGGGTATGTTAGGTTAGCATCTTTGCTAGATTGATTCTTTCCTGATCTACCAGAGTGACCTGTGTAAAGTTCAATCTTAATATCCAAACCCAATATTCATAGTATGAGAAAATTAATTGTAAAAGCCTCAGTTACCCCTACAGATGACTTCCCAGATTGTACTCTGAAATATCTTTACTAGTATGTATAACCTGAAGCTTTTTATTAGTGAATACATAAAGCAGTGTGACACCGACTATGTGAACAACAGTTACAATTACTATCAATTTTTAATTCATACTGAGACAGGAAAACATTTACCAATAGCTTAGCTTATTCTCTGGAGTACAGAAAATAAATTTAATTTGTCTTTTCATGACAGTTTTTAAATTTTTTCAACAGAATTTCTTCATGCCCTCTTAAGTCTTCTCATCTTTAGACAGAACATTATACACTCCTGTCTAATGACACGTCCACTGAGGACCTTTGCTTTATTGCAGACTTTCACAACAGGCTCTTAATTTTAGAATTCTCTAGATAATTTCTGTTCACTTATAGAATACTGTGAATTTCTTGTCCATTTTCTCGAGACACAAAAAGTTTCTTAACTCTTTGCAAACAGTCATGCTGGAGAAGAGATGCATTGATTCCAAAGACCCAGAGCAAACTGGGCTCCTGCTGAAATAGCCCTGTGTGCCTGCAAAGATATTCTCCAATAGTTTACATAACCCTATATTTGGGATTAAGCTACTTCCTACATATTCTAGTCATAAAGACTAAAACCCTTTCCAGCCTCGTCATTTTTTCTATTACCCACAGTGGCGACATCATGAGCTTTTTAGTTTCAGGACTAGACTATGAACCTTTAAAATGGGTGCTGCCCCATGCAGCCAGAGACGACATTACCTCCCTATCCACTTATCAGCTGACTTATGCCCGGTATTCCTATATTCCTATGTCACTATATTCCTCCACATCACCAATTAATTATGATCAGAACAGTTATTCTTAGCACTACACATATGGGCAGCGGAACAGCTACAGACAATGGTCAACAAAGTGGCTATTGGCAGTATCCGACCACTAGTTATGTCACCCCTTTCCCTTTTACCTGCCCCTCGACTGGATACTACAGCCAGGCTCCAAGTCATTAGAGTGAAATAGAGCAGCAGCTACAGCAGCAGAGTTCATTCCCACAAGACCACGCCAGCAGCATGGGTGTTTAAGGGCAGAATCTGGAAGATTTTCTGGACTAAAGGATGTGAGTTGCCTGGATAACCCGGGCAGGGAGTGAAAGGAATTTGAACTCATTGTGGAAGCTTGAACAGAGGAGAGCAGGGTGGGGGGAAACGTAGCTTCAATAGGCCTGGTGGGCCCATGAATGAAGGGCCAGATCTTGGCCTAGGCCCACCAAGATAGATATATATGAAGATTCTTACAACATTGCGATTTACGTGCCAGGGTTAAATGATAATGACTTCAGATGATCTGGCTGACTGCTTTCAGCAGAGTGCAGTTGTTATAATGACAAAAGATTGGACAGTCTATTATTTATATACTTCTAGCAATAAAGATTATGATTATCAAAGCAAAATATAAAGATTCAACTAAGATAAAGGTGAAAGATATAATAATTTGGGTTCTCAAAATATACATTAGGAAAACATGTTTTTCTTATTGCTGGAATGTGGCACGCAGGAATTACTCCTGATCTGTGCTTGGGGATCATTGCTGGCCAGGCTGAGGCAACTTAAGGAGAGCCTGGTAACAAACCCATGTCCACCACATGCAAAACAAGGTCACGACCTGCTTTCCTATCACTGCTTCCTAAAAATGGTAATGTTTATAGCATAGTAAAAGACCTAGATTATGAATATTAGCTAAATTTAGTTATAGGATTGATAAATATTCATTCTATAAAGCTAAAGTAATATATGAAAAGGCACCAATGGAGGAGTTTTAATCATATATTTATGATTGTGCACCACTTTTAGCATTTTTGTTTCATTTATTTGTTTTGCTGTTTTGCGGCAATTGCAGGAGTCAGTGCCACAAAATGCATGGAAAGGGCTATACTCAAAGCTCCCTATTTTGTTTGTTGTGTATTTTATTTTACTCTTTATAAGGCATTATTCCTCAGGTATTTTATTGTTTTGTTGGTCAAAGAGAATAGTTTTGTTGGAAATTCTATAAAAGTTGGAAATACTCCCATACAATTGTGAGGAACATAAACCAAAATATTACACAGATTTGTTATTGAACACATCAACTGGAAGAACTCACCAAAGCCATGAATCAAGAATTTGCAGTGATTAAGACTTTGTAATTTGATCCTGAGTACTCATTAGATGTCCTACTTAGGACCCCTTCATCTTAACATGCACACTGCCTTTCAAGGATGCCTCATGATGCCGATACTATTACAATTGGAGCGGTTATCAACAACTCTAAATCTTTGTCACATAAATTTTATGTCACATAGATTTTTAAATCAAACAATTGGTCTCAGTCCCTTGGACAAGAACTTAACCAATATGCTTCAATCTTTTCAAAGGACTAGTGGACACTACACAATTTGATTCCTTGTTTCTTATATTGGTATACAAAATAATATAATACATTTATATTAAACATATTATCTGTTTAAAGTAGATACTGTACAGACAAACATAGTTTCCTTTTATAATGCATGTATAAGTGCTTAATACATACAAAAATGTTATATATTACATAATAAATTTTAGCATATTTATTATGTGCATAAATTATTATAATATATGAAATTAGTTATAAATGTATATATGATTTGCTATAAATGTAGTAATTTAATTTGCTAGAAATTAATTATGATTATTGTTTCACAGTAAACATATTTGAAACGTTAGAGTGAATTTTACCTTTTAGATGATGATTTTCTATGTACAGTAGCTATTTTCTGCTTGGTTTGCAGTGATGATAATTACAAGAAAAATTTATTAAATTAAGTATTTAAACGTTTTTATATTCAAGAGCCTTATTAGATTTTAAGTTCATACAGCTTTTATATTCGTTGAATTGTTTTTATGTGAATTAAATAACACTGTACTCTTTAATTTTTTAAAACTGCAATATCTCCCTACATAATATACTATGATGTTGAGTAAAAGTACATTACCAAACACTTCAGTGGAGAACACACAAGTTGATATTCATATCTTCTTTTTCATGGGCAGTTCTACTTGCACCTAATTATCTCTGCAATTAATGCAGTGCCCAGTGTACTGCCTATTTGTTTTCTTGAAATCAGTTTGTGGGAAGAATGTAACTTGACTGTATGGATCAGTGATGGGCCTTCTGGATACCTTTTCACTTACAGTTTGATGTTTTTATGTCATAATACAGAAACATCTTTAAGGGTTCTTATTCTTGATAAGGCAAAATTTGTAATTTGGGCAAAAATAGAAAATTTCTTTGAAGAATTTAAATTAATACATTAACACATATTGTAAGACCATATAATGCAGACCACTTAGTTCATTTATTTCAATAAACATATCAATTTTTCATGAAGGCATAATCTTTTTATTCTAACACTTAAAATTCTAAATAATACATTTCTATCATGTTTTACCTATGTATCACAAATTGTCCTATGTGTATTTTTTAATTAATTTATTTATTGCTTTTTTTGGATCACACTCGACGATGCTCAGGGGTTATTCCTGCCTCTGCACTCAGGAATTACTCTTGGCAGTGCTCAGGGGACCATATGGGATGCCGGGATCGAACCCAGGTCAGCTGTGTGCAAGGCAAATGCGCTACCCACTATCGCTCCAGTCCCTGTCCTATGTGTTTAGCTGAAAATTGCTGAGGACAAGGCCAGTTATATAGTATTATGTATCCCTCAAACCCTGACAGGAATGAGTATTCCCTGAAGTACAGACTCAGGAGTAAGATCAGAGTACTGCCAGGTGTGCCCCTAAAAAACAAACCAAAACTCCCAAAACAAAATCTCTCCTTTCTACCCCATCTTTCTATTTCCTCCCTTCCATTAGATATCAATCTTCATTAAGTATTAATTTTGAGGTATAAATATAGTTTTAATATTTACTTAGGGATTTATATTGTATGAATTGGTACAGATTATGCCTTCATGAGATAATGAGTTATGAAAATATAACTGTATAGTTTTAATGAACTCAGATTTTGAAAATAGTAAATGGAAACACTTAGAAATACATTTTTACTCTGTTTCTGGAAAAATGTTCAATATTATATTTAAGTATTTTCTGAATATCATTTTAATTTCCCAAAATGCTTTATAAACTATAAATTTATATAACTTTGGAAAAATATCAAAAAACTATGAGATTGAAGAGAATATTTAATTTCTATTCGGGAGCACAACTTTTAAGTTAAATATTTATGAAACAGGAAAACATCTATCTATCGTTTGAGATTATGGTATTTAATAATTTCTCTTTATTTTCTTGAATATCCAGTAATATAAGCTTTATAAATGTACAAATTATGCTATCTAGAACTGAAATTATTTACTTATTTTGAATGTAGTCTTTAGTGAATTCAGTTTTCAAGATTTTCATAGCTAAAACCAATGTTGGAAAAAACTAGTTTGGGCAAATTTTTTGAGTGATAAATATACTATGGTAATTTGAATGTCTTATATTTAAATTGTATTTCACTAGATAGAATTATTGGATGCACTGAATGTATATATCCGTTTTGATAAATTTTCATAAAATAGTGATGATTTTAAGAAATATCTCATTGTTTATTGTTAGTGAAATGTTCAAAAATCTAATTTAGTTAAATGCATAGCTTAAAAAATTGAGATTCATATTAGCCATTTAAGTGTTTCTGTTACTCTGAAATATCTTTTGAAATATAGCACTCACCTAAAACCCCTTTAATATTATTTTACTCAAAATTGTCTTCATTTTTTATGCTCTAGGAGCTAGCTTTTTGTAGTCTCACCTAGAATTACTGATTGATAATAATTTATATAATTGAACTGAGTTGTTACTCTGTTCTTAACGTGGTGCTAAGAGGGTTGCATCATTAAATCATGCTGTCCTCATGGCACTGCTATTATTTTGAAACACAGCAGGCACTATTGAAAGAAATTTCTAACCGCCTATGGTGACCTCTACTGGTGGAAGAATAATTTAATCTTCTTTTAGTCAAATTTCAAATCCTTGAACTTTGATTCTACTTTAACAACTCTAATTCTTTTTCAAATTCAAAATCTATTTTTTGTGATGAATGTTGGTTGGCACAAAAGTAATGATTTAAATAATGTTTCTTTATACATTGAAAGCTTTTTTATTATGTTGCACTTATTTTAAAAAGCCTAAATTTTTCAGAGAAATTCTACGTCACTACTATCTAACATGCACATATGGAATATTGCATAATAAGTAAAGATAATTTGCATTACATATGCAGAAAGAGACATTAAGTAATTATGGATTGACATTAAAATCACTTGTCAAAATTTCCTTAAGATATTCCATTTTCAGGGACAATTGTAGAAATGATTTTCTGACTACATAAATGGAGCAAATACAAATAGTGTTTCAGTTTTTCTATAATATTATTGTTTTAATGGTTTTTTTCATAATTATTTTGCTTTGGAGTCACCAGACTTCATGGGACTCAGGGCTTATATCTTGCTCAGTTATCAACGATCACTTCTAATGGTGCTCAGCAGGTTGTGGTTAGTGCTGGTGATATAATATGTGGCAAACAAGTGCCCTACCCACTTCACTGTCACTGTCTCATTTTAACCCACTCTAAGCATTTTTTGGTTGTTTTGTTTTTCGGTTAAACTCAGCAATATTCAGGAGTTAGTCTTGCCTCTGCACTCCAGGAATTACTTCTGTCAATGCTCTAGGGACCATATGGGATGCTGAGATCAAACCTAGGTTGGCTACATGCAAGGCAGTTGCCCTACCCAATGCACTGTTACTCAAGCCCCAGTTCTTTCTTTTAAATCAGTCTTTACTTTGAAGAAGTAATATTAAACATTTCTTTTGAAGGACATTTCTAAATACTTGAATCCTTTTTAGTAAAGATACTGTATATTTATGTATATATCATAAAAATCAACTTAAAAATCCCTTGTAAAATGGTTTTCACATAACTTGAAAGAAAGGTTAAAGGCTGGAATGTATGTGGATTTATGGATTGTACCTCCAGTCCTGCATTTTCTGTGAAGCAGTATTGAGCCCGATCCCTGAGCACTGTGTCAGGAGCGGCTCTAAAACACAGCTAAATGAGATCCTCACACAAAAGTTACTGCCCATGACAGTCTGGCATTTCTTTTTATTGAATGATAGCATTTTGATTTTTTGTATTTTTTTGGTATTTTCTCTCATACTCAGCATGATCAGAGATGACTCCTGGCACTGCACTCAGGAATTACTCTTGCTGGTATTCAAGGGACCATGTGGAATGTGTGGGATCGAACCTTGTTAGGCTGCATGTAAGGCAAATACCCTACCACAATACTCCCCACATCCCATAAAACTCTTTCGTTCCAGCCCCTAATTTCTTCCCTTTTTTATTTAAATTGGACTTCTGATAAAACTCAAAGAGCAAACCTAATATGTTGCTAATAAATAACTCTTGCCATGCTTGCTCACTTTATTTTCTTTTTAAACATAGTGTTGGTACTTTAAGAATATTTTGACTTACATGTTCTTGTCTTACTCTATTTTTTCTATCCAACGTCTATTCATCTGCAATAAAAAATTACTAGGTGGCTCCTTTATTTGTGTAGTGCGTGGAATGGCTTGAATTATACCAGACTTTGTTTAGAACTTACTCCAGCTTCTGTATTCAGAGATTGTGCCTGGTAGTATGGTGCGAACAGTATGTGGTTCAGGGATTTTGTAAATGACAGTTTGCTTCTCTGGTGAATTGAGGAATCTGCCTCCGTTTTGACTTTTTTTCACTCTCTCTTTGCAAATATAGATATCGAGCCAATTTGGTTCTATGTTGTTATGTGCCTTGAGAT
Source organism: Cryptotis parvus (assembly GCA_021461705.1). Classification (NCBI taxonomy): domain Eukaryota; kingdom Metazoa; phylum Chordata; class Mammalia; order Eulipotyphla; family Soricidae; genus Cryptotis; species Cryptotis parvus. The sequence goes on from JAJIBD010021207.1 coordinate 51,542, forward strand.
TTTAGTTCCCTTTCTACAACCCAACTTCATTTTGTGTGAATGTTCATACCATTGTACAAATCTGTTGACTTGCTTTCTTTTTAATTTCCACGTTACATCTGTTTTCTTTAAGAAAGTTTACTGAAGTATTCCTGTCCATTTAGATTGCCCTCCTTTTGTCCTATTTTTTTTGGTTTTAAATTCCCAGCTTTCAATAATAAGTGATGGTGGATGTTTCTGAAAAGAATCCTGTCTTCTGTACAAGATCAGGCTTGCATGATTTATACTCAGAAAGGAAGTTATTAAACCAATATGCTGAAAGAATTTCTAGAAAGAAAATGTAATCAGTTGTTCTACTCGGTCCACAAATAAGGATGTGAAGAAATCATGAGTAGTAGTATCATGAAAAATTGGTAGGATGGAAGTGCAAAGATGAAATGCTCAAGTATATTTAGCAAGGAAATATTGCACTTTAGGTTCAAAAACAAGGTCAGTTATATACTTCAGGAATATTTTTGTTCAGATGGAATGATGAATGATATATTCTAAGACAGGTGAAGAAGTTAAGTGCATCAAATTTAGTATAAGAAATAGCATGCATTATAAAGAGTAGACAAAATATGAATTGGATTAGATAAATTTTAAAACTAGATAGTAATTAAAATATAAATCCAGGTGTATAAGAACAAAGGCTAATCTAATCTAATTCCAAAATATATAACAAAATATCTTTGGAGTTTGGACAACACCCAACAGTTCTCAGGGCTAATTCTTAGCTCTGTGCTTAGAAAATCATTCCTGGCAGGGCATGGGATAATGTCTGTGGTGCTTGAGATTACACAAGGTTGGCTGCATTCAAGGCAATCCCCCTAGCTACTGTAGTATCAATCTGACTCGCCAAAAATATACATTTTAAAAAGCTCGGTTTGGGAACAGGGAGATGGTATAGGGAACCTGGATTCCGTTCCTGCTCCATGCATCCACGTGAGCTTCTCAATATGGCCCTAGAGTCATGAAGCATTACTCAGAGAGTCCTGGTGGTGCTTCAAAACCTGAAGAACTCTTTACACTTAGGACATAGAATTGAACTTCTCATAGCTGGCTAAGTATTGCCATAAGTGTTCCCAGGTTCCCTAAACACCTTTTAGAAGCCTCAACCCTTATATTTAAATAAAATTAAGAATATCTATTTACATGAACATTATTCTATAGTTTTGAAATTTTAATGTCTTGGAAAATCTGAGAAAGCAGAAAAGCTGAAATTATGTAGCAAAATAAATGAAAAAAGTGAAACCATACAAAGAAATACTCTCTTTGCTTTTCCAATTACAACTTGATTGCTTATAATTTGAAGATTAGGAATATAATAATAGATTGGGAAATGCAGATTGGGAAGTGGGTTCTCTGTCTCTCACTCTCTCACAATGAACACATACACACAGACACACACAGTGTCTACATGGTAAAAGTTTTCTACTCACTCTGAGAAACACATCAAGTGGAAGATGGTTTCTCACCAGGATGCTGGGTCTCTTCTGGCTTTTAAGAATTTATATTTTTTTCTTTTCTTTCTCACATCTGAAGGTATAAGCATATTAGGAAACCCCCAGAGAAAGAACCAATTTTCTGATCAGATGATACCTATCGACTTATTTAAAACGTTCTTTAGCATTCAGAATCCCCTCTGCCCACACCCCCGCTAACCTCCGGGCAAGCCAGAGGACAAAGAACCTGGCAGCCTGGATCACTCAAGTTCCACCAACACCCAGACCCAACACACTCCACACTGCCAATCTCCCTGATTTTGCCAGCTCTACCACAGGTTTCACACCCCAAAACTCAAAACAGCATGGACATGCCAGCGCATCCACGTGAAGTAGTTAGTTTTGGATATTATATATCTATTTTGGATATACAAGTTTTGGGGGTACATTAGCCACAAAACTCACCACATCCCATAAAACTCGGTGAACAACCATCAGCGACCCCCCACAGTACTGGCCAACTACACAAGAACACTCAAATTGCTACCTGTAATGGTCCTAATGGTAAAGCAATGCAGAATTCCAACAAGCTCCATGAGTGAAGCCACCTGCCAAGATGAGCCAATCAATAATGATGAGCTGTATGACCTCTCCAAAAAGGAAATTTGAAGGGAGCTATTAATGATGCATAAGGTGCTCAAGGAAACAATGAACACAGAACCAATAAAATGCAAGAAGACATGAAAGCAGAAGTAAGGAAAATGGAAATGCAAATGCAAGCAGAAATAACAGACATTAATTATGTGGTGGGGAAATGAAAAACTCACTGGAAGGCCTTCGCAGCAGAGTAACAGCAGCTGATGACAGAATCAGTGAGCTCCAAATGAGGTGCAGAGACTTTCTAGGCAACAGCAGAAGATGAAAAAAAGAAAAAGAAAAGCTCAGAGTAAAGGAACAGCCAACAAGAGATAACCAAGATGAACCCAAAAGGAATAATATAAGGATCATTGGCATCCTGGAGGGACAGGAAGAAAACCCTGATGAAGAAGCAACTATCAAAGCAATCATTGCTGAAAAGTTCCCAGAATGAAGGAGTGCTTGCTCCCAGATTCAGGAGGCCCGGCCCGAAGAGTACCATCTAAAAGAAATCTAAATAAGAATACTACAAGTCATATCCTGGTCAAAATGACAAGAACCATAGATAGAGACAGAATATGGAAAGCAGCAAGATCAAAGAAGGAAATCACATACAAAGGAAACTCTCTAAGATTTGCAGCAGATTTTTTAGAGGAAACACTCCGAGCCTGAAGACAATGGTGGACTATCGTGGAGTAAGGGAAAGCCTCTTCAACAAGTGGTGCTGGGAAAACTGGACAGCTACATGTAAAAAAATGAATTTGGACCTGTGTCTAACACCTTGCACAAAAATCAGATCAAAATGGATTAAAGATCTCAATGTCAGACCTGAATCCATAAAGTACGTTGAAGAAAATATAGGAAAAACCCTCCACGACATCGATGCTAAAGACATCTTCAAAGGTGCAACACCATTAACAAAGCAACTAGAAGAAAATATCAATATATGGGACTACATGAAACTGAAGAGCTTCTGCACCTCGAAAGAAACAGTGACCAAGATAGAAAGACAGTCGACAGAATGGGAAAGAATATTCACCCAATACCCATCTGATAAGGGGTTAATATCCAGGATATATCAGGCACTGGTACAAATACATAAGAAAAAAGCAGCCAACCCCATTAGAAAATGGGGAGAGGAGATGAACAGAAACTTTGACAAGGAAGAAATCCGAATGGCCAAAAGGCATATGAGAAAATGCTCATCATCACTAATCATCAGAGAGATGCAAATCAAAACAACAATGAGATATCACCTCACACCACAGAGACTGGCCCATATCCAAAAGGGTAAAAGCAACAAGTGCTGGCGTGGATGTGGGGAAAAGGGGACTCTCATACACTGTTGGTGGGAATGTTGACTTGTACAACCTTTCTGCCATACCACTTCTAGGAATATACTCTGGGAAGCCGAAAACACACAGTAGAAACACCATCTGCACTTTTATTTTCATAGCAGCACTATTCACAATAGCTAGATCTGGAAACAATCAGAATACCCAAGAAATTATGACTGGATAAAGAAAATTTAGTACATCTACACAATGGAATACTATGCAGCTCTTAGGAAAAATGAAGTTATGAAAATTACCTATAAATGGATGGACATGGAGAGGATCATGTTGAGTGAAATTAGCCAGATGGAAAGGGACATAATGAATGACTGCATTTATCTGCATTATATATATATATATACATATATACATATATATTATTTGTATATATACATATATCTACACATACATATATAAATATAAACTATATGATACCAGTATTTGAGTTCAGGCAAAACTAGTATCAGGAGATCTTGTCAAAGTTGGAATCTATCGCAAAGAGTTGGGAATCAGGTTAGGTAAGACAGAGAAGGGAACAGTGTGTTAATAGTTGTTGAAAGTGATTATGCTTTATTGTGCAACTTGTGGCTTAATCTTTAATTCCGCCGGCCCCGCCCGCCCCTAAATTCAAATGACTGAGAGTTAACATTCTGTGGTTTCAAAAGTCTTTTTTAATGTTTAAATAATAATTGAATATTTTACTTCATTCTTAATAAATACCACAAATTATTGACTCATGAAAAGGAGTATAACTGATTTTGTAAAAAAATTTTTAGGGAAGTGGAGATCATGAGTGGTATGTATCCTGAAATTCAGTTTTAAAAAAGCATCATAGTTAGTCCTGGGGATCAATTATTGATGTTTCAATCGAATCCTAATTTTTAGAGTTACAAGTTTGGCAATTCTTTAAGGGAAGAAATAACACTACAGAAATGAAGACATGTGAATTATAAAGAACCTTCTTTGTTATATAGGAAAGATTAAATTTTAAGTGATTTTGAATAACCAATGTAGTCAAATGGAAGAATTATATTATCTGATGTAAATTTTATAGGCCTAATTCGGAAAGCATGGTGCAGGCCATTAGAAGAGGATGATGATAAGTACAGGGAGGCATTTTACTGGACTATTTCCTAAATATGGTTAAAGAACACTATGAAGCCATCTGAATATTTACCTTTGACACCGAATTGAGCAAAGCTTGTGACTGGATGTGATAGATATGAAAATGTCAGAAAATTACTTGTCCCAAAGTTTCTACACAGGAAACTGTTATTTTAGGAAAAGTATAAGAACTGACAGTAGGTTTTAGGGTAAAAATCATGTAGATATTGACATTCTATATCATTTCCTGAACACCTTCAGATATAAGTTCTGCACAAGAAACATATTCTGAGCATATTCTCTTATTCATTGTTTCCTTCCAGTGTAATGATTTCTTCTCTTAGCATCTTTGCTGTTTAAGTTATCTAAGTTATCAACGCTTGCTATGTAGAGGCTATGAGCAAGAGGGAACACATGTTACAAGTTCAATTCAGCAGGGTTTTATTTTAAAAGTAACAGAGAGATTTCTCAAAAAATTTAGAACTGAACCCTGTACTTGCTCTTCGTGATATCTCTTTCCAAATACAAAAACAACAATTTGAAAAAAAAATGTGCAGAGCCTGAGTGCAGAGTCTGGAGTAATCCTGATCATAGCCAGGTAAGCCCCAAAAGACAATAAAATAAAATATATTAAGGCAGAGTGTATAAAATCATGGAGATCTAATAACAGTGCATTAAAAATCACCAAATACAGAAGAAATTCACCGATGTGAGTAAATCATCATATTTTAATATGCAGAAAGAAAATAAAAGAGGTACACAGGATGGAAATGAGTTATTCTATGCTCATACAATGGTCTGGATATGGAACCAACCCAAATGTTCAATGACAGATGCATGGATAAAGACATGTACATATACACAAAGGAACACTATAGAGTCCTAGGAAAAAGAGGAAGCCTGTAGTTCCTCTGCAACTGGAACTGGAAATGAAGAATATCATGTTAAGCAAAGTGATATGGTAAAAAAACAAATACCAGGTGATTTCACTCACCTGTGATATATAGACATCACAGGGTAAAGGAAGTTATCAAATGATAGTGAAACTTTCACCCTGGTTTAGAGAACAGAGAATGGCATGCAAGTAAAGGTGGAGTGAATAAAGTAAATGATAAGGTATACTGGAAATAACATGAGGCATTGGGAGATGATCTTGAATATTTTTCCAGTAGAAATTGTGCATATGAAAGCCACAAGCATTGGGAATGCTATAAACATACAATCTGTAATAGTATTGTTTAGTTGAGTTATTTTAAAGGTGGCGAGTAGGAAACTTCTTATACTTTGGTGGACAGACTCTCAAATATGTGATGTGGTGTTGTTGGGATATTTTATGCCTGAAACTATTATTAATATTGTTAATGTGATGAATATATAAAAATCAGGGGGTAAAAGATAGATCAGAGCTATTCCAAATTATGTTTAATTTCAAACACCAGTTAGTATATTTAATCGCTTATAAGTTTGTCTATATTTATAAATATCCTGAAGTAAAATATATACCATTTGGTGTTTATCCTTACCACATGACTTTTAAAGAATATTGATATTTATTCTCAACTCATACTAATCTCCTATTTTCCTAGCATTAGGAAAACATTAAGATGAATGTACCCCAGAGCATAATACCTGACTTCACAACTCATTTCCATCCTGTGTACCTCTTTTATTTTCTTTCTGCATATTAAAATATGCTGATTTCTCACATCGGTGAATTTCTTCTGTATTTGGTGATTTGTAATGCACTGTTATTAGATCTCCATGATTTTATACACTCTGCCTTAATATATTTTATTTTATTGTCTTTTGGGGCTTACCCGCTATGATCAGGATTACTCCAGGCTCTGCACTCAGGAATTACTCATGGCAGGGTAGCATAGGGGATGCTGGGTATCAAATGCCTGCCAGCAGCATGCAAGGCAAACTCCCTAATCACTGTGCTTTCACTGCAAACCCACATGCTACTTTAATTGGAGATTTTTACCTGAATTTTTTCCTTAAAATGAAAACATTGATTAAAAATTAGTAAAAACATATGTGGCATCTGATTTTGCAAAAACCAACTGACTCCTTTGCTATTAGTATCTGCTAGCAGTATCCTGATTAGAGATTTGAGACATTCAAAGTGATAATCAAAGTATACAAATTAAAGCCCTATTGATGATAGACAGAAATCAAACGGTGTGAAAAAGCAATATAATGACTTTGCTTAAAGAAGTGCATAAAATTAGCTGGGAAGAAAAATAGGGTGAGGGTGAGCAGAATATAAAGGGAAGGTAGCAGGAAACAAATATCTTAAAATCAAGTAATCTACCTGCAAACTCCTGGGAAAATCTTTTTCTATTTGTAGACAAAATAGGGTGGTTCAGTAGCCTTGCCAGTGACAAACCGATGCAAAGTATGCAAAAAGGTAAATTTTTACAATACAAAAGAGTCACTGTTCAAACAATACTTTGACAAGGGCACTGTGAAGGACACTAATGATTTCTGCTTTGGAAATGTGTTTTTGTGGGTTACATATAGTTTGACATGATAGCAAGAAGACATGCTGTTGTAAACTGATCGATAGCATGTTGGTTGATAGAGTGGAAAAGCAAAATGGTTTAGAAAAAAAGGTTACTCTAGGGGTCTTATTAGAGTATATAAAAGCTTAGGAAGCTTACGCAGACTAAGGAAAGATGAATTGGCGCTGAGCTGCAATAGAATTCAGGGACATGACTGGAAATTTCAAAAGAACAAGTTTTTCTTCTGCTATTTAAACTTCTGTGAAACTTCAAAGTTTAGAAAATGTATAGTATTGCTAACATTTACTTTACAGATCAATACCAGCAAATCTGCTTCCATGTATTAATCTTTATTTTGATTTAAAAATAATTACATTTTAGAAATTTAATCATTCTTCTTCTGGGAAACTGATCACCAACTTGTGGTTTAGCACAATAATATCTATGCTTGAGAAAAGGATGTAACTTTATAATGTAATGTTTGCCTGGCATGTGTGAGGCCCTAGTAATACACACACAAACACAAATGCACTTCCACATATACACAATCAAACAGCTATGATAAAATATAGATTTTCTAGTAATTGGTGTCATAATTTATTTCTCACTCAAGTGGTTTGTTTAGTGGTTTTTTTTTTTTTTTTTTTGCTTTTTTGGGTCACACCCGGCAATGCTCAGGGATTTCTCCTGGCTCTGCACTCAGGAATTACTCCTGGTGGTGCTCGGGGGACCATATGGGACACCGGGGGATCAAACCCGGGCTGGCACAGGCTGGCTGCCTGCAAGGCAAACGCCCTACCCGCTGGGCTATCGCAAAGACCCCTCAAGTGGTATGTTTATAGATGTGTATTGCTGGGAAGAAATGGCCTGGTGAAATTAAGTATTTCCTGATTTCTATGCTTAAAATATATGCATTATGATAGATTTCAAAATAGAAAAGTGAAGCTGCTGATCACAACTTTGAGAAGTGCTGCATACAGTAGACTTTCACAGATCTGGTAGCTCCAGTTGTAAGATATCACAGAATATAGATTAAAGACATCATTTCAAGAAAGATGGCACCTTATTATTTCCCATAAGGGGGCTTTTGCAAGGGAAGGAATTTAGAATCAATAAGCCTGTTGGAATCATGACTTTTCAGTACAAGGGATAAGGTTTCATAAACAACTGGATATGTTGTGGGTCTCATTTTCCTTATATATAATACAGTTTTTTGTGTGAATATAAAATAATGTATGGAGGAATTATATATAATTAGTAACTCATCCTTCAAAATATTTTTCTGCTCATTTGTAATGCTAAGAAATAGTTTCCAGTGTCAAATAAGTGGTTTCACAGCACATTGTGGTTAAATTTTAGAACTGAAATAATTTTGATTTATAGATGATTATTAGTTTAATCCATAATTTGTATTGCTTTATTAACACACAAAAGTTTGTGTTGAAACCACAATCTGAGGTATTGAAATCCGGGGTGTGTTGACTCAACTACTTTACGTTCTCTCCAACATGGTTCTTGTATAACAAATTTAATGGAAAGTAATAGTACAATCAGAATCAAAAGAAGTCTCTATATAAGAAAAAATCGGGCCTCAGTGAATATTGGAGATATAATTTCCTGAAAAATTACTGTGTTGCTAAAAATTAAAAAAGGAAGAAAAATTCACACTTAAAATGAGGTTGATACAAAGTACAATTAATGCTTAGGACAACATCGTTTATGTAGTTTAAAAGATGCCTCATGATATGAAAAATTGTTCATCATCCCTAATCATCAGAGAGATGCAAATCAAAGCAACAATGAGATACCACTTTACACCACAGAGACTGGCACATATCCAAAAGAGCAAGGACAAAGACGACAAATGCTGCAATGAATGCGGGGAGAAAGGGACACTCATCCATTGTTGTTGGGAATGTCAAGTGGTATAGCCTTTTTGGAAAACAATATGGACATTCCTCCAAAGACTAGAAATTGAGCTCTCATTTGACCCAGCCATACCACTCCTGGGGATATACCCTAGGAGGCCAAAAATACACAACAGAAACACCATCTGCATTTATATATAGTATATATAATATATATAATTATATATAATATATACCATATGTATAATATATATGCTAGATATATATATATATATTATGAAACCAATATCCAAATATCCAAAGTCAGGCAAAGCAATTATCAGGAGGTCTTGTCAAAGGTGGTTCTATCACAAATGTGTAGGAGTCAGAGGTTAGGTAAGACATAACCTAAAGGAACACTGTGTTAATAATTGTTGAAAGTGATAATACCAGCCTAGAACTGAGCATTGAATACAGGCAAAAAGATACACATGACAACCTCTAATTGTATGTATTACAATTCACAATGTATAAGAGGAGGAGAGAAAGAGAGAGAGAGAAAAGAGAGAAAGAACTTGCCTTAGAGGCAGGCTAGTGGAGGGGGAGGGCACTGGGGACATGGAGGTGGGAAATGGGCACTGGTGGAGGGATGGGTGCTGAAACACCAAGACCGAAAGCCAAACATGAACTTCTTTGTAATTGTATATCTCACGGTGGTATAATAAAATATAAAAAGAATAAATAAATAAAAGACGCCTCATGTTGCTTTTTACCTAAAATTTGAAAAATTGTAGTCATGGACATTAAATCTAATATTAATTTTCTTTAACATTCATTTTAAAAAATGCCAATTCATCATTTTAGGTAGGAATAGTTGTCTGAACTAGTAGAAACCTTCGACAATTTTTAGCAACAATTGTATACAGTTTTCCCCCTAAACATATGCTTTGTATACATACATATTTACATTGTCCATAGTTTTTATATTTGAATAAAATATAAAAAAAAGTAAAATGTGAAAAGTTAGTGAAAGTGTTGGCACAAGGATTCTGGTTCATCCTTACATGTCAGTATGAAAACACAATTCTATGTTTCATAGCTTTCAGTGCTTTTTCTAGGTGACTAAAAAGCCAATAGGATAAAAATAGCATATTTTGTGATACTAGTACATGAATATAGCTGATCACACTTTTTTTCTTCAGTCATCTACTCTATTTACCATATAATCATTCCCCAGTTAAAGAGTACAAGGGTAAAATTGTTTTAATATCAAGGAGTTTCCAGATAGCACAGCACATCATACACTATCACTGATCAGAGCCAGGAATAAGTCCTGAGCACTGGTGGGTGTGACGCCAAATTAATGTCTTAATAATAAAATAAAATATTCTGATTTTTCAACAAATAAGTAAAGGAGACCATGAACTGATCTATCCATTAGGTGAATCCCTTGTGAGGAAGGATAACATAAATGAGAATGATAATGTTCTTTCACACATAAACAGAGGAAATTCAATGATCATAGCACCAAGACAGTTTTGACATATGAAATGAAATGTTTAAAATATGATTGAAAAAAAGAGTCGGGCAGTAGTTTTCCCCCAATTTGTGATACATTTTCCATTTTCTTTCTTTTTTTTCTCTTTTTTGAAACAATGTGCATTCATTTTCTTTCTTTCTTTCTTTCTTTCTTTCTTTCTTTCTTTTTTTTTTTCCTATGTACAGGAGGAGCTCTATTCAGTCCTTCCTGTTCTTTCTGCTGGCTAAGCAATCCAGAGACAGTTTTCGATTTACATTCTTATCATAGAATGTTTAAGCTGATAATTCTAATAAGCACTTTCCCAGTTTGCCTACAGATTTTTGCTACCACCTTAAGCTTTTCACATTTTCTTGAAAATTCATTTTACTTTGCCTGTCATTTCTCATAAATTTCTGAAACTTTCCTCTTTCTGCTGTTGTGTTACTAGTGGAAATAGTGGTATGGATGTGTTATTTCTCTGTCAAGTTTGAGGTTGTGGTTTATATATTTTAGAAAAAAAACCTTTTATAGAAAACTATATCAGGTTGCTTAGACACCTCAGCCAAAATTCTTAATATTTTGAAAACATGTTGTGCTCATGTGATTTTTAGTTTTAAAACACTAATTTTGCAAAAGCTAAACCTTAAAGTACAAATGTTTTTACCTTTTGTCCAGGCAGAGTTGTTTTGAATGCAATCTTAAGTTCTCGTTCTGAGCTTGTGTCACTTAGAGTAGATGATGTATAGGTAGATAAAAACACATAATGTTTCTTCCACTATAAAATCTTTCATTTAATACAATATCAGACTTATAACAAATTAGTTTCAATGGCTTTCAAAGCTCAATTTTGTATAAAACAACAAAACTATTGTTTTATTAAAACAATAAAAACTATTTTATTGTTTTTTGTATAAAAACAATAGTCTTCAGGAAAAGAGAGATGCTTTGTAATATAGACATTCACACACACACACACACACATCCTAAGACTAGGGTTCTCAAATGTCAAACACAGTCTAAATAAGACTTTCAAAAGATGCTTGTTTAAATTTATTTGTAGGGCAATACTACTCATAAATTCTAATTCAAGAAGTCACACAACTGGGAAAATAGACAGGTTTTTATAAAATATGACCTAGAAAATACAGGATCCAATGATAAAAATATCTATAAAACTGTTTCACTATTTTTCTATAAGTCAAGTACAAGAATAAGATGGTTGATAAAAAAAAAGCTTTCAGACAGATATTTTTAGGCATTTTTATTCTCCAGTTTATGTAAGATGAGTGGTAAGTATAGTAAATATGCTAAATTTTGCTCATGTTGCACATTTTAGAGTTTGAGTTCATGAGAGCTATTAATTGCATTCGTGAATATAAACCATGTACTTCAAACAAAATTTTAGCCTAATGCCTTGATTTTAAGGTTATGAGTTGTATACAAATAAGCATTAAAACCCATCTGCTGTAAGATCAGAGCTTGTTAAGGGACAGTCATATTGTCAGCATCATATATAAATATATTAGGCTTTCTCTTAGGGATAAAGCAACAAGAATATTTAATTATTACAAATTTGTGGAGGAAACAGTGTATAATATATTATTTATTGTGGCATTTCATGCTAGATTAAACAGCATCATAGTAGTGCCAATGCCATTTAGAAACTGAAGAATTAAAATAGAACTTCCCAGAGGAGATCAAATCATCATAAATTTTACTGTTTATAACAAAACATTTCTTCCTTGCAAAAATTGATATTTCTATTGCATTTTTTCTTATAAAATAGCTAGATTAACCATATGCTGCAAATTAAGTTTGCTCTGTTGTAGTATGTATGCTATCCAGATACCAAAAATATTTTTTAAAGAATGGAGATACTGCTATCACACCTCATTCCCAGATTTTCTATCTTATAAATAATTCTACTTATAAAGAAGGCAAAATAGATTCTTAGTAATATATTAATTTTATTATTTATATACTTTGAACAATAACCCTTCATTTAAACTCTACACTGCATAAGCAGGAAGCCAAACATCAGTATATTTATCAATTACTATATATTTCCCATGTAAGAAGTTTAACAATACTAAATACAGAATACCTTGGATCAATAGACATGAGACCTGATTTCATCATGTGTCCTTCAGGGATGCTAGCAAATAAGACATTTCCACACTTTTATACTCATTGTAAAACAGAAAATGTTTTTAAACTAATGACATGTATTTTCCATGTTATTCTGTATTGATATTAATCTTCAAATTTCTACCTTTCCCTAAACAATTTTCCCTTATTTTTATTGTGCATTTCTCAACTCAAATGCACAATAAAAATAAGAATTGCTTACAGCACTCTATGTAATTTGGATATTTGGGAAAAACTTTGAAACATAAAATAAATTTTTATAATAGCATACTGGCATAATTCATTTTGGAATTAAATATTACTTAAATATTACTTCACTATATGATAAGTGTATGTGTGTGTTTGTACGCTGTGCATGTGTGTGATTAAATTTTGGATACAGATAATTTTAAATTATCATTCATTTAAAATTCTAGAGTTGAATATTACATCAGAAAAATATATTATAACCTAAATACTTTCAAGTTAATCTCAGTGAGTCCCAGATAAGTATACTCAATAATATCACTGTACATTGTTTTAGATTGCCCTATTATGATGAGGGCAATACATTCACATTTTCAAGATTAGTATCACTCATTTAGACCATTATTCATCACATAATGCTGACCATTTTCTGTGAATAAACTGTGGGGATAATTAAATATATGCATTGCCTAATGATATAGGTTACTATTCTTGACATACATCTGTGTTAGACAAGCCACAGAGACTTCTGAGTCTTCAATACTAGTTCAACTGGATAAATACTGTTAATACACTAATTTTTATTCTATAATAACTGATCGATTTTTTCCTATCATAATTTATGCACTTAGAAGTTTTACTTCAATATTCATTTGTATTTTGCACATATTTAAAAACAAAAAAAAATCTTATGCACGTATGACTAACAACATTGCGATGACAAATGAAAATTGATCTTATTTATAAAATGAAGACAAAATGTCACAATGATAAAATAACTATCATTTTATCATTAAACTATGCATCTGCTAAATCATTGGTTCTAAAACTTTAGTACGATTCCTGATTCCTCAAATTTTTTAGGCCTACTGACAGTCTTCATCTGAATCAGTATGATTCTGTAGGTCAGGTCAATGCTTATTAATGAGCTTTTGTAGATCTCAAGAGCTGTAACATTGTTTAGCCTCTAAACCACAGTTTAGGAAATCATTTATCTACCAGTCAAATTACAGATTGCAGATTCTGCCCAAACTTCAAGTAATAAAAATGTTTTCAGGGCCGGAGCAGCGATAGCCCAGTGGTAGGGCGTTTGCCTTGCACGCAGCAGGCCTGTGCCGCCGGGTTAGATCCCGGCATACCATATGGTCCCCTGAGCACCGCCAGGAGTAATTCCTGAGTGCAGAGCCAGGAGAAACCTCTGAGCATCGCCAGGTGTGACCCACAAAAAAAAAAAAAAAAGTTTTCGCCTGGAATCAGGGTCTCACTATGAAAATAATATACTATGAATTCTTTCTGAGATTTTAATTTTGAAGAAGATACTTAAGATATAACTACTCATCATTTGCCAAATCTATGCTGGTATTCTGTATCTTAAGGTTTTGTTAATTACAATAAAAGTTCACCCAACAAATATTTGACTATAATTTTGACGGCAAATGAGTATACATTGCCATCTCTAAGTAACCTTAGAATCTTTCATTTTCGTCTTCAGTGAATACTATATGCTGTGGTAAGATTTTCTCAAAATACTACAGTTTAGTGAAAATATAGTTTTGATTTTTTTAATTTTATTTTTATTATATATATATATATATATATATATATATATATATATATATATATATACCACCATGAGATATACAGTTAAAAGATGTTTGGGTTTGAGTTTCAGTCATACAGAATTCCAGCACTGATCCGTGCACCAGTGCCCATTAGAGTCAGGCTGAGAGGGGGAAGGCAATCAGGGGACATGGGATCTCATTTTGGTTTTTAAAAATTTAGTTTGTAGAATTAAGGAACAGTATGCATAGGTTATGTTCATTTCTCCAGAAACAAAATGTTCATGAATTTTGTAACATTTCTTACTGTGTATCTTAGAAGGCTGGGTGTTGCTACCCAAATTACTTCACTATAGGTAAGGTACATCATGGGAAAAAACAGTATTAATTTACTCCTTCTGGTTTCTATAAGGCATTGTAAGAAAAAAGGATGCTAGCTAAGGAAAGATTTTGTACTTAAAGAAATCAAATCACAGAATGTTTTGTCAGTCATGTTACTAGTGCTTTCAAAAAGTAAGTAGATAAAACAGCAAGTGGGTCAAAGAGATAATACAATGGGTAAGGCACTTGCCTCTTGCTTTGAAGGCAAGTTGACCTGTGTTAGATTGCCTCTCCCATATAGGCGCCCCCAGACACCACCAGAGGGTGACAGTGTATCTTGAGCACAGAGTCAGGAATATGACCTACTAACTCATATAATTGTGGCCCCAAAACAAAGCCAAACTGCTCCTCAATCAAAAATTAAAATGTCAGCTTATAGGGAAAACAATTTCTCTAAGTGTAAAATAATAATTTTATGGTACACTTCCAGTTCATTAGAGCTGACGCATATTATACCTCCCCTGGTTATCTAATACCATGTTCTATGTATATCTAAATTTTTCATGAAGTATTAAGTCTGTGACCACGTTCCTTGTGGCAGTGTTGAATTTATTAAATCTTCTTGTAATAAAACCGAAACTGATAATCGATGCATATTTTTTATTTATTTATAACAACATATTCTTTACACAAGGCATGATGTATATGTCTGTCCAAATGTCCACATTCAATTAATCTCAGATTCAAGGTGAAGATGCTCTAATGTGACTTTACATTGAAAATTTTCTTATTGTCTTTATATTCTGAGAGCATAGAATATCAATAATTTTCTTATTAAATAAAAGATTAATTTTCTTATTAATCTTTCTGTGAGAAAGATTACATTTTTACCATCAAAGAAGTTCAGGTTGCAGAATAAGCAAAAGTATGGTTAAGACTGGAGAATTTGAGTAGGTTTCACTTTGTGGAAGGTCTACATATATATATTATATATATATATATATATATATATATATATATATATATGTTCATCCACTATTATTGTATTCTCTATTTTATATTTGTTCTGATTGTTGAAAAATGGGGCACTTAGCATTAAAGTTGGTCATCAGTGTTTAGCATTTTAATAAATTTCTGTATACAAGTGTTTCTATTTTTAAATATGTAAGCTGTGGGGCCGGAGCGATAGCCCAGCGGGTAGGGCGTTTGCCTTGCACGCAGCCGGCCCATGCTAGCTCGGGTTCGATCCCTGGCATTCCATGTGGTCCCCGAGCACCGCCAGGAGTAATTCCTGAGTGCAGAGCCAGGAGGAACCCCTGAGCATTGCCGGGTGTGACCCAAAAAGCAAAAAAAAAAAAAAAAAAATGTAAGCTGTATTTTGGAACTAATTTAAATTATGGTCGCTCATTCAAATTAATCATTTAACATGTATAAATTAATTCATGCTAGAGAATCATGTTTTAAAGCCCAAAAGGGATGAAAAACATTTACTCTTTTATGTTTCTTCTCAAGTAGAATATTGATGACTAAAAAAGTGTTCTTCTGTGGTTCTTTTCATATGTCCTGAATGTGCAAGCAAACTTATTGCCTATAACTATTATCTTGAATTTTGCCCCTAGTTAAGAAGCGTTTTAATTCAGTACACTCATTGTGTTTTGCTGATTAAGCAGTGTTTTGGATCTGTTGCCATATTGTTCATCTATAAAGGCCTCCATCACCGAATTGCTTTATTAAACTTCTGTATAGGCTAATTTGAATCAATCAGTTTACAAAGCTAGAACAAAATGAAGCACTTATGCAAGGAAATATGGCACATTTCCTTTTCTGCTCAACCAGAATAATGACATTAAACTATCAAAACTAAGATTTTTTAAATCTATTTCTTGACCCTTTGTTTTACTATTGTTTTATAGAACATGGTGGAAAAAGCAAAAATGTTGAAAGCTTGTTTGTATCTTACTTTTCACTTACAAATTAAGTTTTTGTCTCGCTTGTTCTTTCCCTAAGGATTGATGGGGTTCAATGTACATTTTTATGTAATATGAATTTCACTTTCACATTTTAATTAAAAAATTTGTTTAATTATGTATAACAATGTGCAATTATAAAACTTTTTATAAAATATAAATATTTGTGAAATATACAATGATCACAATAATTTATATTTCAACAATTATTTGATTAAAAATCTTCAAATCCATAATTTTTATTCCTGAGAGTTAGAATTAATTGTCATTTTTTAGTTAAGATAACTTACAGTTCTTTAGATACATCCAAGTTATAATTTATTTTAAACTTAAATCAGTACTAATAGAAATATACACCTGTGAAGATATTTAAAATTTACATATTTATCAGAGCTATACGACTAATTTAAAAACTAATTTACCTCATGTTTCTTTGTCAGATGAGAATAATAAAAGATGCTAAAATCACTTTTATGGATGAAATGTACAATTGCCTATTTTAATATTCTCATAAACATTTTAGCAGTTAAATGCAATTAATTTCAAATAGCTTACATTCTCCTTTATATACTAGTCTTGATATGGTATATTTTTATAAATTTCAGTAAAACTCTAATTTAGTACAATTCCTCTTTAAAAAATCACTGAAGAAATAAGCACAGTGTGAAAGTATTAAACTAAGGAAAAAAATGTTACCTAAAGTACTTCCAAATAAGAAAGCACATATTATTTCAATATAAATAAGAATATGAGAGTATGAATATACCTTCTAATCTAAATCTCTTTTTTAAAATTTAAATCAGTAGCTGTCATTTGTCCCAACTTATTCATTGCATATAATTAAATGCAAAAAATGATAATGAGTTCAAATAGAATTTTCTGTTAACTGCCAGATAGGTGCATTTAGCTGACCTTGGATCATTACTGCATGTAGCTGACCTTGGATCAATCCCCAATACCATGTATTCTCCCCGAGCATTATAAGGAGTGTTCCTGATTGTAGAGACAAGGTTACACTGAAAGTTTTGACTCAAACACAAAACAAACAAAAACCCACGAACAACAGACTAATTAACAAGAACTGATGAACAAATATAGGATTTTAATTTTATACATGCTATTTTCAGTTTAGATTTTAAAATCACCACGCACATTCAAATTGCAGCAATGGCATTTTGATTTCAAAGTGTCTTCTAATATATGTAATAATTTTCTTTCTAGTAAGAATACTTTAGCAAAAATACTTTCTAGCAAGTATCTAGAATTTTCTGGCCATTCCTGAGAGAATAAAATGTCTGGAAAAATATCCAGAACTTCCTGCTTGACCTAGTGAAAGAGAAACATGGATATGTTAGAGAGAGAAATACTTATCACTTGTATCACTTGTCTTCCTGTTGTTCACCAATTTGCTCCAGCAGGCACCAGTCACGTCTCCATTCATTGGGAATGAGGTCCACTATTGTTACTGTTTTGGGCATAAAAAATACACAGTGGGTAGTTTCAGGCTCTGCCGTGGCTCTGGATTCATCCCAGGGCGCCCAGTCTTTTTCTATGTCAGATCATCAACCATCCAGGGTCTAAAGGGTAGAGACAAGCCTGTCTCCCATCTGCCACCTGCTGACGCAGCCAGGCACCGCAGCCACACCTGCAACACGTCAAGGGGCATGTGGAATGTTAAAAGGAGAGAAGGAAATCATATCTCAAACTCTTATTCCTTTCTAAGTTTTCTTATAATTATTTTTTAAATTTTAAAGCATCTAGTCTTTGAATATGACTTTCATTGCTTATCAAATTATTCTTGAGAGGACAGTAACATGCACATATTTTCACATACAGGCTAAAATCTTATATCTAAAATATATTCAATGTTTCTATCATTGTTAGTTACCCCTAAAACAAGGGACACGTTGCTAAATTTAACATTAATTTCACATTAGTTACTTATGTTTTAAAATGAGATGGCAAACTAGTAACTTCCATAATTTGAGAGGGAGGCAAAAAAGATGAGAAAATACACCAAAATAACTGGATCAACATACCATATAAATTTCAAGTTAAGAATAGTAACACACTTTATTCAAGTCAGTGAATTTAATAAGTATTCATTAGGAACTATCAAATGTGTTGCTTTCTTATTCTTACTAAAATATTGGAAAAAGCCATATTGTACTTGTTACAAATACAATTGATGTACAAATATTAAACTAATACAAATGGTATTGTATTTGTTCTAAATAGTGTTGTAATCATATTTGAATCTGCCTAAATATTTTTATAGGTCATTGACGAGATGTTCCTATTGGTAATAGATTATATTTAGTTTTGGCTAATTCTAGTATTAATAAAAGAATAATATTTAGTTTGTATCATTGGGCCATGGAAACCTTTATTGTTTATAAACAATTCAAAAAAAATTTTTTTTTGCTTTTTTGGGTCACACCCGGCAATGCTCAGGAGTTTCTCCTGGCTCTGCACTCAGGAATTACTCCTGGTGGTGCTCGGGGACCATATGGGATGCCGGGGATCAAACCTAGGCGGCGGGTGGGCCGACCGTGTGCAGGGCAAACGCCCTACCCACTGGACTATCGCTCCGGCCCCAACAATTCAAATTATTTCAGAAAGTGTACTAAAGCTACTTGAAGTCATAAAGCAGGTTTTTCCTAATGTGAATAACTCAGGGAATATTTTTCTATTATTTTATCAATTGGTAGATATTTGTTATACTATCAATACTAATTTATTTTCAGTTTCAAAATCCTTTATATGAAATATGTCATTATCAATATAATGCTGGTTCTCATTCTATATTCCATAGAGTAACATTTCACTTGGATTATAAAATTTGCATTGCCATAGGAATGCATATAATTTATTTATAAATTAAAAAAATAGAAAATAGTCTATTAAGCACACATATTCTTACATTTTTATAGTCATGGCTAAACTACTTTCTCATCAAAAATCACAAATACTGCAAAACACCTATCTTCTTATAGAAACATTATAAAATATGCATATTCAAAATTATTTGAAAGCCATTTATTTGAAAATCTGCAGCATCATTTATGTTTATACTTTCATTCTAATATGCTTTCCTAAATAATTCTAATATTACTAAGCCATTTTTAGTTCCTTGGGTTTTTGATAAAATGAAGGACTACTTTAAAAATCTTATTCAGATAGACTCTCTTATTCAGAGAGACTCAGAGACATGGGCCAGAGCTGCTACCAGCTCTCCCTTGTGCCAAGCCACTCACGAGGCACCTGGGAGGGATTGCAGGTTCTAGCCCTGGCCCGCCACCCCAGCAGAGCCTCACAAGCCAGACAACAACCCCACTCCAGGAGGGCCACCATTTTCCACATCCAGACTTCCCTCTCATCAGAACTCCACCCAGCAGAAGAGCCTATCACAGCCCTCCTCATGTGGCCATTTGCGGCCACGTGTTTCATCAATAAATGCTGGAGATCAGAGGTGACTACAAGAGTATGCCACCTGCACGGCAGAGCCTGGCAAGCTACCCGTGTCATATTTGATATGCCAAATACCAGTAACAATTATATACTTCATTCCCAGGACCTAATGGAATGGTTTGAGGCTCTTTATGTTCTTGGAGCAAGCAGATGCTCTTGGGCTCTACTAGCATGAGACAGGACATATGAGATATTACTGTTGCCCGCTCAAGCAAATCGATGATGAAAAGGAAGTAGTGATACAGTGATGCTGAATTTCCTATGTTATATATATTGACTGTTTCCTTCCCTGTTTCCATCCCTCACACCATGAGGGCTGCCATTTTCCACATCTGGACTCCCCACTTGTCAGAGCTCCACCCAGCATAAGAGCTGATCACAAGACCAGTTCAATAAATACATGAGTGAAAGGTGACTACAAGAGTGTCCCACCTGTGGGACGCCCTCGACTGCCCACGGTGAAGAACGACCACAACAGGATTCTTCTCAGAACACGCTTTACTGGAGCTCTTTTAGTTTGATACTTATGATGGCGAAAAGGACCCTGACCCTTTGTGCAAGCTGCTTTTATACAGTGCTATTTGGTGTGTCCGTTTCCCATTGGCTGGAGCAAATGGTGCGAGTCGACATGTCCACTTCCCATTGGCTGGCGCAGGTCTACGAGTTCATACGAGCTCGTATGAGCTGATGAAACATGCCCTGATTGGACAAAGCCCAATCACACCACGCCAGGGACTCTGCATGCGCAGGACACAGGACCCTGCACATGCGCAGGAAAGGCAACGTGGCAGTGGGCGGAGTAATGGCGCCCTACATCTCCCCCCTTTTTTGTTTTATAAAAGACACCTAGGCATCTACCCGATCAAGGCCAAAACTTCTTTAGCACCAGCCGATCAAGGGTGGTTGCCTGGAGAAAGAGACAACAGCGTTACACCTTTCCTTGTGCAATGGCACTAAGCCTAAAGAGTGCAAAGGCTGTAACATGCTATTGAACATGTCTTACAGGGTGCAATGGCAACAAGACCTCCTGGTGCCAAGACCATGTTCAAAGATCTCTCTTGAGGCTAGCAAGCCAAACCTGGGGAGATGCACCTTGCTAAAAGGCTGCCATGGCCTGTATGATTACAACCAGAGGCAAAGGAACACGCCAGCACAGCAGATTGCACCAAAAATCCCCACCCCCACCCATTCCTTAAAGAAATTAAAGGCGGAAAATATCCACTCAGTAAAATCCCCAAGGGTAATGGGTTCAACTTGGGTGGCGTTAAGAGCAACAATGTCCATCAATTGCCGATATAACAAGTCCTCCATCTCCTGCGACCAACTGCCTGCAAGATATTTCACAGTCATTTTGCT
This sequence comes from Cryptotis parvus, assembly GCA_021461705.1. Lineage (NCBI taxonomy): Eukaryota > Metazoa > Chordata > Mammalia > Eulipotyphla > Soricidae > Cryptotis > Cryptotis parvus. The sequence continues at coordinate 72,957 of JAJIBD010021207.1, forward strand.
TTCGTTGTTTGACATTTCATATTGGCACTGGCATCGGTCATGTCCTGGTTATCGCCCAAAATCATCCCTTCCTCCCAAAGCTCTGCTGCAGATTCATCAGCAACGTCAGAATGATCAGCTCTCTTGTCATCTTGACGGATGAAGTGCATCAGTCTTTCCAGTACCCAAATTGGATCTTCCTTGTCCTGTGGAAAAACACAAACAGCTCCCCTGGACCCTGACATTACAGGATCCAGTCCATACCATTTGTTATCCAAAACATTTTTTCCATTTTACTTTTATATTAGTAGAACAAACATTATTGGCATTTTGTTCTAAGTGTTCCACAAGAGCTATGGTAAAGCTCGCAGAAACACCATAACTCCTGGTTGCCTCAGCCAAATCTTTAAGTTGCTTAAGTTGCTTTAAGTTGCACTGGCTGATGCAACCGATTATGTGTGGTAGCATCCTCAAATACAGGAAAGGCCGAAGTCAATTTTCTCCAAGTTTTATGAGGAATGAGGCTTGCGCCCTCAACTGGAGGCGCTGAGACCTTTTTGCATAATTGTTGTTTTGCGGGTTATATGGCGGGGGTCTGGAAAGTTCCGGATCATACCTTTCCTCTCATATGCCACCGCAGTTTCCTCTGACTCTGTCACTTCCTCTGAATTAAACATGTCTTCCCTTTCTTCCTCGGATTCTGAGATCGAAAAGTTTGAAAATTCATCCAGAACTGAATACAGTCCTGGAGGCTTAGTTACCTTTTTTTTTCCCTGAGAAAATTCATCCAGAACTGGATACTGTCCTGGAGACTTAGTTACCTTTTTTTCCCTGAGAAAATTCATCCAGAACTGGATACTGTCCTGGAGACTTAGTTACCTTTTTTCCCTGATCAGGCCTTTGTTTTTCTTTGTGTATACCTTGCTTTGTTTTTTGCTCCGTTCCCTTTTTAACTCCTCCACTTTACTATTTAAATCGGACATGCTTTCTCGGTGCTCTGAGAGGCTCCTGCTTCCCTTGCGGAGAATGTCGCCACATCTGTCTTCTTTCAGACAGGCGCGGATCATTCTCCATATGGCAGGGTTCCAAGCACAAAAATAACAAGCACAAGGGTTGCAGTATCTATGCAGTCAACACCAAAACCAAACCTGCCCATATGTTACTTTGTTACTTATCCGGAGGGGGAACTTACCTGTGCCACTGCTCCACCCAAAAAACGGGGGATTCTTACCTAGTGCCTGGATGTTGCGTTTCCCGGTTTCAGCACCACTTGTGGGATTCTCTCTCAACCGCCCGCGGTGAAGAGCGACCACAACAGGATTCTTCTTAGAACACGCTTTACTGGAGCTCTTTTAGTTTGAAATTTATGATGGCGAAAAGGACCTCGACCCTTTGTGCAAGCTGCTTTTATACAGTGCTATTCGGGCGTGTCCGTTACCCATTGGCTGGCGCAAATGGTGCGAGTCGACGTGTCCACTTCCCATTGGCCGGCACAGGTCGTACAAGCTCATACGAGCTGATGAAACATGCCCTGATTGGACAAAGCCCAATCACACCATGCCAGGGACTCTGCGCAGGCGCAGGACACAGGACCCTGCACATGCGCGGAAAGGCAACGTGGCAGTGGGCGGAGTAATGGTGCCCTACACCCACCAGCACGGCAGAGCCTGGCAAACTACCTATGTCATATTTGACATGCCAAAAGCCAGTAACAATTATAGACCTCATTCCCATGACCTGAAGTAATGATTTGAAGCTCTTCGTTTTCCTGGAGCGAGCAGATGCCCTTGGGCTACACTAGCATGTGACAGGATATATGGAGATGTTACTGGTGCCTGCTTGAGCAAATAGATGAACAACAGGAAGACAAGTGATACAAGTGATTCAGATAGTCCACCTCTGCCCTGGATTGAATTAAAAATCACTCTCATAGGCATTGTAGTACTTAAATTCTGTGATCAGCACTTCAAATTTATTTATTTGTTTTGTTTCTGGCACACCACCATGCGTACTAACAGCTTACACCTGGTTCGTGCTTAAAAATTGCTCCTGCTGGGTGCAAGGGACGATATGGGGTGCCTGACGTAGCAGATTATACCTGGACCCGCTGAATACAAGACATGTGGCTTTAGTTATGATACACTCTCTCTCCATATCCTATTCATAGTTTTAAGTGATTTTCATTTTGGCAATAAAATATTTGATTTTCAAAAAGAACTTTATTCAAGAGTTCAACAGATCCTTTTTTTTTTGTTTGTCTGAAGACCACATTTATAATAAAACGGTGCTGAATGTATGTCCAAAAGTTTTGTTTATGTTCTCTCTGCAATATTCTAACTGTGTTGTATTTAAAAAAGTAAAATTCCTTGATGTATTTCATAGTTTATAAGGAGAAAACTCTTTTCAGTACTATTTACTCCACTTGGGAACAGGTGTTGGGAGGTGGTTGGGCCACACCTAGTGATGCTCAGGGCTTATACCTTGCTTGTCTCTGTTCCAGAGATCTCAAGGCACCAGCTAGATCCTGTTGCCGGTGCTATCCACAAGCACCTTATCCATTGTACACAGCACCAAAGCCTTAAATTTTGAAAAATATGAGGCCAGAGTGATAGTATAGCAGGGAGGCCATTTGCCTTGCAAGTGATCAACCTAGGTTTGAGCTCCAGCACCCATAAGATACCCTGTGACCATCAAGAATGATCACTGACCACAGAATAGAGCCAACATGAAGCCCTGAGCATCATTGGATGAGCTGGTTCCCCCAAAAAATATCAAAAGTGACTTGTTTTGTGGTCCTCTTGATCACTTGACATCCGTTATTGGTCAATTTGCTCGAGCATGCGCCAGTAATATTTCCATTTGACCTCTATCACGTACCAGTGTAGCCCAATGGCATCTGGTTGCTTTAGGAATACAAAGAGCCTCAAACCTTTTTTCCGGGTCTTGACAAAGAAGTCTTATCATCTTGTAGGGTGGCGGCCACATGATCTTTTGACGTCCCCTGGGATCCATTTAGTAAGAGCTCTAGTCCAGCAGTCATCTCCAAATCGCATTACATGTCCAACCCACCTGATTTTCTATGCCTTGGCAAATGAGACAGCGCCCGGCTCTGGAACAGCGAAGGAGGTTGGAGCTCCGGATTCCTTCTTTTCGCTTGGAGTGAGACGTGATATTCCAAGCATAACTCTTTAGATTCCTCCTATTTGGGGAGACCCGAATAGCATTCTCATCCTGGTTTCGTAGGGCCCAGGTCTCTGAGTCGTATGTTAATGCAGGGAGAACAGTGGAGTTGAAGAGATGTGCCTGGAGCCAGAGGTTCTTTGTCTTTTTTAGCTATTTCTTTGATGCTTTTGAAGGCATTCTATGCTGCTCTCTTCCTCCTGCACAGCTCAGGTTTTAGGTCATTCATCATGTTGACTTCTCGACCTAGGTACATATACCTGCTGCATTCAGAGATGCTTGTTCCATTGAGAGTGAATGGGGCCTCTGGAACTAGTTCATTTTTCATGAACATAGTTTTGCTGAGATTCAGCTGTAGACATATCTTAATACATTCTCGGTCTAAGTCAGCCAGCATATGTGCCGCTTGGCTAATGTTTGGTGTTATTTGAACGATGTCATCAGCGGCGTAGGTGGTTTAGTTGCCAACTGTCTATTTTCACTCCCATTCTTTCCCATTCTAATTATTTTGTGGTTATAAATATAAATTTAGAGTACTCTATCTTAAAATATGGGGAGAAATAAAAGAGTGGTATTTTTGTTTTTTACTCTATGATAATTTAAAGTACTAATAGTTATAATTAGTGATTTGATATCACTCCTTGAAGAAAGAGTTGTTTATAGTTGTAGCACCACACAATGTTACGTTTTTGAGTGAATATAGTATCACAAAAACATTTTCTGGAAATATAAGTTGCAGGTATTAATTTCATACATTCTGGATTCAGGTGCTCTTTAAAGCACAACCTTTTACTTTTCAAAGAACGAATTCCAGATGGTAAATTAAAAACTTTAAAAGAACACCTATAATATAGAGACCAAGTCCTTATATCTTAAAATTTTGCTGATATTTCAATTTGTGGATTTTGCATGTTTTTGCATATATCCAGCAATTTTGGGGCTCACCACTTTTTTGAGAGCATCTGCGGAAAGGTGGGGGAGAACACACTATCATCTAGTTATAGTGTTTTTTCTAATTGTTAAAATCCTCAACAATGCAGCAAATAGTTAAGTGATTCAATTTAATCAAGTTATAGACACTAGAAAATTTACATATCTTGACATGAATATTAAGATCACCTTTTAAAGGTATACAATTATATCTGAGTTATTTATTTTGAACAAGAGATTTATGCTAATAATTTTGATGCAATATAATGTCAAGAGTACGATGCAAGTCAAAATTTAGTCAGACATAGAAGATAGACAAAAATAGTTTGTATAACGTTTTGTCCAAGAGAGCTCTGATTAGTTATTTCATCTCGTTCATTTCTTTCTTTTTTAACAGTGTAACTATGTGTGTGTGTGCATGTATGTGTGTGTGTGTGTGTGTGTGTGGACATTTCAAACAGACTACTAGAATTACTTTCCCCCACCCCCCTGTGGTTAGAGAATGAACTCAGTTAGGAAAACCATTATGGATTGCCTCATTAGAAGATTCCTGAAATTGCTTACTTGTGACTACCCGCCTGGAAAGTAATCTCTTGCTTTTTGCCAGAGCAGTGGAGAAGTAGGGGTTATTGAGCCCTCTGTCATCTACGGAGCCAGCAAATAAAGAGTTTATGTTGAGAGAATCACAGTACTTCACTGAGCTGATGATTTCTGATATGCATAGTGCCCCATTCACTCAGAATGGAATTAGGTTTTCCATTTATGGGTCATGCAGAAATATGTCTAGACTAACAAAAATTGTATTTTTTTATAATCCCTTTAGGTCTACGGTTTAGTGATTTCTCTGAGAATCAATCACATTTTTTTCATGAATCCAAAGGCAAGTTTTGTAGGAAATGATGCCTAAAATCATACAATACACATGTATCAAACATTTAGAGATTACAGTATGAAAACTAAATTTTTTTCTCTCCAAGGGATCAAAATCAGATATTTGGAATTATGCTGGCAGGTTACATTTCTTAGCATATTTTATGGCCATGCTATTATATAGAATACATAATGAATAATAGTGCAAGCATATCAATGTATTTTTCCCAAGCATATCATTTAGTAAATATCATGTTGCAAGGAACTTTATGCTCCATGCAGGCAGCTGACCACAGTCTAATTGCCAACACCTTGCATGCCCCGTGAGCATTACCAGGAATTATCCCTGAGCAGAGCTGTGGGTGGCCCTGGCCCAGTCCACCCCCAGCCCAATAAACAAGTGAATAATAAATATTAGTGTGCTCAATTTAAAGTGTTCCTAATATCTTTATCAATTTAAGCACAGTTCCTCTGTTTATTGTAATAAAACTATTTTTTATTTATTCTTAAATTATTGTGTACATATTTAATGATTTTTACAAACATTACTTCCAAGTAAAATTATTTGTGATTTAACTATGTAAATATTTGGTTTTAGGGTTTGTACTCCTCCATGACCATCACTGTCTTCCCATTGTTTATTGATTTGCTCGAGTGGGCACTAGTAACATCTCCATTAGTCCTGTCACAAGCAAGTGCAGCACAAGAGCATCTACTTGCTACAGGGAAAGGAGGAGCCCAAAACCATTCTTCAGGTTATGAAACTGAGGTCCATACTAGTTACTAGTGTATAGCATAAAAATAAATCAGACACAGTAGCTTGCCAGGCTACCGCAAGGTGGTATAGGTGGTATAGTCTATATACTATAGACTATACCACTGTTTGGGTGGTATAGTCTATAGTATATAAGCGGTGGTATAGTCTCAGTAGAAGGCTCTCAACTCGAGCATTTACTGATGAAACTCAAAAGGGGAAGATCAGATTTTCTCTGGGATGGTGCTCTGAGGAACTATGGAGTCTGGATGTTGAGAATGACTAACTGCATGATGTGTGGTTTGCTCTGGTTTCTTGCCAGGCTTACAGGTATCAGTTAAAACATGTCTATAATTGTTTACTATGTATAAATGTGAAATAAATTGGGAAGAACCTTATGCAAAATTCAGTATTCTATAAAAATATTGTGTGGCCGCTTTGTGGCCGCACACCAAGGGACATGTGGGTCTGGTGTGGGTGGGTTTCTATCTTCCTGGGCAACTGGCATGGAGGCGAGGAAAGGGCAGAGTCCAAAACTCCACTCCGAGTCTGGCCAGCATGGTCTCTCCCCACTCATGAGAGCAAATTCTTGGAGCAATGTTGAACCCTGCCAGGGGATGGCCGAGCCCCTTACCGGGAGGTCAGCTCCATGGGTTGCTTCCACATGGGGCTGGCCTAGCAGTGCAGCTATGGGTCAGAAGTGGATGGGTCTGGATCTCTTCCTGGGTTGCAAATTAGCTGAGTCTGGTATGGGTGGGTCTCTCTCTTCCGGGGCAACTGGCATGAAGGTGGAGGAAAGGGCAGGGCCCAATCAAAAATCCATATGTATTCCTATATGCTTATATATCTAGATCCTTACACCACTATTCTTTTCAGCTAACTTTACCTCACATTACTATTGTTCGTTTTATACATGGGATCTATAAAAGTGGATATGTATTTATGTATATTGTATATCAATGTGATATATGTATGTCTGTGTGAGTTCAGCAAGAATTTGTCTTCCTCTTGCTTATTGTTTAATTATACTCTTCTTTAGTTTCATTTTTGGTAGAAAAATTAAAATTTTTGTTTTTTCCCTTAAAACAGAAGGATGACTCATTGTGAGCATATACTACATGTTCATTTTCCACTCATCTTTCCTCAAGATCTTAGGTGGGTTCCAGATATTGGTTTTATAAGTAGTGCTGTAGTAAGCATAAACACACAGAGATTTCCAAATAATGTATTTTTTCTTTGAATAGGCACCTTAAAGTAGTGTTGTTGGGTCATATGGTATTTCTTTTTTTAAATTTTAAAAAATGTCCCCATACTATTTTTCATTCAGGCCGAGCACTTTGCACTCCCACTATAAATTAATGAACTCCTTTATCTCTTCATCCTTGCCAGTTCCAATTGATTTTGAACATTTTATACAGAGCATTATCACTGGTGTGAGATAGCATTCATTGTCATTTACATTTGTAACTCTTTATAACCAGTGATCCAGACTTGTTTTTTTTCATGCACTCTTGACCATCTGCTTATCCTCCTTAGAGGGCATCTGTTTAGTTCTTTCAATCACTTTATAATGTGGCCAGGTTTTTGTTTTGTGGTTGCGTTACGTGACTGCTTTATAGATCTTGACTACTAATCCCTTTTCACACTTTTCCCCTGCTTTTTTGGGTCACACCTGGCAATACTAAGGGGTTACTCCTGGCTCTGCACTCAGGAATCATTTCTGGCGGTTCTCAGGGAACCATGTGGGATGCTGGGAATCCAACCCAGGGTGAGTGTGTGCAAGGCAAACGCCTTCCCTGCTGTGCTATCACTCCAGCCCATCCACATGTTTGTTCTAGGAATATTTTCTCCGCTCAGAATAACTTCTCAGAATGTTTTATTTTCCCCCAAATTTTTTTGTTCTGTGATTTACATTACTTTTAATACTAGTATCAGACAAAAGTGTTCCAGCACCTCAACCTCACCACAGTGTCAGCATCAGCTCCTTCAGGATTCCAGTTTCCCTCCCACCACTTTGGAAAATTCAGTTGTAATCCAGTTCTAAAGGTGTATTATCACTGACCAATTTTTGCTCCTTTAGCATGTTTCTTTATATCCCACATATGATAGAGATCATTCTGTATAACAGTTATAATGAAACAGGCACTCTATGTACTGATAGAAAATATTCCTCATTGCATCTCTGACAAAGGATTTTTAGTAAGATTTAAAATGGACCCACAAAAATTAATAAGATGAAAATAAACTGATCAAAATATGTCTACAAGCAATCAGAGATATTTGGTCAGTAATGGGCTATAGGTATACTCAAAATTTTGCTGCATGTATCCAGTTTTACAGTACTCTTTATTGAAGAAATTTCCCCTTTTATTTTTTAAATTCATATTTCTTTGTCACAAATTGCCAGTTCATCTATCTGGGGGCTTGTGTTTGACCTTCAGAAATAAGTTAATTCCCTTAATTGAAAACTTTTATTAGTTGTTAGTGTCTGTTTTTATTCCAATATTATACTTTTTATTATTATTGTTTTATATCGTATCTATGAGTAAGTAGGAGAGGGTGACTTCCATTTTTTCCCCCTAAGAATTACTTTTACTATTCAGACAGTTTTATGATCCTATATAAATTTTATTGATGTTTATTCTATGTACTTAAGAAATGCTATTCTAATATTGTAGGAATTGCACTGAATCTGTATACTGCATTGGATATAATTATCATTTTAACTCTATTCTGTTAACATGGAATATTTTATATTTTTCTAATAGAGACCAAAATAATAGATTTTTTTTGCTAATTTGTAGTTTTCAATGTACAGGTAGTTTGCTCCTTTTATTAAGTTGATTCCCAGGCATGTGAGGTTTTGTGACATAATTATTACTTAGATATATTTATTTGCCCAAGTAAATTTTTTTGTAGATAGAATTCACCCAGATTTTTGTGTACTGATGTTGTAATCCACCACTTCATCATATTAATTAATTGTTTCTAGTTTTTATTGTTTATGTTTTAATGAACTCTAGGGTATTGTGTATGTGATAATTGTGTATGCGATATATTAATAGTTTGACTAATTTTCCAAATTTGATGTGTATTTATGCTTTTATTTTGTCCATCTACAGAGTCTAATCTGGTATTACAATGATAAACACAGTGATGAGAGGGAACGTTCTGTCTTGAGCCTGATTTTAAAAAATGATTGTAGTATTTCATCATTGATTGTGATTTCAGCTGTAAGTTTATTGTATATTTTCTTGTGCCTGAGAAAGTAGGGGTGCTTGCCTTGCATACAGCCAACCAAGGCTTGATTAAGACAACACATGTTGTCCCCTGAGGCCCACAATAAATGATACTTGATTGGAGTAAGCCCTGGTGTAGAGCAAGGACTAAGCCATGAGCACCACCCGATGTGACCCAAAAAAGAAAGCAAAACCAAACTCCTTGTATAAGGTATTTACTATGATATGATATGCTCATCTATATTTCATTGTATTGCTTTTATATTTTAAGTGAATATTGAATATTTAAATGATTCTCTGTACCTGTTGTTATGACTACATGATTTGCATATTTTTTAATTGCTCTGGTATATTATATCAGTTGATGTATATATTTTGAATCATTCTTTGTTTCTAATTACAAACTAGCATTCTGTTTGGAGGACTTTGTATGTGTGTATGTGCATGTGTGTGTGTGTGTGTGTGTGTGTGTGTAAGAGAGAGAGAGTGGGCAGTCACTTATTTAATTATTTAAAATAATTTGCATTCTTATAGTCTCTGGAATAAAGCTGAAATAATTTTGAAATCTAACTTCATCCCTTCAAATCCTGAGATTCTAAAAACTGTGTCTATCTAAAAATGATAAATTATATAAAATGATAAATAAAATAAATGAGTCATGACCTCGCAATAACTAAAATACTTGCTTATGTTAATGTACCTAGTTAAAAAGTTAAGTAGACTTGATAAGTAACTGTGCTAAGTAGAAAATCTAGCTGAGTATGCCTCACTTCTATGGAATTGTCTGTCCACTTTGAGATAAAAACTTTTTTGAGTTAAAAACAATGAAATGAGAAGGAAAGAATTCTAGTATGTAATAAGTAGGTCTAAATATTCAGTAAATTATACATTATATAATTTAAAAGTGCTATTTTTACAATTATTTCTCAAAACATGATATTGATCATTCCCATAATTTATGAATGATCATAGCTATCATTTACAGCATTTATTCAGTGTTTATGTAGTGTGTCTTCCTTCATTTTGGGTTTAAGTACTTCATCAGAACTTTTACATCATGATAACAAAATGCTTGTGTTTTTGAGTCAGGAAGACTTATTTTTTGGAAATAGCTTCTGAACAATTCACAGCATCATCACTTCGGTATATTTGATTGTTTCCTGACTCTTCCTCAGTTTTGATAAAACTATACCTAACCTATCCCTGAGATACCAATTGTATAAATTACTTTACACTGTGTTTTGGGCACAATGCTTAATAAATGGTGAGCGTGTAATTCAGGGCTCTTACACTTTTTTTTTTCTTTTGCTCTTTTGGTCACACCCGGCAAAGCTTAGGGATTACTCCTGGCTCTGCACTAAGGAATTACTCCTGGCGGTGCTCGGGGACCATATGGGATGCCAGGGATCGAACGTGGGCCGGCACAGGCTGGCCGCATGCAAGGCAAACACCCTCCCCCTGGACTATTGCTCTGGCCCCTCTTACACTTTAATCTGTTGTGTATTTGACATTTTGTGGGCCAATGTTTTGCTTTAATCCATTAACAAAGTGAGAGAGTTGTACCAGTGCACTTTGATTTAAGGTGATGAGAAGATACTGTTTGGATTAGATAAACAAGGAGGGCCTTTGTAATTTCATGATTAAACTGGACCTAAGATAAATTAGCATGACACTTGTATTGCGCCACTTTAGCACAGATTATGAAGCCTGATGAAGTGGGAATACAAATGAAACACAGATTAATTATTTAAAAAAATCCAAAGAACAGAAATAAAAGTAAAGCTTATTAAATAAACAAAACAAGCTGGACAGTTTGTTGTAGTACTGAAACATGGTTTTTAAGTTATTTTTCTTTTTCTTTGTAGGAGAAGTTAAGTGACTTTCAATGAGTTGTTGAATACTTTGAACTGAGATTGCAATAAGGGTTTTCAGAGACTATTGATAACTTTAATTATTTTAACAGCCCTATGTAAAAGGTGTGTAAATACATTAATATGTGTAAAATGTGTGTAAAAATACATTAATATGTATATATGTAATACATTTTATTAATGTTTATATTTATTATAGGTCCGGAGTGATAGCACAGTAGGTAGGGCATTTTCCTTGAACGTGGCTGACCCGGGTTTGATTCCTACATCCCATATGGTCCCCAAAGCACTGCCAGGAGTAATTCCTGAGCACAGAGACAGGAGCAACCTATGAGCATTGCCGAGTGTGAACCCAAAAACAACAAAGAAATATTGGGCGGGGTGCTGGAACACTATGTGTCCGAAACCTCCAAACATGAACAACCTTGTAATTGTATATCTCACGATGGTATAATAAAATGTTTAATTAAAAAAAGGAAATATTTATTATATTAGTATTATGAATATATACATTAAATGTGTTTATAGCACACATATAGCATTACAATTACATATATATATGTATTTGCAAATATATCAAGTATATATTTGCATTACAGTTACAGTGATCAGAATCCTACCACTACTGCAAAATTATATTTTGAGAACAATGTGATAATATATTGTTATGGCTTAAAAAAAAAAATTTTTTTCTCAAATCAGTCTAATTTTAGTAAGTCTGTTATAAAAGTGATTAACTGCAAAATCTGTATTTTTATTTGCTTTTTTTGGGGGGTCACACCTGGCAATGCTCAGGGGTTTCTCCTGATTCTGCACTCAGGAATTACTCCTGGCGGTGCTCGGGATATGGTATGGGATGCCGGGGATCAAACCAGGGCCGGCATGGGCTGGCAGTGTGCAAGGCAAAAGCCCTACCCACTGGATTATTACTCCGGCCCCCAAATCTGTATTTTACATAACATTTTTATAAGATGTTTTGTAATTATAGAGGTGAAATATAACAAAAATTTGCTAAAATAAGTATTGTTTTCATTTTATAGGGGCAATTCTGATCGATGTCATTCATAGCTACATCATTGTGGTTAAGATATGGGGCCGGAGCGATAGCCCAGAGGGTAGGTTGTTTGCTTTGCACGGCCGGCCCATGCCAGCCCGGGTTCGATCCCCGGCATTCCATATGGTCCCCTGAGCACCGCCAGGAATAATTCCTGAATGCAGAGCCAGGAGAAACCCTGAGCATTGCCAGGTGTGACCAAAAAAAAAAAAAAAAAAAAGATTTACAAAGATTTACTTCTACACGTGTTAGAGGATTCTATTTTCTTTTATGAAAGTGCATCCTATACAGTCCATAGACATTTTACTTTTAATAATACAGTTTATCAAATGGCTATTTTGTTATTAATCATACATTGAATCTTTAAGTAATCATTATTTTAAAAAGTGTACTAGGAAAATTCTAACCAACATAAACCACTGACAAAAATATAAAGGAAGTTATAATAGTTTAAAGTACTATCCTTAATCATCTTCCTATGTATGCCATTTAAAGACAAATTGGTCATTCCAATGTCCTTGCATGCTTCTGATGTGTAACGCTGTCACCTAAGTTGGTCTTTCTAATGTAACACTTTCTTAAAAAAAGCATTATTATAATGTGATTCTTTCATTTCATGATATTTATTGGAAGAATTCAAATAAAAACAAATTATATTTTGGAGTGGCTTAATTCAATATAGTTTGAGATGTATATGTTAGATTAGTGCATTACTAATTTTAATTTCTATTACTCAATGGATGTATTTCTAAATTTTTGTGTGGCATAAATATAAAATATGGCAGACATGTATGAAATTGTGTCTGAGTTTGAAATTATTGTATGAAATCACTTTCTGTGTTTTCTGAGCTAAGGATGTGCCATTTTTTATTTTTTTTATTATACCACCGTGAAACATACAATTACAAAGGTGTTCACAATTGGTTCTTGGTAATACAGTATTCCAGCACCCCTCCCTCCATCAGTGCCCCCATTTCCACCACCAATGTACCCCTCCCCTCCCACCCACCCCCAGGCTGCCTCAATAGCTGGTAGCCGCGTTTCCTCTCTTCTCTCTCTCTCTCTCTCTCTGCATATCTCTCCCTCTTTTTTACACATTGTGGCTAGCCCTGCAGATATTTAGAGTTTATCACTTAAGTCTCTTTGTGTATATTCAATGGTGAGTTTTAATCTGCCTTACAACATCAGACATGAATCTATAAGGTACATCGAAGAGAACATAGGAGAAAAGCTCAACGACATCGGAACTAAAAGTATCTTTAAAGGATGTGCCGTTTTTATTTCGGTTGTAATCAAAAAAACTTGGAGGCATATTTAGATTTGGCTTCTCAATTCTTGAGGAGCGCCATATCATTCTGACCATTTCATGTCCCTCCAGAGTACTGAGATCTTAGTCTAGCTCAATCTTAGATTTTTGTCTACGTATTTGTACGTTATCTTACCCTATAAGTCTTTCTATACTTATAAGTCTACTAATCTTTTTCACAATAAAAGCCTAGTGATTGTAAATTCTCACATGAAGAACAATACTGGAACAACAAATATACTGCTGAATTCAAATTTTGCTCTTCCATAGAAAAATACCTTGATTTGATATTCATATAAACTTGATATTTATTTAATGTCGAACTTTCATGGTGATAGCACAAGCTCTTTATTTCCTCTGACCCAAAAAAAAAACTAAAAACTGATACATACTCTATGCTATTGCATATGTCATATTGTCTACATGATGGTTACTATATGTTATTAATTGCAAATATTTTTCGATTTGGGGTACTCCTTTTGATTTCAGGGGGTGACAGGACAACTGGCTGCGATACGAAGGGTTGTGTTGTGTTAAGTATCAAAACAAGGGCTCACATGAAAGACATGTGATTTATAATCTTTGCCACAACCCTTAATATTTTAATCAATGATACTATTTTCCTTTAATGTACAAAAATTATGTGATCATAATTATAACATATATTTTACATGTTTAATTTACCATTTTCTTTCTTAGATTTTAGTCTCTCTTCTTTAAATATATAAACATTTTGTCATAAATAAAGAAATATCATATTTCTTTATTATCAGCAATAAAAATCTTAGAGATTATCTTAATAATTATAAATATTTTAGAAACAAATTGAAATTTTTATCATTTCATTAATTTACAGGCATGCACAGATATTGGTTAAAATTAACACTCATGAATCATTTCACATTTTAAATTGTCTATTACATTGAGCAGATTGATTATAACCTACTTAATTTTATTTACTCCGTTCTTATTCTCTTCAATACTAGTTAAAAAGGTAAATATGATGTAGCTCTTTATTACCTTTCTGGACTCAGAATCATAGTACAAAATCTTCTAAATATAGAAATACTGACTAAGCACTATGAACAAAAAATAAGCTCACATATCTATGAAGGCTTTAGGAGGCAAATATAGTCTATGTAAAGAGATACAGTGATGTGAAAATAAAATTTAATGTGAAGATAATAAACCTGATTAACAAGAATAAAGCAGAAGTCTATGACAGAGAAAGGGAGAGAAATATAGAGAACATAAAATACCACATAGAGTCAATAAGAAGCTTCAAACAATGTAGAATTGATATGGTTGACTGGGAGAAATAACAGATGAGACGCACATTAAAATTGTACAAAAAAGAGTAAAAAGGTAATAAATGACTGGTCATACATTTGTAGAGATATACTCTATGTCTAGTATGAGATTATATTCCATGCTTTCTCTCTGAAAATATTAAGTTAAATATGAAGAATTGAAGAATTCATATTGAAAATGGGAAAAATGTCCTTTTGATCTGGTTTTATTCACATTATATAACTGTTTCAAGAAAGTTTTTATGCATTTATTAAAAAGTTAATACTTAATTACCTTATTTTCCTTGTCCTCTTGTTAGCCTGACAGTTTTTATATTAATGTGTTCTACTTGTTGATCATTTCTATCTTCTTCTATTTCTTCTCATTATTTTGCATATTGATGAAGTTGCCTGTCAGCCAATGAACTGTAATGTAATTCACAGTACAGCTATACTTTCATTGGATTGAATATAACAGAGTAGATGATTACTGAATATCACAAAGTCTGCCAAGATGTTAAAGACACCGTGTACAATAACAGTGCATGTGAATATATTAAGAAAAAATATGAGTGGTTCCTTTTGTTTAAAATCAGAATGAGAAGTAAATGTTAAGAAGATATAACTATGAAATAAAAAGTCAGATTGTATTAAAATAATGTTTTTACATAAATGTAGACTTAGTATTTTCACTAAAGAGATTTAGTCACTGAATGATGAACATTTTTCTGGTCAATTGACCACACAAATGATTATCATTGGCTGCAAATTCTGATTTCAAAATTGAACATTTCAGATTTCTTCCTGTTTTGTTTTTGAAGTTCTTGAAGTAGGTGACTAACGACATATTTATAATTTTGCCAAAGACTTATGACAGAGTGACTGAAAATTTGAAGAGAACTATCTTGACATTGAAGTAACATTTTTTGCGATCTTTAACTTTTCTCTAATAAAACTGCAGTCACTTACTTAACAAAATAATAGGGAAAGAACGATTAAGCATAGGCAAAGAAAAATGCCAACTGCAGGGGGTCAAAAGAGTTATTTTATGACTCAAATATTCTTATTTTTCTCATGTACACATTTTTGATGCTAACACTTGCATTTATATCTCTTACTAAGGTCTTTCTCTTGCTCCTTACTCAGTCTTTCTATATAGATATTTAATGGGCATCACAGTTTTAACAAATTCAAAAAATATCATCTTATCCTGTTCGCACAACCAACCTCTCACAGCTTTTCCCTCAGCTTGGGTCACTTCAACTCTCCAATTTCTGAAGTCAAGAGTTTAACTCTATTCTTTCATACTCTTCACTGTTAAGACTCTTATTACCTTGACTCTAAAACATAGCAGGTTTTAAAATTTAATCTTAATATCTACAAAATTTCTCCACGTGAATAAACTACTGCCAAATCTTTTGAGGTTACCACAAAACTGCATACCCATCTTTGGTCTTCTGATCTTCCTTCTTATCGATCTAAATCTATTAGTAGCATAAGGACAAGAGGGATCCTGTGAAACGTGGAGTATGTCAGTTTCCTGTTTAAAACGTCTCAATGCATTCCAATTGTAATCCACTAACAACCAAATTATTATAAAAATGTTAAAGCTGGTTAATTTTACCTATTCAAATCTCTCTCTACTACTTTCAACTTTCAAATTAACTATATTCATACATAACTCTGAGCATTCTCTTAACATTCTCTGCACGCTCACACACACACTTAAATACACAAAGATGGATTTACCTCAAAATTTCAGTTACACTTCTCTTTTTGTAATGTAATTATTTAAGATATCCACAGAGATTAGTTTTTAACTCCTTAAAATGGCATTATTTATGAATTGGCTTTCACACTTTTTAACTTTTCATGGTCTGATCCTCAATCCCATAATTTCTATCTTCATTATCTTCTTGTATTTTTGTCACACCAATCATTATATACATTTCTATGATATGGGCAAATTTTTGTTTATTTTTTGTGTTTCTATTATGTTGTGCATTATTAATGTGCACTGCTAATATTTGACGTTTTGTCACACTAACTCCTATAGTTAAAGCACATCTAAAATAGTTTCTTGCATAGTATATTTGCTACCTTGATTCATTGTTTTCCTTAAACTACCAAGGAGAAAAATAATGTGGTTGCTCCTCATGTGCAGTGTGACTCTGTAGTAGAACAAGGGAACATTCTCGACATATTCCTGATTATTGGAGTTAATAAATATAAGCATTTAGAACAATGCCCTAGGTCTAATAAGTGTCATACAAGTATTTATCAGTAATATGATCCTATATTCTGAGCATTATTTTTATTATCACAATCAGAGATACTAATAGAAAGTACATATACTATGTGTCAAGTCCAACAGCAGCCAGAATAAAGGAAATTTTAGATGACGTCATTTTGCGTTGATGAGCCAGTTGGAAACTCAGGGAATTTCAATAACTTGCTTAAAGAAATAGAGCTAGCATTCTGCAACATTAAAATGCAAATTTTTGTCCCAAAATGTCTGCACCTAGCACCTGCAGTTTATCATGAGACTATGTTTTCTTTCCATTGCATATTGCTTTTAAATTGTTAATTTACTCAAAATACCATATGGACTACATAGTCATGTGTTCATATTATTAAAAATTAAACTGCAAAATTGTAGAATTTATGTGTGGATCTAATTTCTGTTTTTAAATTGAATCACAGTGAGGTAGACCATTACAAAGGTCTTCATGAGTGTGTTTCAGTCATAGTGTTCCATCACTCTTCCCTGCATCAGTGCACATTTCCCACCACCGGTATCCCCAGTACAGCCCCACAACCACCACACACACACACACACACACACACACACACACATTCACACAAACTGCCTCTTACAGGCACTTCTCTCTCTCCTCTCTTCTCTCTCTCTCACTTTCTCTCTATTATCTCTTGTTTAGTGCATTGTGGTTTGCAATACACACATGCATATCTTTTCCTATTTTTTTCTTTCTACCTATTTTTAAACCTCACTTCTAGTCTGGTGTTAGTCTTTCCAACTATTATTTATTATTGTCAAACTGGTCCCTTCTCTACTTAGTACCCTCTGCCCCCCCACATACTTGTGTTATAGCCTAACCATTGATAATGCTTCCTTGTCCCTGTTTTCTCTTATCTTAAATATTTGTCTCATACTATATATTTTATATCACATAATTGAATGTAGTCATTCTGCATCTGCCCTCCTTCTGAAACAGATATGAAATTTATCATCAGTTTCTTATTATGTGTTTTGTAAAGATTCTAGTATTCTCATAACATAGAAAATATTTGAATACAGTCTATAATTTTGTATACCTTTATAAATAAGAATTTTAAATGTTTATCAAAATGCAGTAAGGCATGTTTTCTTGCCACAAGGTACAGTACTTATTCATTTATATATTCAGCCCTTAAGCACTCATTTATTAAACACCTACACAATATCAATGCATTGTAAAGTTTTGAAGCAAGTCTTGTTCATGAACTCTTTTTTTCATGAGTCAAACCTGGCCACACTTTGGGCAACCAGATGCTGTGCAAGGCTCAAAGTGGGAATTGCCACATTTAAGGCAACTGAGTAATACTCTCCTATCATTAAGGTAGTATCGTATAAGCGTGGTATTTTTTCCACCCAGAAGGGACTCATTTCAGGTATCAGTGTTCCAGCACCAATCCCACCATCAGTGTAACCTTCCCTCAACAATGCCCCAAGTTACTCTCCCACATCCCCTATCCTGCTTTCTTAGCAGCACAAAATAATTTATATTACTTGCTACTACATATATTTTGTCATAGTGTCACTAAAGTTATTATCTTAGGATAGACTGAGTGATGAAGAGTTGTTTTGTTTTGTTGTGGCCCAAACCAGCTATGCTCAAGGTTTATTCTTGGCTCTGAGCTGATGGATCACTCTTGGTGTTGGTTTAGGGACCATATGGTGCCAGACATGAACCCTAGATCATTCATGCACAAGGCAAGTGCCTTAGCTGGTGTGCCATCTCTCTGCCCCAGGAGTTCTTAGCTCATGCATTCATAGTGGGTAAAGCAGTAGCTGGAAAGTGATTTCACTATATTTTGTTAAGTAATGTCAAGGCAGAATAAACACAATACAATATTTTTCTTGGAATAGGCAATTATTTTTCTTTATTAATGTTTTTACAATTCAGAGTTGAAATTCATTAGATACAAATCTCCAATATTAAAATAGAGTTTAAAAGTCTAATTTTTATGTGAAAATTTGTATAAGTAAACACCTGTTGTTAAGTCTCTATTTCAGTATTTAAAAACTGTTGCAAGTTGAGTCTTTTGTGTATGATTTGTCGAGTTCAGTGGCTTCTATATTGCTTTCCCATCTAATTTGATGTGCTCCTACTTGAATTTAAGTATTGAGAAACATGAAATTATTGAGCAGCTGTGTAAATCGGTGTGTAAGCTGTGGAAATGCTTGATTTGCTTCTCCTTGGAGATTTAGTCATGAATTAGAAGAGCAGGACCAGTGGCCTTATGTTCCAGAGACATCAGGATCCATGGCCTGGGCCAATCAGTTGACACGGTAGTTGCTGCCAGGTAGGCATGGCTCTGAAAGGAGCCCCAGACTTTCAGCGGGGGAATTGGGTGTTCATGGATTTCAGCTAGTTGGTTTACATTACTCAGAGATTTAGCGACAAATTGGTGGAGCTTGGTGAGGGGGTGAGCAGATGTGAAGGTGACTGTGGGAGGTGTTTATGGCCACTGATGCTTCGGAAGTACAATGGATGTGAGAAGGCTGCCCATCACCACTCTGAAAAAACCCAGATTCTTAGCCTGGACACCAGGGGGCCTGAAAGGTTTTGCTGTATGCCATCTCTACAGAGAATGTTAGTGAGGGATTGGAGATGAGTTATTGTCGTAGCTGCAGCAGTGGGCAATGAGAGTGGCTGCTAGGGCACTGGTAGGATTGAAAGGTGACTGCCCTCTCCTGAGGGCACTCCAGAGTTTTCAGCCAGGGGGACCAATGTGTCCATGAATTTCAGCTGCTTGATTTGCTTCTCCTTGGAGATTTAGTCATGAATCAGAAGAGCAGGACCTGTAGGTGAAATCACATGTCATGTGTGTGGGTGGTGAGCCAACAAAGATCATTCTGAGTTGAGCTTTGAGCAAAATGAAAGTGAAGATTTTTTCAAAATAATATAAAAATATTTAACTACATAGATATGTACCAAAATGTTTATAAGACTGAACTGCACTCATTTCCAAAAGGTTAAACCAGGTATTAATGTACACAACTATTTGTCTATCATAATTATGAGTGGTTTATCTATTTTAGATGGTCATCACATGTTACCTTCCCAAATCATTTATTATATTCATATGGTAGTAGTTTGGGACTATTTATTATGTTATCTTTTGGATTTTATGTTGAATGAGGACAAGTAGCATTTTTTTACCTTTCTGTATTTCCACTGCCCTTTTAGAGCTTAAACAAAGAAGGCAGTCAGTGATGAGTGACTTAATAGTGGAATGATGAACATTTGACTCACAGATACAAAATAAGATATAGCTAATGACTATGAAATTAATTACAATTTTTGAAATGATATTTTAAATTAGGCAATGTCCATAGGATTCACAATAGTGCCTTATATTTGTGATTCAACATATTATTTATGTCTTTACATGCTGATAGGTCAATAGGCTTTTTCTCAGTGTTGAGTTACTGTTTACTGCAGAGATGTTTCCTTTAGAATCATTTAGGCACTGGCTTTTGCAGGAAGTTAAACATTTGCTTTGCTTTACAGATTTCCTTATTTGAAAAAAAACTAGTGTTTGAAGATGAAGATAAGGATTCAAAGATTATTAGAGTATTTTATGAAAGACTTTCAGTACTTCCTCAGTAGTATGTTTATAAATCACTTCTCTCAACTAAATATTTAAATAACTTAAGCTTTTTATGTTTGCCACTTTCAAAATTATAGAACTTAAAATAATATAACTTAAAGTTTTGCCATTAATTGCTTTTTTTTAAGTGCCATATTGGTCCCACAGGCCAACTTGGGATCTTATTATTTAAGGAGAAAGTGGTAAATGCTAGAGACAGATACCATAACCATACATGTTGCCACAACATTCTTCTAGAAGCTGCTGTGCTAATTGAAAGTAGATAAATGGAAAATGGCACATTAAAAGAAAATTTCAGGCAATCATCCAGTGTCATGTAGAACTTAAATATTAAATTTGAATATTTAACTTGAAACTGAAACTGCGCTGTTTTAATGTTTGTACTATGGTTAGTTTCATTTTTTAAATTATATTTAGTATATTAATTTAGCTTAGTTTAATATTTAACTTTTTAATTTACACGGACAGCTCTTAGTGACACACAGAAATCTATAGGCTTGGGAGACCATATGGGGAGCCAGGAAACAAACCCAAGTAAGCTAATGCAAGACAAACATCTTATGTTCTGTACTGCATCTCTGGCTCAACTTTTAATATACTTTTAAAATTTAGCTGTATGGTTCAGAGTTATAGAGCTTTCCTTTTAGCTTTACAAACAATTTGTTGTGTAATCCATATGATGAATGGAAAAGTAGCAGTTTCACTCCATTGCATTTACCTTGATATTGCATTCTATCTGTACCATACCTTATAAGTACAAAGAATTGCTTAAGCATTTATATTATGTGCATTGTTTCCTTTTTTTAATCGAAATGTCCTTATGTTGTGACTAAGCAAATGGCATTCAGCAGTACCACACAAATGCCATCCTGAATCAAAAGCTTGCTGGTTTTAGAGGTTCAAGGTATATTAAATATTTGTTTATTTTTAAACACATAATATGAATATATCTTCTTTTCATCCCTCTGTTAATTTCCAGGCCAATTTGTAATTACTAATTACACAATGACAGAGAAAGTTTACAATGCAGTGTCATTTGTCTTAAAACGAAGAAAAAAAATATGATGCGCTGAGTCATTCTGTGTGTCAGGCACTATATGCAAGAAGCAACATAAATCAAAACACATAGTGATTGCTTAATGGCTTTGAAATCTATTTCTGCATACCATAGGAAATTTTAAGATTGAAATCTATTTCCGCATACCATAGGAAATTTTAAGATATGATATGCAGCAATTTGCATGGTCAAGATAGAATTCTATGGATATGTGTCAAACAATTGATAAAGTTTGGGTGGATATAAAACATAACCCCACGATTCTATCTGTAACGAGTGTTTTCTGTTTGTGACTATGTTTGTGTATATTTATATATACATATATGAACATATATGCATATATATACACAAGGATATAATAAACATATGTGTACATATATTGACATATATTTCTCTCTGTTTAAATAGACGTGAGACCTTGTCGAAATCCCACAGTCACTTACCTTAGTAGGAATCATTGATCTCATTATAAAGGTGGAATTCTTAGCCAATGTACTATCCAAATCTTCTATATTTTAACAGTAATTTAAAGAGATCCAAAGTTGCATGATTTGTTGTTTAATTCTTATGATAGATTTCTTGACATAAACTAACTAATATGGCATTATTTTTATCTTAGTATTAGAAAAACTGATAAGTATATTTTATCTGTTTAAATATTAAAAAGGAGAATGAGATTAAATGGTTCATAGGGCTATAGATGAATATTTTATATAGAAAGGCTAACTATTTCATTGTAAAGTTCCTGACAGAAAATATTACTTTTATTACATTAAATTTAAAATTTACAAATTAAAATTGATTGACATCATTGTTATTCAAAGTTGGAATACTTAATTTGAATGGGATTTTCCCAGATAATAAACAATTTTAAGTTATAAAATAATTTAGTA
Organism: Cryptotis parvus; assembly: GCA_021461705.1. Classification (NCBI taxonomy): domain Eukaryota; kingdom Metazoa; phylum Chordata; class Mammalia; order Eulipotyphla; family Soricidae; genus Cryptotis; species Cryptotis parvus. The sequence continues at coordinate 95,277 of JAJIBD010021207.1, forward strand.
GCTTTTTGAAAGTATGACTTCATGAATGATGCTGAAATATATTTTTTAATTTAGACCATAGTATAGTTAAACATAGAATGCATTCATTTTACTGAACTTCATGCCTATAATTTTGTAATTTACTATTGAATCAATATATTTTTATACAGCTATATAAATATGCTGACTCAAATATAAAGTACATATAGAAAATATACTGACATTACAATTCTCATATTTATGAGAATATGTATTTGACTAATGAAATTTTAAGCATGAACTAATCCACATTTTATAGAAAATAGATATTAAGACAATGATAAAATTAGGGGATCAGAGAGATAGCACAGCAGGTAGGGTGTTTGCCATGCATGCGGATGACCTGGGTTTGATCCTCAATATCCCATATGGTCCCCTGAGCCCTGCCAGGAGTAATGTCTTATAGAAGAGCCAGGAGTAACCCCTGAGTTTTGCTGGGTGTGACCCAAGAAGCAAAAAAAAGAAATAATTCCTGAGTGCAGAGTCAGGAATGCCCTGAGCACACCCTGAATGCCGGGTGTGACTCCCCTCCCAAAAAAAAAAAAGCAAAAAAAAAAATTAGATGCCAGGAGACTCTTAATTTTATGATACTAAAATGGATACTAGACATTTTTAGTCCTGTAATTATTCCCACAAACATATTCACTTTTAATGCAGGTTGTTTCCAGTGGATTACTTTAAAAATAAATGTTTTTGAGGGGGCAGGTAAAGGACTTGGGATGCAAGAATAAAATTAGGGAAACAAAGAGAAAACCGAAAAGTTATTCTCATCAAAATACGTGAGACATTTAATGGTCAGTTCTAGGTTGGCATTAGTACCCTCGACAATTAAATAGAGGCAAAAAGATACACATGACAACACTTTAATGTATGTTCTGTAATCCATAGTATGGAGGGAAAGGAAAAGAGAAAGAGAGAGAAAGGGAAAGAAATAAAGAACCTGCCATGGAGGAGGGCTGGGGAGAGGGGGAGGGAACCGGGGGCGTTTGTGGTGGGAGATGGGTACTGGTGGCGGGATGGGTGCTGCAACACTGTATGACCAAAACCCAAATATGAACTTTTTTAATTGTATATCTTTGTAATTGTAAAAAATAAAAAAAATTAAAAAAAAAAACAAAATACATGAGACTTTTGCCTGGTTCCTCTGGGGAGTCTAAAGGATTAATTTTTTTTAGACACCAAAGCATCAAATCACTGAAGCAAAACATCAACTGGACACAAACTCTTAGTATATCTAAACTATAGTATATAGGTTATTATAGTAAGAGCTTCTAATTTTCTCCATTTCAATACATTATTTAATTGTTTAACTCTTTCTTTTTTTAATTAATCACCATGAGATACAGATACAAAGATGTTCATGACAGGGATTCAGTCATACAGGGTTCTAGCTCGTGGTTGTTGACCAGTGTGCATTTCCCATGACCCATGATCCCAGTTTCCTTCTCTCCTTCCACCCCACCAACCTGCCTCCTTGGCAAATACTTTTCCCCTCTCTCTCTCTCTCTCTCTCTCTCTCTCTCTCTCCCCTCTCTCAAACAGCCTACTATGTTAATTTTTTAATTTCACTTGGATTGAATACATTTTAATAGAAAAAAATAAATATATAATCATTTCTACTTGCTGGAAAATAGTTAAAAGACATTTTTAATTTTATTGGTTATTATCTATCATAAACGTATATACTCATACAAAAACATTAGTTTCACTTAAATTTAATTATAGAAACTGATGTTGGAAACAGATTAAGTTTATTATACAGGTCAATTCAAAAAAATTAGATTAAATTGCAGAATAAATAATCGTGTAAGTAAACAATAAACTGTAGTAGTGCAATAAAAATAATTATAAAAAAATGAGAATCTTATTTTCACTAAGCTAAAAGTTATAATTCCACTAACTATGGAAATCTTATAAATTCACAAAGTATTATTATAAAATCTCTAATTTTAGGTTAACAATATCTTTTATATAAGAAAATCATGTTATTAATTTTTTATGTTTTCTTTTTCTTTTTTTTTTTTTTTTTTTAAAATTACAAAGTATACAATTAAAAAGTTCTATTTGGGTTTTGGTCAAACAGTGTTGCAGCACCCACCCGCCCCAGTGCCCATCTCCCACCACCAACGCCCCGGTCCCCCTCCCCCTCCCCCGCCCTCTCCGGGTTCTTGATTTCTTTCATTTCTCTCTCTTTCTCTTTTCCTTCCACCCAGACTAGAATTACAGAACATACTTAAGGGTTTTCATTGTTCTTTTGCCTCAGCTCGTCTAGTTGGCTAGTACCCCAACAATTCAGCACACTGTTCCATTTCTGTCTTACCTAGCCTCTGAATCCCACATTTGATAATTTCCCTCCTTATTGTTTCACTTCTTGTGTTGGTATCTAATATTACCTTATATTTATGTAATGCAGTAAATGCAGTCATTCTGTATCTGTCTCTCTCCTTCTGGCTAATTTCGCTCAACATAATCTTCTCCATGTCCATCCATTTGTAGGAAATTTTATAACTTCATTTTCCTAACAGCTGCAATATTCCATTGTGAAGATGTACCAAAGCTTTTGTATCCAGTCATCGATTTTCGGGACTCTGGTTGCTTCCAGATTCTGGTATTGAATATGCTGCTATGAACATAAAAGTAGGGATGGTGTTTCTGCTGCGTATTTTTGGCTTCCCAGAGTAGATTCCCAGGAGTGGTATCGCTGGGTCAAATGGGAGTTCAATTTCTAGTCTTTGGAGAAAGTCCTATTGTTTTCCAGAAAGGCGTACCAGCCGGCATTCCCACCAACATGGATGAGTGTCCCCTTTCCCCACCCACGCCAGCACTTTTTCTTCTTTAATTTGCCGTCCTTGTGTAATGGTACTCTTTTTTGAGTGAGATTTTATTTTTTGTGTTAAAATGCATTGTTTATATTTATCTGTAGCTATTGATTAATAGTAAATGACTAAATCATGTCATGCTTAAATATATGTGGCAGAATGAATGTGATGTTTATATTCAAAAAGATTTGGATTCCAATGCAGTTATACTACTTGGGCAAGTTTCTAATCTACTCAGTTCTTGGTTAAACATAATTATCTGACATAAACAACTAATTATAGTTTTAAAGATTCAATGAGATAACAAGCAGTTAGGCTATTATAATAAGACTCTATAAAAATAAACTCTAAATTTGTTTCCACAAATTTTCTCTGGCTGTGGATCCTGATTCACAATAACAAGGAGATAATAAAAAAATTAAATTAAATACTAAGGTTCCAGTTTGTAAAGCATAAATAATTTTTACACATATAGAATATGGTCTGTGGCCTTTAAATTTTACTCCTATTATATTTTAATATAAGATACTTGACACAAAGCAATATTTCAAAATGAGATAATTAAAAGATTATGCAGTTTTACTTCGGTAGAATGTTCAATACTTTCATTTTTAAGATTTTTTTAATATTGGCAACACTGCAGGAAATATAATATACACAGATGAAATTATACAATGCCCAAATGTGATCATAATAATACACATGTTGCAAAGAAATATACTTCTGCAAGTGTTCAATAACAATCTTGAGTTTGTTTTTTGGTGGCTGTGTTGAAAAATATTCTTTAATTCTGACAGGAAGCGACAGATTTGTCTGAAAACAAGTCTGCTTTGTTTACACATTTTTATCACCCCTCAGCTCTCTTGGTGGCAGTCTTTGGTCCAAACACTCATTGTCTAGTTTCTTTTGGGAACATAGTTCCTGGGCCAGTGTTGTGACTTTCAACCTGTCACTCTTGGTTTTGTCGTAGTGAGTGAATGACCAGTTTTGTGTTTGCAATTCTGTGCACAAGGCTGATGTCTTTAAAGTGTCATTTTATTTAAATTAATACCCAACAATACCATTCTAAAAATCTTTACGTCCATTTTGTATTTAGGAACACATTGACAGTGGTCAATATTTTAGCTATTAAAGTGAAGCGTCATTGCAACAGGGATTTATCCTCTGAAATGAATGATATGGAAATATTCATTCAGAAGCATCTTAACGTACTTATATGCAGTCCAAAGCACACAATTTCTAAGCGTAATGCTTCAGTAGTTCACTCTCTAGCAAGTCTATATGACGTTGGCTTTAAATTACAGAGCAAGCCACTCTTAGATTCCAACATGGAATATCATTTACATTCTGCGTGACTTTCTTATGTTCTTCTTTTAGTCAAAATAATTACTTTCTTAACATTTGGAAATTTCAGTATGATACTGTCTTATTATTGTTTTTGATGTTAAATTAGTACTGGTATTTTTAGAGAGAAAAGTAAATCACATTTTATTGATTAAAAATAAAACATTTAAGAATATCTACATCTTTGTCCAAAAGAGTCATGTGTTTGGTGAGATACAGAATAGAAATGATTACTAGACTTTCTCTCTTATGTAAAGTTCATTTGCACTTTCATCTCCCATTTTAGAATTATTTAATAGCAATAATACTTCATCAACAGAAACAATGAATGCTTAATATAAAGTAGAAAAAAACATTTTTCATTGTACTGTGTGTAGACTTTATATTTTAGTGAGGGGTAGTTGAGTAGAGGCCACAGTTTGGCTCTGTGGCTGTGCGGTTCATCAATAAATGCTGGATTTTGAGATGACTACAAGAGTATGCTACCCGCATGGCAGAGCCTGGCAAGCTACCCGTGTCGTATTTGATATGCCAAATACCAGTAACAATTATAGACCTCATTCCCATGACCTGATGGAATGGATTGAGGCTCTTTATGTTCCTGGAGCAAGCAGGTGTCCTTGGGCTCTACTTGCATGAGACAGGTCATATAGAGATGTTACTGGTGCCTGCTCGAGCAAATCGATGATAAACAGGAAGACAGTGATACAGTGTAGTAGAGGGAGTCCATTGCTTACCATGCATGCTTGGCATAATGCTGACTCGGATTGATCCCAAGCCCCAATGATCTCTTGAGAATTGGTAAGCACAGTCTTAAGTCCCCTAAGCACTGGCAGAATGATTTGCGTGAAACAAGCCCACCAGAACCATGTATAACTGCATCACTAAGTTCTTTCATTGAGCCCTTGGTTGACCAGACATCATTGGGAAGGAACCCTGAGATCATGAGCACTACTTTTGAGGCCACACGATCTCGATCACGATCTTCCCGTTGATCATCTATTTGCTAGAGCGGGCACCAGTAATATCTCCATATGTCCTGTCTCATGCCAGTAGAGCCAGGGGCATCGGGCTTGCTCCAGGAACATAAAGAGCCTCAAACCATTATATTAGGTCATGGGAATGACCTAATGTAATTGTTACTGGAATTTGGCATATCAAATACAACACGAGCAGCTTGCCAGGCTTGCCGAGCGGGAGGAAAACTCTTTTAAACACCTCCAAATTTGAGGCCACACACACACAAAAAAAAAATAAAAGACAACAATTTGTCTTTTATTAGCATCACTGTAATTTTATAGGTAGAACAAATAACAAGTTAAATCTGGTCTTGGCATTATTCTAAATGGTGAAATAGAAGGTATTTTTTAGCATATTTTAAAAAGAAATTCAGGATTCATGATGGAGCACATGCTTTACATTCAGGAACTCACGGTTCAATACAGCATCATGACTTCTATCCTACGTACTGCTAGGAGAAATCCCTAAGAACTGTGACAGCAAAAGGAACCAAGGAAAAATAAATAAAAGTAGAACAATTGTCCAAATATGGGCCCATAGAGCAGGTATAGTGGACAGGGTATTTTCCTTGCATTTAGTTGATTCAGATTCAATTTCAGGGGCCCCAAATAGTCCCCCAATGTCACCAGAAGTCATTCCTAAGCAACGTGCCTGGAGCAGATACAACACCACACACAAAAGTGAAAAAATTGAAATTGAATATGCATCCTAAATTGAAGAAAAGTACATATAAAATTACTTCTTTTGCAGTAGGATTCAACTAAGAAAACAGAGAAAACTTAGAAACTGAAGCTCAGTGGTCAAGGAACTTAGAAAACTAGGAATTCATCTCCAGTTCTAAAGGTGAGGAGCAATAGACAATAATTAAATGAGTTTGAAGTTTCATATTGAAACTAGAGGCATGATTAAACTGACCATTTGCATCAGAATATGGAGTATACATTCCCTCGGAAAGCAAAGTGATAGCCACAGTACTTTGCCTACAAAATTATTTGTATGTAGATATATAAATTCTCTTCCAATGATACAACTCATCAATGCATTGATGTCAAACACTGTGAATCAAGTCAAAGTACTAAAGAATTTCATAAACTCCCATAATTCTTTTATTTAGGGAACTTGACTTAGAAATCATGTTCTTAAACAAGTATTAACACAATAAGCATGTAATGAAAATTGTTAAATAGGCTATGAAAAAGTAATTGCTCCAAGTAGTTCATATCCTCATAAACCGTTTCACTGATGAATTATAGCCATGGTTTTGATGGTTGTTTTTGTTGATACAAGTCAATACAGATTATGTGATCTGCATCCATAATAAAGTTTTACTGCATACATAAACTATATTGTGGCTAACATATATCCACCCAATATCTGTAACCTTAGTAAATAGTCAAATAATTTAATACAATACTAATATGCTCTGCCCAAAGTAGTTTTTCATTATAAGTGTTCACCGCATTTTGTTTTGATAAAAATGAAGCTTAAAGTCGCTATAAGATATAAATGTTAAATATTTTAAATTCCTAGTGAATTCAGAACTAAAACGTATATAGGAGCATTTAGGGAAATATTACTAATTAACTTGGGACTTGTTGCTAATTACACTAATTATTATTTTGTCACATTTATTATCTTCACCTTTCTTAGCACAAAACTATTAAGTGACAAAAAACACATTTTATGTTGTGATCAAACAATATTCTTTACCTCCACTTAACTATCCTTCAAAGAAAGTGTTGTCACAGTTTTTCCAGCAAAAAGCTTATAAATTGATAAGTAGAAAAAAAATGTCCCAGTTTAAAAGAAAATAAGCCTAAGGTCTGATGGACTTGATAACATGGGTAAAGACATGCAAAGAAAAACTTCCATAAAAACTGTCTTTGCCATATGAATGCTCATTTTCACTATGACCATAATATCTCTCATTTAAACACACAATCTCCCATAGATGCAACTGGAAGCTCCACAGAGAAACTTCACTGAAGAAGAGGAATTTTCTTAATGATTGAATTCTCTTTTAGTGCTGCACAGCGGTCAGCAGAAATGCAAAGCTCATAAGCCTCAAATGATTATGTGTTGGCTTCCAAATGGGGATAAAATATGTGAATGTGTATGTATGCATGCCTCTGTGTGTGTACATGTGTGTTTCCACCATACATTGTTCAGTCACTAGGGATATTATTCTTCATGACAGCAAAAGAGTAGATGAAATACATATGATACCTAAACTAAGCCAAGCAAAACCAATCTCAAAAAATATATGTTCCATAAAGATTACCATAGACAAAAACAGATTAAATGGCCTCAAATAGATTTCCATGCTTGATGGTGCAGAGCTTTTGAGTGTGTGCCTCACTTTTTTTTCTTACTTTTAGGCGCTTTAAGAAGCTGTTTTCAATATTATTTTGGGTCTGCTTCACAGTGTACAAGAAGCACATCTCTACTTATAGCACCAGACTCTATGATTATAAGCATTTTATAATAAAAACTCTGTAGTTCTTTTGTCTCAGCAGAGACTATTTTGGACCATCCATTATCCAGGCAGCCTGAAATCAGGTTGAGACCGTTGATATTTGAGATTGATAGACTTTTTGGCAGCCATTCCTAGACATTGTCTAAGATGTGACTCTATATCTACTTGAGTCATTATAAATCAAATTTCTACTCAACTCAGTACAATAGACAGTATTATATAACATGTGGCTATTAGGTTTCTTAGGTAAAGCAGTTATGTCCCTATAAAAATATCCATGAGTACTGTTGTATTTGTTTATGATATTGCACAAAATATAATTCAATTTTCCTTATCTGAATTTCTGCACAACAAATTATTTTGGAACATAAATGCTCAGAAAATACTAGCATCTTTCTATGTCTAGTGTGCTAACCTTTAATTATAAGATACGTGTTTTTTATTTCTGGCACTTCAAGGATACACAGATATAATGTTGTGCTCAATATGACTCTAGGTTTTTTTTCTCTGCTATTTCTTTTGGTTTTAATTCTGCCTGCATTCTGGCTTGTAAGGGGATAGACAGATATTTTATTTTGAAAGTAACACCAAAAAATAGAAAGGAGTAAAAAATATGAAGTATAAATGAATTAGCATGGCTAATAATAAGGAATATAGCTTCAGTTTCTACCTAAAGTTAGCTGCAATAAAATGTTGCTTATATACTTTGTTATTTTTGTGCATAATGTCTTTTTTAAAGTTTAAGTGCTTTATAATAACTGTCTTGATTCTTTATTAAATATTTTAGCTATTAATCATTTGCACAATAATATCAATTTCAACATGATAAGGAATATAAAATCCAAGAAATAGTACAAACTAAAGACCCACTGTATTCAGAGGAGGAAGCTGCCATATAAAAATAGTATAAAATTGTGTTTTGTAATACCCGATACTTTTATCAAATATAAAGAAATAAGTTGGGCTGGAGAGATAGTAGAATGAGAAAGGTGCTTGCATTTCATGTGACTGATTCACGGTCAATCCCATGCACCCCATATGACCTCTGAAGCCCCGCCAGGAGTGATCCCTGAGTGCAGAGAAGACAGAATCCTTGAGTACCAGCAGATGGATACCAAAAGCATAACACAAATAAGTTTTCAAGTTTTCCTCACAAAATCTCATTAATTTTAAATCTTCCTTTCCATAGGTAGCAGATGATCAGACGGATGCCCAATAATTTCAGTTTCAAAAAATAACTGTTGATCTTGCATTAGAGAGGAAAGTCACAATACAGTAAATATGTTTTACTATAATTTCAGAAATTATTTCTTTGGCAGAAATGTCCCAGCACAAATAGTTATACAAAAATATAGTTCTTTTGTTAACTGATATAGACAAGTATTCTTTAAGCCTTACAATATTTGCTGTGACAATATGGATGAAATCTTCCTTTTTGCTTATGTTTTTAAATTGGTATTTATTTTCCTTGTGTACTGGGAAGTCAAAATATGCCCAGAGGATTTTTCAAAGACCAGGGATGGGGAGATGGAAGCAGAAGGTTTGAAAGCATTTTTTTGGTGAAAGCCATTCAACTTAGGCAGTTTGATAACTGAGGGGTAGTAGTGAAAGTATTACTCACTGATACGAAGATATTGGCCATCGACAAAGTGAATAAATAGGAAGAAATTAATTATAGAAGCTACTGGTTGTCTGATTTGTCTGGGATCAACTTTTTACTCTATTACTTAATTAAAATATGTATTTACTTGCCCTGTTATTCATATTATGTCTAAGAACCAAGGTGTCACATCTTACCAGGTGAATCTCTTTCTGAAGCCTGGTATCAGAGCTGAGCTGAGGTTGACCCTCCTTTACATACACACCTCCCCCATTTTCAGTCTTTGCCTAGGCGCTTTTCTGCACACTTCTGGCTTTCTCCAAATTATCTTCTGTTGAGAGTAGATGACACTGCTCATAATACATTCTGATGATACTTTTCCTGCCCCCCCGAGGTGTTGCAAGTGTGGTGCAGTGCCCGGCTGCATTGGCAGGTGGCAGAGAGGAGATAGGGGTTGTCTACACCCAGGGCTCTGCCCCGTTGGCCCTGGATGGTTGATGGTCTGAAATAGAAAAAGACTGGGCCCCTAGGATAAACTCAGAGCCATGGCAGAGCCTGGAAAGCTACCTGTGGTGTATTTGATATGCCAAAAACAGTAACAATAATGGACCTCATTCCCAATGAATGGAGATGTTACTGGTGCCTGCTCGAGCAAATAGATGAACAATGTGACTAGTGAAAATGAAGACAAGTGACAAGTTATTGTTAATTGCTTTTACCAATATAAAAGCACTGCTGAAAATCAGACTAGTTTTTCACATTTTAATAATCATAAAAACATTAATCAGTTTGTTAAATGAAGAAATCTACTTGAATTGTTTTAAAATTAATGTTAATATGAAATAAATATTTATAATGTTAGTAATATGTCTTAGTTCAAAGCCCTCACTTTACCACTAGCATTCTAATATTAGGTGTCAGTCAGCTTCTATAAAAATATGCATCAAATGTTCATAAGTTTCACTGATAAATTATATTGCATATCAATAAGCCAATCGTTATTTAAATATTTTATATTTAAACAAATATGATTATGAAGGCCTCAATTATAACATAAATTTAAATTCAATGTGAGATTTTGATAAAGCTGGAAGATGGCATTTTAATTTATTTTCAATTTATAGATTACCTTAAGTTCTTCATATAGGATAGATGTTTTATTTGGTTTGGGGCAATTGGGGATGTCTAGATAAGATATAATAGCTTCTGGCATTCAAATTTTCCAAAAACACATATTTTATATAATTTCTACCTTTATTTCCCCTGACTCTGTTTATGTTTTCTCTGTTTAATAAAAAAAAGGGTTTCTAAGTAAGGAACAATATACTTTATTTCATCAAAAATTTACACACATTTCTACTACTGAAATTCAAACCCTACTTTAGAGGATTATTATCATTATGATCTATTTTATGTGTTATAAGCACTTGCACTTCTGAACTTTCAAATTAATTTATACCTCTTTGTGTAAATATTTTCTGCTTTATAATTATTTTTGGATATTCATATAGTAGAACTTTTGTCTCTCCTCCTAAACATTCTTTTTGGACAGAGATATTTTTGTATGCAAATTATATTTCTATAATATATAAATTATTTATATGTATATTGTCGGGCGCGCCGGGTCCCTCGACAGTGCCGGGAAGCGAAGTTCCCTTCTACCCCCGGTCGGGCGAGGAATGGATGAAAACTCAGTAATCCGATGGAGTTTTAAAAGGCTATACTTATCACAGGTTCAGGCATACAAATCAGCAAAAGGAAAAGCCTGGTGCTTAGGATTCCAGGCTAGAACCCCAGCCACGTGTAGGCCAAGATGGCGGCCACCACGTGTAAAGGCTTTGTAAAGGTGAAGAAGACAAGACTTCCAAGAAGGGTGTGAGCTCACAAAGAGAGCGCCCACAAAGAAGCATGGGAGAGAGGAAAGAGGCTAGTTTTATACCTCTGCCACTCAGACCTTCCTTCCACTGTTATGGAAAGCAGGGAGGGTCAAATGCCCTTAGGTAATCCCTCCCTGCATCTCACCTAGGCCCTTTAGTATGCTAATGTTTTGAGCCAAGATCTGCCTTTCTTTCTTTCTTTCTTTCTTTCTTTCTTTCTTTCTTTCTTTCTTTCTTTCTTTCTTTCTTTCTTTCTTTCTTTCTTTCTTTCTTTCTTTCTTTCTTTCTTTCTTTCTTTCTTTCTTTCTTTCTTTCTTTCTTTCTTTCTTTCTCTCTCTCTCTTTCTCTTTCTTTCTTTCTTTCTTTCTTTCTTCTTTCTTTCTTTCTTTCTTTCTTTCTTTCTTTCTTTCTTTCTTTCTTTTCTTTCTTCCTTTCTTTCTTTCTTTCTTTCTCTTCTCTCTTTCCTTCTTTTCTTTCTCTCTTCCTTCCTTCCTTCCTTCCTCCCTCCCTGCTTCATTCATTCCTTCCTTTCTTCCTTTCTTCTTCCCTCCCTCGTTTCTTCATTCCTTCATTCCTTCATTTCTTTGTTCCTTCCTTCCTTCCTTCCCTTCCTTCCTTCCTTCCTTCCTTCCTTCCTTCCTTCCTTCCTTCCTTCCTTCCTTCCTTCCTTCCTTCCTTCCTTCCTTCCTTCCTTCCTTCCTTCCTTCCTTCCTTCCTTCCTTCCTTCCTTCCTTCCTTCCTTCCTTCCTTCCTTCCTTCCTTCCTATTTGGTCTTTGGGCCCACAAAGTGTTGAAGTCACTCCTGGCTCTTCACTGAGCAATCACTTCTGACAGACTTAGAGGACCATGTGGGATTCCAGGTATTGAATCTAGCTCCACTATGTTCAGGTAAAGCACGCTATCTGCTGTAACATTGATCCAACCCTTGGAAAGGATGTATTTTCAGAAAACAGTCTGCCTGGATAGAAGAGTTAAGTGCAGGAGTTAAGGTATTTATCTTGCATACTGCTGACCAGGGTTCAATTCTTGGTACTACATATGGTTGCATGAGTTTTTCCAGGAGTAATTTTTGGGCAGAGTAAGTTCTGAGTACTGCTATTTGGTTATGACCACAAAAAAAATTAAGAAAAATGTAAGAATTTACTTAATCGTGACATTGTAGTTTAATAGTTTTATTCATTCATTCTTGTGAGGCTATGCTGGGGTGGCAGGCCAGGCTAGTACCCGCCATCCCTCCCAGACCCCTCATGATCAGCTGGGCACAGGGAGCGCAAGTAGCACCTCTGCCCTGTGTGTGAGTCTCTGGATCGGCATATCTGGGCCGTTCTTGGAAAAACTGCTGCAGGGTGGGTCAGTGACGAGCCTGGCTGTGATCACCTCTTCTGCTGGGTGGAGCTCTGAGGAGAGGGGATTCTGGATATGGAAAATGGCGGCTCTCATTGTGTGGGGGTTTCTCTGGCATCTTGCGAGGCTCTTCTGGAGTGGTGGGCCAGGGCTAGAACCCGCCATCCCTCCCGGAGGCATCTTCCGCTGGCAAGAAACCAGAGGAACCCCCCACACCATGAGGGCTGCCATTTTCCACACCTGGACTCCCCTCTCATCAGAACTCCACCCAGCAGAAGAGCTGATCACAGCCCAGCTCAACACTGACTCACCCTGCGGCAATTTTTCCAAGCCAGGCCATGTATGCCGATCCAGAGACACACATGGGGCAGAGCTGCTACTTGCTCTCCCTGTGCCCAGCTGATCACGAGGTGTCCAGGAGGGATGGCAGGTTCTAGCCCTGGCCCGCCACCCTGCAGCTGCTTGCAGCCGTGCAGTTCATCAATAAATGCTCGAGTTTTGAGGTGACTACAAGATTATTCCACCCGCACAGCAGAGCCTGGCAAGCTACCCATGTCGTATTTGACATGCCAAATATCAGTAATAATAGACCTCATTCCCATGACTTAATGGAATGGTTTGAGGCTCTTTATGTTCGTGGAGCAGGCAGATGCCATTTGGCTATTTCATATGTTCTAGGACATATTCAAATGTTACTGGTGCCCACTCGAGTAATTGATGATCTACAGGAAGTCAATGATCAAATGATTCATTCATTCATTCAGTCATTCATTCAACAAATGTGTATTGATCCCCTAAGGTTATCTATGTACCTGCCATAAAAAATAGCAAATTAGGAAAGTTATATTGACCTATATTTTATTATCTTTTTCCAGAAGTAGGTTAAGAATTAATTTGTTTTTTTTCTCTTATTGCCATTTTATTTCACTCTTGTATTAGAGCAATGTTTCAGAAAGTGTTTTTCAGTTACTTAAGAGCTATTGAGAAGGAAAAAGCATGGAAGGGAGGTGTAGGAACAGATTGGGAGATCAGTGGGAAGCAAGCTCTGTTACTCTACCCTCTCCCTTTTCACCTAGGATGCCACTATCATCTTTATTTTTTATTACCAGGTTTCTTAATAATAGTAAATTATATTTTAATTTTTATATTAAAATAGAATCTTAAATGTAAGAGAAAAGCAATAGTAATATTACAGAGATAAGAGAAATATGAATATTCATGCATTGATAGATTCCTCTGCCTTTGTGTTCGGTAGCAAGGAAGTCTATAAGCTGGTAGTGGGAGAGGTAAAATTTTTCAATTTTTGTCAAGGGCAGTAGATCTTTACAATAGGAAGGGAGAAATGACTGGTGTGTAGCAAATAGGATCTGTGACATGTCAAGGTGGGGACCTTTAAAAAAACAAGTCAAATTATCTTGAGTTGGAGAAATAGTACATGGGGAAGGTGCTTGCTTTGCATGCACCTGTTGCCTTTTCCATCTGTGACTCCTCATACATTCCTCAAGCACACAACCAGGAATGATCTGAGCATGGAGAAAGGAGAAAGTTCTGAGCAGTGCCACGTGTAGCCTGGAACAAGCAGCCAAAGAAACAAAATGGCAAATAGCATCTGTGTTCAATTATTGTAGCCTTACCAGCTGCTGAAATAAAGTATACTTCAAGCAGTTACTTTGAATAAAACTTTCATTCTAACTTATAACATTCCTACACTTATAATGATAAAACAGTAAATGGTTAATTGGATATCACTTGATTTATTGCTGATTCATTTTCAGTTTCTTTATATTTGATTGCCATTCACTACTTCATCTTTTGAAGAAAGATTAAAAAGCAAGACTGTTTGAACTCTGCATGCATTTTTGATTGTTGATGCCATTTATGCATAGTGTGAATTAAGATGTGCCTGCATTTTTTCATTTCTTTGATGCCTGTTTCTATGTCACCAGACATGGCTCTTTGTTACTACATTGTTTCATCTCTTTATTTCTATTTTATATCTGCCAGAAAAACAAAGAGATGAACATTATAAGAGATTGCTTAACCAAAAGATAAGTTATTTTTAGACTTTATGTATAAGAAAACATATACTGTGGACAATATTTTAATTTACTACTATTTTTTCATTGTTCATTGACAATAAAATCATAATAAGTGATCTTCTGTCACTAATGTCAAAGAAGTTGGGTACAGGAGCAATAACACATTGAGAGCGCACTTGCCTGTATCTAGTCAACCGAAGTTCATTCCTCTGGCACCCTTTATGGTCGCCCAAGTATAGCCAGGAGTAATTCTGTGTGCAAATCTAGAGTAAGCACAGAGCAGTGCCAGATGTCCCCTCTACCCAAAAAAGAGATTCATTTATTTAGTCTTTTGTTTTTTCATTTGCTATTTGTGCTATATTTTACATATTCAAAATCTAGAATTTTCAAACTCAGGGCCTTAGTAGACAGTGAATATTTCACAAGATTAGATGTCCATAAATATTGCATTACCTGTTAATTTTAGTACCAAAATGTAGGAAGCAATTGGCAGACAGAACCAAACTTTATGAAATGTGCCAAAACTTCAACTAACATAAATTAATAATGAATTATGCACCCATGCACACTTATTGATCTATAATTAAAATGTCTTTATAAGCTATTTCTAAGCTGCTTTGTTTTCTGAAATTTACCTGGAGTTTAGAATGCAGGAAAGCATGGTTTTGAAGAAGTTTTGAAAGGATTTAGGCATTACTTCATTCCAAGTGTGTGGGCAGGTACCTTTAAATTTGTAATGTGAGATTTTTATATCCTATCATGGCCTTGTAAAATCAAGACTGCAACAGTTCAGATTAAAGTTGATAGAGTACACTATCAGTTTTGACTGCTACATTCTAAATTATTGTTATTATCTGCTTTCTCTCTAGGAGATTTCTAAAATTAAATAAACGGTAAGAATCAAAAACATTGGTACATGTTAGGCAATTCATGGCACACAAGTGCCCCTTTTGATAATGTATTAGAAAAACGTGCAAGGATTATGTATGAGTTTAACACCCATTTGAAAAATAGAGGCTGGAGCAATAGTTCAGTGGGTGGGGCATTTGCATTGCATGCGGCAGAACCTGGTTCGATTCCTGGCATCTCATAATGTCCCCTGAGCACTGCCAGGAGTAATTTCTGAGTGCAGAGCCAGGAGTAAGCCCTAGGCAATGGTGGATGTGGACGCAAAAAAGAAAGAAAGGAAGGAAGGAAGAAAGAAAGAAAGAAAGAAAGAAAGAAAGAAAGAAAGAAAGAAAGAAAGAAAGAAAGAAAGAAAGAAAGAAAGAAAGAAAGAAAGAAAGAAAGAAAGAAAGAAAGAAAGAAAGAAAGAAAGAAAGAAAGAAAGAAGGAAAGAGAGAGAGAGAGAGAGAGGGAGGGAGGGAGGGAGGGAGGGAGGGAGGGAGGAAGGAAGGAAGGAAGGAAGGAAGGAAGAAAGAAGGAAAGAAAGAAATAGAGAAAGAAAGAAAGAAACAAAGAAAGAAACAGAAAGAAACAAAGAAAGAAACAAAGAAACAAAGAAACAAAAAAGAAAGATAGAAATGTGTGAGAATGGAAACATATTGTTATTTTTCTTTTAATTTTGGTTTACTTTACTTTTTAATCAATAAATTATTTTAGAACAGTTATATTTACAATAAGTCAATCATAAAATACGAAGATTCTCCATCTTCTTTCATTTGCAGTTTTTTGAAGAACGAGTTGAACTTTGCAGCAAAGGAAATTACAATTTAAAGATATTAAGCAGGCAATTTAATATATTAAACAGCTTGCTCCTTTACACAGTCAACACTATAACCAGTAATATTACACGTTGTCATATGATCTCTGTAAAATTTCAGACACAAGTCAGCATATTTAGCAAAGACAAGCAGAGATCATATTAAGAGGAAAGATAGCAAGAGAATGATAGAATTATTTGAAATTAGTCTGTTTCTTACATTGGTGTTTTCTTTCCAATATTGGTATGCATTTGAATGATTTCTCCCTGAATTCTTGTTTTATTAAATTTAATTAGAAATATGTTTAGTACAATGATTCCATGGATCACTGTATTTGGTCATATTATAACACATTATAAAAACTATACATTTTAGTTCCTGAAATGTTAATAGACCATTTCTTTTCTTCGCCATCACAAAACTTTGTTCAAGTCCTTAATATTTATTTGTTAATTTTAACACAACCTTTATTTTCAACGTGAGTTAGTCTAATTTATTTATTAGTAAGGCTTCCCATGTCACAAAATTAAGATTTACATTTCTCTATTTTACAGGAGAAATGTAGCATAATGCTGATGATCATGATTATAGAATTTTATTGTCAGTTGCTCACCCTCCTGTTCCATCTAATAATGTCAGCTTCTATATCCTGAATATCAAAATTAGGAGAAATTATTTAAGAAATATATAGCAAAGCTTGACATCAAAATGTGTCTTAGAAGAGGGTGATGGCTACATGTTTAGAGACACTATGATATTTTTGTACTAATATTAAGGTGCTATGATTCCCCCAAACTTGCCCCAGTTATTTAGATAGAAACATCAGAACAGTCAGGAAGGGCAATTAATCAGGTTACTACTGTCTGATAAGATGATCCCTTTAGACCATTAAATTCCCTTGTTCTAATTCTGTGCTCTCAGGAGAAACATCTAATCTATAATTTTATTTCCACAGAGAACCAACACTCCCAGGAGGGTATGCCCTTGTAGATGACTTGTCCCAGTTGTCAGGCCCGAACCATTCTTCCAAAATCAAGTGGAACTTTGGCGTTAGAATGCATGAATTAGTCTCCAGGGAATTTAATTCTAGCAACTAGAGCCCCCTAAGACTAGAACACCTGTGGCTATTTGACGGCTACAGAATTTTAAAACTGTATGAAGACAATGGAAATTCCATTAAACTATGTTTCTTGGGGCAAATGCTAAAAAGTGGTATAAATCAACAACAAAAGTTACCCCCAAAAAGTTAAGTGGGTTTGACACAGATCTTTTAAGAATTTCTTTGAAATTATTTGATGTTGACCCTTTTTGAAATTTATGTCAGGTATTATTTCATGCTGATTTAATCAAAGCAGGTCATCTCATTACAAACTTCAGCCTGGGTTAATTTTATCTAAATAATATTCACAACTGTACCTTTAATGATCCAGCACACTATCATTACGCATTATTAGATTCTGAATTATGGTTATTCCAGAGAGTACCTTTCAACAATGTTTTACCATACGCCAACATTTATGCTTTTTTATAGGTATGGGAGGAGTGACTTTTCAGTATGTTCAGCATTACATTGTGCAATAATAAATGTTAACCAACTTCTTATCATTTAAATACTTTAATTGCTTATTCTTGTTGTTAAAGTATTAGGATAACATTAGTGCAAAATCACTTTGACTTGGTAGTTGTAACAAATATTTGTGGTATGAGAAACATATTTTGTCGTGTCACTTCTTTATCCTCATCACGAGAGTGCTCACATGCACAAAAAAATATTTGCAGTTTTAAATCATGCTATGCATATAGAATAGCTAGAAAATTGCACATAGCAAAATCAACTTTTATAATCTTGCTTTGATAAATTTAGAAACCGTGCATAAGGAAGTCAGAGGTGAACATTTTATTCCATATTTTAGTAATTTTTCTGAGATCTCTGGACTTAAACTACTTTGATGAGCCTGTGATGGTGAAACAAATTCCAGTGTTTCTAGAATTGTCTAATATTTACCCACTGCAATACATGGTAGATAGCAGAATCTCTGCAAGTGCCTATTTTAATCTAAGTTTTCATTGCATGTTGAGAATGGCTATAACCTTACCGGACTTTAATTTGGTTAGTTTAAATTAATGAACTTTTCTAATGGATACATTTAGAGCATTTTGGTGAAACAGTTCATGAATTTGCTATAGTCTCAGTATAACTAAGGAGATTGATTCCACATTAGGAGTGTAAGTGTTTTACAGAATTAGTTTCTTCACATTCTCAAATGTCTTGTTTTGTTTTCAGAGAACAGGATTCTAAGGTTTTGTAATATTTCAAAATAAGTATTTAAAAATATATACCTGTCACAGAAAAATATCTTCTCTGTGTTTCAACTGAACCCCTCATCCTTTTAATATCTAGACAGGCTCTTTGGCTATAGTATGTAAACACTTTTTAAAAAAAAAATGATTCAAGAACGTATTTCATTAAATATTTCCTATGTAGGTTAAGAACCAGGAGCTAAGTGGCTTTCTTTCTTTCCAGTACTTATTTTTAAGGCCTATGAACTACTGCTTATTCCATTGCTGCCAAGAAGGTGCCAAGATCCATGAACTGCAATTCATTTCGTGTCTAATCTCATTTCAGAATTTATGTGTTATTTTCATATGCCTAATGTCATTGAAGTAGAGAATATCTGATACCAAGTTGCATCTTACTATAATTTTAGTACACTCTACATTGTCTTTCTCTACTTTGGGGATCAATATGTAATTCCTCCCAAGATGGAATAGGAGCAATGAAGCATACAATTTTATTTTCCCTTAATAATGATCATGTTCTGAAAGACAAAAACAGAATTTTGTTGAGTAGGAAGAAAAACATACTAATAAAAAGGCTTTGATATTATAAATGACCATGTCAACTAAAGCCTATACCTTTACACATGTGGAAAAGATTTAGATGAATTTTAAAAGTGATTTTTTTTACCTTTTTTAGACTTTTTTCCTCTTCTGATAACAAATATTCACTTCAGATAAAACTCCTGAAACTTTCCCTTCACTTTTTCATTTTAATTTTTTTTTATTTGGAGATGCTTAATTAAAAAGACAAAACAAAATCCATTTCTGCCTCTCTGGAAATTTAGGTTTCTTGAAGCCAGGGTCAATACTTAATGGATCCCTCAATGTTTAAATTTTCCTAATATATGTGATTTGTAACATAAAAAATTAAGGCACATCAAAGTTGGAAAATCAAAAATGTGACCTGTCTATTGTATTTAACTTCTGAACATCATGCATTTCTTCCTGTTGTGTCCCTTTACTGTCCCATTGTATGCAGATGAAAAAAAATAGTAATAAATTTTCCTCTTTAGCAATATAGTTTATATGAGCATGCTGCTAATTTTATCATCTTTAAGACAAAATAATTATGCTTTGTATTTATTGTAAATATAAAGTTAGATTTATTTATTTGTTTGTTTGTTTATTTTTTTGCTTTTTACGCCATACCCGGCGATTCTCAAGGGTTACTCCTGGCTCATTTGCTCAGGAATTTCTCCTGGTGGTGCCTAGAGGACCATATGGGATGCCAGGGATCTAACCTCGGTCGGCTGCATGCAAGGAAAACGCCCTACCCACTGTGACCATAAAGTTAGATTTAATGCTTCCAAGATAATTATTGTAATCATAAAGTAGAGGAGACTAATTTTTCATATATTGAATACTTTAGCTCTTTTTAAAAAACATGTTTAGTCTACTTTTTCTTTTTTTGGCTTGGTTTTTGGGCCACAACCCTGCTACTCAGAGTTTACTCCTGACGCTGTGCTCAGGACTGTGCAAGGGATTGAACACATGTTCGACTAAAGGCATGTAAGGCCAGTGTCATACCTGCTGTGTTATTGCTTCATCCCTTAGTCCATCTTCAATTAATAATCAATGGGGTTAAAGACACACTTTTTTGCATGTCTGTGATTAGAAAATCAGGCACTGTCACATAATAGAATGTGATTTTTTCTTAAATACTATTGTAAAAACTATATGGTTTTGATATAGTAAGTTTTCACAATTGTTGCTACCTCTTGGCACCTATGCATATGATGCCATTGAGTTGTGTTTATGATTGAAATCATAGTTTTAGATTTCATAACAAATATTGGATATATATATATATACTACTTCAAGTTAATAACATAGCTCTTCCGTTTCTACTTTGTATGTTATACAAAAAAGAACTATCACAATTTTCATGAATTATACTCTCCCATATAGAATAAATTATTAACTATTTTGTATTTTATAAAATTAGAAATATAATCTATTATGCTTATATTTTAGCATATGCTTTATTTTTCCATGCACTTTATCTTTTATCCATGGATTTCATAGCCATGGAACGTTTCTTTATTTTGAACCCTTCTGTACTATATAGAACTATTAAAATGCTCCTAATTATTAGACATAACTACAGACAAAATATATGTATATATATGATAAGGGACATACTTAAAAGAATCGAAGACAACTATAAATAGTATAATATACTTAATGCATTACTTGCAGTTTATCTGACTGCTTAAATATTGCTCAAGCATCATGATAGAGAAGACACAAAATGCTTTCTTTTTCTGAGAGCCAAGAAATATTAGAATAAAAAAAGTTTAATTTAGTGTATTTGGTAAAGCAAGTAATAGTACATTCTCTAAGGGAGATGATATTTTATCTTTCACTGAACTCTCTTATATCCTTGTAGATAAATCCTTTTTCTGTATGAATAGGTATAATTCTAATACCATGTGCTTGTCAGATCCATGAAGCGACTTGGAGAAAGCCTTATTTTCAAAATTATCTTGTCAATTTCATTGTGACAGTAACAGAGGCAGGTAGCAGCAGTTTTCTTCTGATTATGTTAAAATCTCATCTATTATTTAGTTTAAAGCTGACAGCATATATTAAGGCTTAATGAAGGCTTTCAGTAATTTCAGACTAAATTTATCTTCCCCAATTTTATACATTTTTATCATTTGAGGGTTATAATTTGATCAAAGGTTAATTTCAGGAGGAGTTTTTCCAAATTATTTCAACATTAAATAAGTAGAGCATGAATTTGGGGGGGAAATATATCCACGTGAAACTATTTTTAGCAGAAGGATGATAGGACATGCATTTTTAAAGCACTTCCTTTTTCTAGTAGAAGAATCAGGTATTTGTCATTTCCCCAAATCCTCAGTTCTCTGACTTCAAATCTAGCTAGTACTTCACACCCCCCCATATCACTCATTTTAATTCATGGAATATGAGTAACTTGAATCTCAATGGAAAATATCCAATATTATACTTAATGATTTTTGGTTCCATGACTAGATTAATTACATAGATAAACATAACTGAAGTATTTTGATCAAATTGTATAAGATGAATATTTTGCAAAATAATATATATATATATATAATATCTAAACAAAAATCGTGTTGATTTCCTGTAGTTTTCTATTTTCTCCTATTGGTTGGCATAATTCTGTAAAGAATGTTTTCAGCCACTCTTGGAAAATGTGAATTCCTAAAGCTCAGAAGAAAGAGAAACTGCTTTTACGTTCCCCTTTCATTCTCTCTTGGAACTAACTTAACATTTTGATCCAGCAGAGAATTGGTCTCCTGTAGCCAACACTGAATACCTGCCAGCTTCAATGCTTTTTTAGAATTCTCTAAATGTTATGTGGAAAACAATGCCACACTACATGTGTTGGGGTTAGAAACCCTCTTAGACAGATGCACAATCTAAATTTTCTAACAAGTGCTCTATTTGGCAATGAGATGTATAGTTTCCTCTTTTTACTGTAAAGTTGCATGAAATTAGAATCATTAATTAAAAATATTTTTTGAAATAAGTGAGGAAAGTACAGGTATTTACAGGTTATCTATTCACTAGCATACTTGTCATTATTTGCATAATTATAAAATAACAAAATCTATAAATTAAATATTGGTATATAATAATTTTAAAGTACTTTATATGATATTATTAAGTAAATTAATATTAAAGTAGAGATCAGAAATGTTCCATATTTTATATTTTAAATATTATGTCTTATAAATTTGGGTCTTTAATATTGGCAAATGAAGTATTCCTGGTTACATTACAAAACTGCACTGTAGGTTTTGCATTCATGTTTCCTTTTCAACGACAAGAAAACGGTACTTAAATCATTGATTATATATAATATATAATATATAT
The DNA here is from genome assembly GCA_021461705.1 of Cryptotis parvus. Classification (NCBI taxonomy): domain Eukaryota; kingdom Metazoa; phylum Chordata; class Mammalia; order Eulipotyphla; family Soricidae; genus Cryptotis; species Cryptotis parvus. Next base: position 117,727 of record JAJIBD010021207.1, read on the forward strand.
TATATACACATATTACATTATATACACATATATAATAATATGTGCATTATATACACATATTATATATATATATGTATATATTAAATGGCAAGGCGCAAGCCTCAGGAGACCAAATGCTAATGTCCAAGCTTGCTAAACGGTGCAGAGAAGCGATAAAAGAAGACCTCAAAGACAGAAGAGCAGAAATACTGGAAGATGCAGAAGAAGCCGGAAAAGCATTCCCACCGCCCGCCTGTCCTTCGCCAACTATAAGACCAAGATGACTGCCCTCCGACGCCCTGATGGATCTATCACATCTTCCAGAAAGGCAATGGAGAAGATTATCCATGACTTCTACTCAAATCTCTTTGATAGCCACATCAAACTGCTCACATACCAAATTCCACATGATGGATATGTCATTCCCAACGTTCTCCCTTCTGAAATCCGACATGCCATCTCGTTGGTAAAGAAGGGAACAGCACCAGGCCCAGACAAAGTCAGAGGCCGAACATCTGAAGAATCTGCCATAGGTACTCATCAATACACTAGCTCGGCTCTTCACAGGCTACCTCTCTGAATGCAAGGTACCCTCCCAATGGAAAACCAGCAGGACGGTTCTACTGTTCAAGAAGGGAGACATTCATGACATCGGCAACTATCGCCCCATCTGCCTGTTGTCCGTCATCTACAAGCTGTTTAAACGAGTCATCCTGAACAGGACTAGCAGAACACTAGATGAAGGACAACCATGCAAGCAAGCTATCTTCTGCGAAGGATTCAGAATGATTGACCATATCCACACAGTAACCAAGCTTGTTGAGGTTTGTAGGGAGTACAAGATGCGGCTCTGTCTCACGTTCATTGATTTACAGAAAGCCTTTGATTCTGTGGAGACTGAAGCAGTCATAGAAGCCCTAGCCAAACAGGCTGTTCAAACCCAATACATCAAGATCCTTCGTGAGCTGTATTACGGATTCACCACCAGGATCTCACCATTCTACAAAGAAGTGATCATTGATGTCAAAAGAGGGGTTCGACAGGGTGATACCATTTCACCAAAACTCTTCAGCGCCACCCTCAAGAACATCATGCGACAATTAGAATGGGAAGGAATGGGAGTGAAGATAGATGGTTGGCAACTACAACCACCTCTGCTTTGCTGATGACATCGTTCTAGTAACACCGAATATTAGCCAAGTGGTACAAATGCTGGCTGACTTTGACCGAGAATGTGGAAAGGCAGGTCTACAGCTGAATCTAAAGAAAACTATGTTTATTAAAAATGAACTATTTCCAGAGGCCCCGTTCACTTTCAATGGAACAAATATCTCTGAATGCAGCAGTTTTGTGTACCTAGGTGGAGAAGTCAGCATGATGAATGACCTAAAACTGAGCTGCACAGGAGGAAGAGAGCAGCATGAAATGCCTTCAAAGGCATTGAAGAAATAGCTAAAAGAACAAAGAACCTCCGGCTCTGGGCACATCTCTTTGACTCCACCATTCTCCCTGCATTAACATATGACTCAGAGACCTGGGCCCTATGAAAGCAGGGATGAGAATGCTACTCGGGTCTCCCAGAGAGGAATCGAAAGAGCTATGCTTGGAATATCACGCCTCACTCAAGTGAGAGAAGGAATCTGGAGTTCCGACCTCCCTCGCTATTTCAGAATCAGGGACGCTGTCTCGTTTGCCAAGGCATTGAAAATCAGATGGGCTGGATATGTAATGCAATTTGGAGACAACCGCTGGACTAGAGCCGTTACCGATTGGATCCCACGGATGTCAAAAATCACGTGGCCGCCCACCTACAAGTTGGTAAGACTTCCTTGTCAAGACCCTGAAGGAACGGTTTGAGGCTCTTCATATTCCTGAATCAACCAGATGCCATTGGGCTACATTGGCATGTGATAGCGCCCAATGGAAATGTTACTGGTGCCTGCTCGGGCAAATCAATGAATAATGGGATTCAAGTGATCAAGTGATATATTACATATAATATACATATAACCAATGAACATGCATTATACACATATATGGGTTATATACATATGCATTTCATGCATATAATCAATGATAATATATATAAACATATGTATATTTTGAATATACATATATGTATTTTATATTTACATATATGTTTGTCAGCAAAGTTCATGTCACACATATAAAATAATCAAATATCCACAAGCAGTTCCTTTTCTCTTAACCATTTTTCCAAGTTTCCCCAAAATTACTTGTTTATGTTTAAATTGTTGATTTGGGTAATAAAAGTAAAAGGCTAGTTACAGAATCCAAAATTGATCTCATTAAGGAAAGGACATTGAAGTGGGATGCATAACTGTGGATACACAGTACTCCAATTAGAGAATTACTATCCTCTGAAAGAATAGGTAAAGACAAGCTCAGAATTGCTGTATCCAATTGGGGTGGAAGCTGATGTTAGTATTTACCCATCGACATCCTTTTATTTGTTGAAAATTATCCTGGGGAGGGAGCTTTATTCCCTACATTCTGCTCTGCTGGTCCTCTACGCAAGTCATTGCAAGTTTGAAAAAGATTTTCAGCTTAATGCTATAAAATTTACTACCAAGAAGTCAAAATGTGAAAAGACAGTGAGTGCAAAGGGTAAATGTGCAAGGTATCTATCATTATGCAAACTGTGGACTAATTGATTTCTTTGTTGTTGGGGTACACCTGGTGAAACTGGAGTTAGAGCCAATAGTTGATATGGAAATGGCGAGAACCAACAAAGCATGTACAGAATATGATTTAGTAGTTACATAAAAGATCTACAAAACTATAGTCAGAATTGCTTATCAAATTGCATTTTAATTCAAATTCTGTACTCGTTGTTACCTGAGCAACTTCTATCCATCAGGAATGTTACTAAAGTCTAGTTGAGTGTGCTTGGCAATATAAGTGTGAACAATTCACAAAAAATTAGCCTCCAGTAGATATGAAAACCATCTAGAAATTGTACTTAATGGAAACCATGTTAATTTAACTCGTAGGTGTATTGGGCTGGAAAGACAGACAGCAAGCAGGGCACATGCCTCGGTTTAGCCAACCAGTTTTATCTCCCAGCTCATTCCTCCAGGGATGATGCCTGAAAGCAGAGTCAGGAGTAAGCCCTGAGCCCTGACAGAGATGGCTCAGAAAAACAACAATATTCTTATTATCATAGTAATAATGAAGTGTTTTGTAAGGATTTATTTAAATGCTATTTATGAAATCTAAGGGCATCATTAAAACAGCAATGAGGTTTGTACTCTAGGAATATTGTAAGAAAGAGAAAGAGACAGAATTGTAACTTTGTGCAAGACAAATCGTCATGAGCTCTCAGATGAACTATTATTCAAGGCTAGTAGAGGCTAGGATAAATTCATTGTAAGAAAACATGCAATATGCTATATAATATAACCCCTGAAAATTAAAGAGAGAAATTATTGCAAAATTTTGATCCTTTCAACTAGGTTAAAATAGAACATAGTTTGCTGTCTATAAAAGTTAAATGGTACTTTTTAAGGCCAGAGAAATTTGAGATTAAGATGCGTGTGTTTCATGCAATCGCCTAAGCATGACTAGCAGTGATTCCAGAGATTGCAACTAGAAAAAAATCCCCAAACACAATGAGGTATGACCTGAGTTTAAATAAAAAAATCACATTATAAGTATGCAGAATTGTGTCTGACACATCACAGGCATGAAATAATTATGGCTATATGAACAGATAGAGAGATACTGTGATTTGTTATATAATATACTGGATACTGGGCTAGTCATTATTGGGAGTCTAAGAACAGTTTTGAAAAGGGAGGTGGTAGTATGAGAAGCAGATAGAAATTCAGATGAACCATTCAGTACTCAGAAATGGGAAGTGATTTCATTCAAATTCCCTGCGTATTAAAAAAAACTCTTTGTATTCAAACTATCTATCTCAGTTACACCTAAAATAAAATATACAAACTTAATACGATTATATTTCAGAATCTGAGAGACATATCATATTTTAATACTGCCTTTAGAAACACATTTTTCACTGGTAACAGTGTTTACATTTTCACAAATAAAAATGCAAAGAATAACTACAAAATATATATTATCATTAGTAATGTGCCCTAGGAATAAAGGTTTTTAAAGCAGAATATTGAAATAAATTTTAACAATATAACTGCACTCAAGTTCTTGTAAGTGGAATTGCAATATAATAAAAAAATGAAAGCAAACGAGAACTAGAGGAACAACATGTTGGCTTTCATTTGGGGGATGGGAGTCTAAGGGTGGCTACACCAACCAGTGTTCAGGGATTACTCCGGTTCTGTGCTCAGAGATCTATCCTGTCAGGGCTCCGGGGACTGTATGCTGTGCTGGAAGTGACCGAGGATCAGTCACATGCTAGCCAAGTGCACTTTAACTGCTGTGTAATCTCTATCTCCTATACATATATTTTATAAAAAGGTTTTCTTTGAGGCGCCATTATTGTTAATTGCTTCATGCATGCAAGATCCCAATACCACATCCTCCACTCTCCTGTCAGCCTTCCCTTCACTCTTGTTTTGGTGCCGCCGCCTCCTCATTCTCTGACCCCTCAGTCTTCATACTTTGATAAGCTCAGCTTTTGTACAACAGTTCTCATAGAGTTTTATTGGAGCCTAATTTAGGGAAGGTATTGTGAGATTTCAGTATTCTCAATTCATACATTTATGTGTTTAGTAAGAATTTATGGTATATCATGCAAAAATGGTAACGATATCATTTCTAGCTATGTTCAAAGTAACTCACTGTCTTCCCATTGTTCATCAATTTGCTCATGCGGGCACCAGTAACATCTCCATATGTCCTGTCTCAAGCAGGTGTAGTCCAAGGGCATCTGATTGCCCCAGTAACAGGAAGAGCCTTAAACCAATTTTTCAGGTCATGGAATTGAGATCCATAATTGTTACTAGTTTTTGGCATACCAATTAAAACTCAGGTAGCTTGCCAGGCACTGCCCTGTTGGTGGTATACTCTCAGTAGAAGGCTCTCATCTCGAACATTTACTGATGAAACTTAAAGGGGAGAGATCAGATTTACTCTTGGGTGAAACTCTGAGGAATTATGTAGTCTGGATGTTGAGAATGACTGACCTCATGATGTGTGGGTTGCTCTGGCTTCTTGCTAGGCTTACTGGGATGATGGGTATCAAAAAGAGTGGGATACCTAGCGGTCCCACTCTTTATTCCACACAGAATGAAAGATGCACGGTTTCAGAGTGAACTGGGTATTTACTTCCTTTAAAATTCAGTAAATTCAGTATATATTTAACAACTTACTGAAATTGAGTTATAAAAATGAAGTTTCTATTTTCATGATGCTCTAACAGAATAATAAATAACCATCACCAAATATATATATATATATATATATATATATATATCACTGTATCACTGCATCACAGTGATATATATCACATATATGTGTGATATATATATATATCACATATATACATATATAAAGCAATAGTTCATTTGGTTCAAAATAAAAACTACATCAAAAACCAAGGCTTGCTGCATTAAAAAAGTCTTGCATAGAGAACATGCTCTCAAAATGAAAGCATTAAAATAGAAATCAGTAACAGTAAACTAGTAGCAGACTAAGGGATAAGGCTTAGTGGCAGATCTCCTGGCTTACAGACATGAGACCGTGTTTACTCCACATGCTGAGTTCAATTCCTAAAGCACTGCTTGCTGCTTGGTATGCCTTGGGCACATAATGTATCTGATCCCATTACACTACAAGTAAAGAGTGTGACCCCCAGAAAGCACTGAGACAAGTATGCAGGCACCACAGACCAAGTGCACAGTTCCCGGCAAGCACCCGCAACCAAAACTGTGACTCACAGACACCACAACAATAATAACAAAGGGAAGGGAAAGGAGGAAAGCATTACTTGTTAAATCTCAAACAGAAACACAACTACTTATTGAAGCTTGGGTTTTATTTTTGGGGAAGGGTGGTCAGGAAAGGATTAGTCTTGGTTTTGGGGCCACACCTGGTATTAGCTCTGAGTTGAAGAGTGACCCCTAGCTCCAAAGAATGTTCCGCCTGTGTGTGGTGTCAGGCAGTATTCAAACCAGAGTCAGATGTATGCAAGGTCTTACCCTCACTATCTCACCAGTCCCACACAAACTTCATAAGACTCAGTGGTCACGGGCGGAGTTATCTCCTTGGCAAATTCAACCCTCAGGACAAGGTCGCCCAGAAGCAAGCTGTACTTGGGGTATGACCTAGGGTGTTGCCTGAGTGGTCCCTGCATCACAAGCCTGACAGTTCCTGGCACGGAACTGTCATGATTGACTGGTCACCAGAAATGGCTTATGGCTCTAGGTCTCCTGAGCACTGCTCAGGTGAGAATCAATGGATCAAAGAAATCAGAAAAGAAAAAATTTGTCAGTGATGATGAAAACATATCAAAATACATGAGCTGAAGCTAAAGCAATTTCTGCAGGAATATTTGATTAGCCAGAAATAAACTCTAAAATCAAAATCAATTATCTGAAAGAGTGACCAAGATACAAAGACAGGCCACAGAATGGGAAAAAATATTCACCCAGTACCCATCTGATAAAGGGTTAATATCCAGGGTAAAAAGGCACTGATAGAACTTTATAAGAAGAAAACAGACAACCTCATCAAAAAAATTGGGAGAAGAAATGAACAGAAACTTCTGTTCAAGTAATTATAATTTTATCCACCGCACATTTTAGCAGTTAATAAAAAATCTGGGTTATTTTAAATTGAAAAGTTTGTCATTCAATGATATAGGAGCATTTATCACAATTCAAATAAAGAGAAAACTGGAGTGATATGAGCAGAATAACCACGTGGTACACAAACCAAGAAAGACATACAAATAATATGAAACATTTCTTTATAGATTCCTCAACAACTAAATGAACAAAAAATAGACAATTATTCTTTTTTGTAGTTGTACCTCTCAAAACAAACCTGAATACTTACAGCAGTCAAAAAGATCTGTCACATTTGGGGCCAGAGAAATGGTACAATGAGTAGGACATTTGCCTTGCTCATGGCTGATCCAGTTTCAATCTCTGGCTTCTAATATTATCCATGCAGCACAACCAGGAGTAATTCCTGAATATGGAGCCAGCAGTAACACCTGCACTCTGCTGGGTGTGGCCCTCAAGCAAACAAAAAGAAAATGGAAATATCCAAAGTCAAAAGTGTTTACTATCCCGTTAATTTGAAGCAATTTGTGACATAACATAAATTAAAAGTACATGAAAATTCAATTATATGCTATAGACTAACCATTTTTTCACTATTAAGTGGTTAATAATATCTTCTGATGCAGAGTCTAAAAAGTACATCAAAATATTTTAGAATATAGTGATTAAAGTAGTCTCACTCTCTCCTCCTGCCTCTTTTCTTTCCCATTTCCAGCCTGTTGGAGGATCCATTTTGTGTCATCACTAGGGATGCAGCTGTTATATATCTCTACACTAAGAAGGCCAGATGCCACCTTCTTTTCCCAGTGGCTCAAGTTTAGGGTAACAATTGTTGCAGTTTATAGAAGGTAGAAAAGAGGAATTAGAAAGAAGAATCAAAGAGCTAAGTCACAGACTCAAAAGTAATACATTCCATTTCAGCTTCATTTTAGCAACAAAATCTTTATTTCTATTAACATCAAGAAAAAACTGGCAGCTACTTGGATTGCTACAATTATATTGCCCAGGGGAGATTGCCAACCAAATTTAATTGGTTTATAACGTATATGTACCAAATATTCTAAATAAAAGACAAACCGTAAGGTAATTAGAGAATCAATGAATTTATATTGTAGAGTAAACACGAAAAACAACAACAAAAACATGGTTAAGTCACATCAAATATAAACCTGATTCCATTTCCTAACCCCAGCACCATAGTGCCTGAGCAGCACCGTGTTCTCGGACAGTTGTATTGGTGTGTTTGGACAAGGGGCCTCGAAGGGGGCACCTGGGTCTCCGTATTGATAAGACCATTTTATGTTCTTAAACTCTCTGCATGGCTATAGTATTATTACTCCCCTTTTGTAATAGGTAAATTATATTTCAGAGAGATTAAGTAACTCTACCATGCTTCCAAATAGAAACTAGACTAAACATCTGGCTTCCAACATCGCCCCTTCTGCTAAATCGCAATGTTTCATGTATTTCCTTTTGTGGATCATTATAAATTCCATATACATGTTAAGACACCAGTTTCTTATATTGTAATGATGAAAATAGTACATTCTCACCATGGTATATACTTCAAAACAGGACTTAACTAAACAAATAATTTATTAACTATACATTATTTTCATTGGATTTATATATATTTAGTTACTGCAATACAGCTTATATTGCTATTGAAAACATTATTATTTGCAAATTATTTTACTTAAAATGGAACATCAATTAATGGCGCTAATAGTTATTTTAATGTGTACAGAAATATATAATGAAGGCAGTAACAGTTGTAGTGAAAAACATTAATTTTAAACTTGCCTCATAACTCATCCTTACTGGACACTGTTGTCGATAAAATATGCCCAGATTCTTAACAAGGAGCTCCGGGTTGGCTTGTAGATGAGCTTACAGCCGACCCTGTATTCTTTATCTTCATCTCTGTCCCAGTCCTTTAACTAGGCATTGAAATTTTCTTCATAGTGTTGTGGAAATCACAGTTAAGGAGTTACAAAGAGATGTTTCTGGAGGCCTCTCAAAATGACTTTACTTTTTGTCATTTTGAGGAAAGATAAATTCCTCTTTTTAGAAATTTCTCCATATATGGTAACCAGATAACATACATTTCAAAACAAGTGACAGTTGACCTTTGGTTAATCAGGTTTACCAACATTTTAATCCTTAATTTTGAAATCTTGGGTGTGAGTAGAATATCTTCTTTAACTGCAGTTGGCAAAGAATGACAACTTGTTATTTAACCTGTGAAGCATAAGTAGCAAAACACTTTTGTGTAGGAATTTAAATGATTTTAGAATCCAAGAGTATACTGGACCTTACACAAAAAGTATTTCTATTTAATGCAAATAAATTTAAAAAGTTATTACAACGTGGAGAATCTTTCATATTTATAATTATTCTAAATACTTACAATACTTTATAAGAAGTATGATTTTAGGGGGTTGCAAAAAATAGTATAGTGGATAAACTTAGCTTGGTCATTTGAAAGACAAGTGAGCAGCCAGCACCGTGTTTAGCCCCGAATACCTGTCAAGTTCGCTCTGTGCATAGAGCCTGTGTGCTCCTTACCCCTGAGAAAAGAAAAGAACTGAAGATTTCAAAATAGAAATTTATTTCAGGTCATTTCAGGGTTAAAAAAAATAGTAACTAAGGTAAATATGAGTTGCACACTTTGACATTTCTTGATATAACTTAATAAAGAATAAGGACTCAGCAGAGTCTTTATGATTGTATCACTATAGATAGTAATTCATCAGGTACAACCTTAGAAGTTGATACCATTTAACAAAACCAATACATGTGGAAACATATAAAATCAGTGGACATGAATTCATGATCTCAGAGCACAGAACTGTGGTTACTACAGTGGGAGAGTAAATGGGGAACAACAATAGAAGGTTAACTAGCCCATCCTGCACTCTGGCGACTTTGGTGGTGGTTGTGGTGTGGTAACAGTTATAGAAAAACTGTAAGATGATATTATTGAAATACAAGTTTTCAAACATAAAGTAGAATAAATTTTGATGATATTGGATAAAATTTTAAGACAAATATTTTGATAAGATTGACAAGAGCAAGTGGATATGTTTCTAAAGGGTATTCACACCCTTTTCTTCGCTTTGTTAAAGTGGCTTGATTCTGGAAGTGCCCTTTTCTGTGATTTAGAAGAGGTTTTATGTTAGTAAAGGGAAGAAAAGCTATAGCATACTGGGCATGAAACATCAACACATTTTATTTTTAGGAGTAGGTGTACACATCCAGTAGTCCTCAGAGCTTACTCCTTTCTTTCCATGCAGGGATCACTACTGGCAGGGCTTGTGCAACATGGGCGATGTCAGGAATCTAACTCTGTTGAGCTTCATGCAAGTTAGGCAACCTGCTCAATGTACTATCACACTGGCTCCTGAGACATTAGCTATTTTAAACAAAACATCTATGATAAGGATATTAATAGATGGAAAATAGACTTGTGAAAATAGTTATCACCATGAATTTTAAATGGATAGTATATATCAGTATATTTTTATCAGCATATGGTTACGTCTGTTCAACTTCAGTTTTCTAAAATAATCCTGAAATAATTATGAGTGAAAAGTTTATTTTTAAGGCTTATTATCTAAAAATAGCTGTAAATCTTCACTACTGTTGAAGATAAATGCTGGGATAATTTATTCATACTCTTTCTATTTTTCATAGTTATTCTCTGGTTCAATATTTGAGAAGGCACTAAATGATAGGTCCCATGCATAGACGTGATAGACTGGTCTGCTGGGTGGAGGAGTGATGAGAAAGAAGTCCAGATGTGGAAAACAGTGGGCCCCATGGAGTCGGGGGGAGGGGGGTCGTTGGGCTTGTTGTGAGGCTCTGCTGGGGTGGCAGGCCAGGGCTAGAACTGGATCATTGACACCCACCCTGCAGCAGTTTTATTTTTTTTCAATCCAGCCCAGGTATGCTGAACCAGAGAACTCAGACATGGGGCAGAGCTGCTACTTGCTCTCCCTGTGCCCAGCCGCTCATGAGGTGCCCGGGAGGCATGGTGGGTTCTAGCCCTGGACTGCCACCCCAGCAGAGCCCCACAACAAGACAGACGACCCCCGACTCCATGGGGGCCGCCATTTTCCACATCCGGACTTCCCTTTCGTCACAACTCCACCCAGCAGAACAGACTATCACAGCCCAGCTCATGCGGCTGCTAGTGCCGCGTGGTTCATCAATAAATACTTTATTTAGAGGTGACTACAAGAGTATGCCACCCACACGGCAAGCCTGGCAAGCTGCTCATGTCTTATTTGATATGCCAAATACTAGTAGCATTTATATTAGGTCATTCCCATGACCTAATATAATGGTTGAGGCTCTTTATGTTCCTGCAGCAAGCAGATGCCTTTGGGTTCTACTAGCATGAGACAGGACATATGGAGATATTACTGGTGCCCGCTCTAGCAAATAGATGATGAACGGGAAGATAGTGATAGTGATAGTGGTGCATAGAAGTAATGGCACAGACTTTCTGGGAGAAATTTCTACCTCTACCACTTTGAGAAACTCTGTAATCTCTCTGTGCCCCATGTTTTTCAACTGAAAGATAAAACTAATAATAGCTGTTACATAATCATAGGTTTATAAAATGAGTTAATGGAGATTCCACTTTGGAGACTGTGCCTATCAAATTGGGATACTACTGTTATTTATTTTTGAATAGTGATATTTAATGGGTTTCTTTTCTTTCCTGATGACTGTTTCATCAAGTTAAATCATCTCCACTCAATATAATAAAGTATCAAAAGGCAAAAAAAAAGAAACACCACAAAAGCACTGTAAAGCTTTGTAGTAGAAAGTTGAGAATGTTAAAGATAATCAAGATATTTTAGCTGGAGATTTAATGTTTTCAGAGAAACTACTAGAACACAGAACAGATACAAATATTAAAGAATGCTAATATTCTTTTTACTGTTTATATATACAGGGCCAGAGAGATAGTACAGGAGTTATGTTTCTTGCCTTGCATTTAGTCAACTAGGTTTAATCTCAGGCACCATATAAGGTTCCTGAACACTCCAATGAGTAGCACCTGAGAACTTCCAGGTGCGGCCCAGCTTCCATTCACTCTCCCCACAATCTAAGTGCACAAAACTTTCTTTGACCACTTAACCCTGACTTGAGCTTTCATGGGGTCCTACTGTAGGAGACTCAAAATTCAATGCCTTACATCGATTCTTCTTTGGTCTGTGGCTAGTTTCAGGTGTTGGATTGTCTTGTTTGTAGAATATGAGTATAATCAAGCAAATTAAACCTAGAGATACATATTTACTTTATCTATTCATTTATAGCTTGACCAGCGCTTGTCACTTGTCACTTGTCTTCCCATTGTTCATTGATTTGCTAGAGCGGACACCAGTAACTTCTCCATTTGTTACTGTTTTTGGCATATCAAATACACCACAGTTAGCTTGCCAGGCTCTGCATGGCTCTGGGTTCATCCCACAGAATCCAGTTTTTTTCTTTTTTTTTTAAATTGTTTTTATTTTTACAATTACAAAGATATACAATTAAAAAGTTCATATTTGGGTTTTGGTCATACAGTGTTCCAGCACCCATCCCGCCACCAGTGCCCATCTCCCACCACCAACGTCCCCGGTTCCCTCCCCCCCATCTCCCAGCCCTCCTCCATGGCAGGTTCTTTATTTCTTTCCGTTTCTCTCTCTTTCTCTTTTCCTTCCCCTCCAGACTATGGATTACAGAACATACATTAAAAGGTTGTCATGTGTATCTTTTTGCCTCTATTTAATGCTCAGTTCTAGGTTGGCATTAGTACCTTCGACAATTGTTAGCACACTGTTCCATTTTCTGTCTTACCTAGCCTCTGACTCCCACACGTTTGTGATAATTTCCACCTTTGACAAGACCTCCTGATATATGTTTCACTTGACCTTGGATATTGGTATCATAATATGTACATATATATTTATGTTATGCAGATAAATGCAGTCATTCTGTATCTGTCTCTCTTGTTCTGGCTAATTTCGCTCAATATAATCTTCTCCATGTCCATCCATTTATAGGCAAATTTTATAACTTCATTCTTCCTAACAGCTGCATAGTATTCCATTGTGTAGATGTACCAAAGCTTTTTTATCCAGTCATCGATTTTCGGGCACTCTGGTTGCTTCCAGATTCTGGCTATTGTGAATAATGCTGCTATGAACATAAAAGTAGGGATGGTGTTTCCGCTGCGTATCTGTGTCAGACCATCAACCATCCACCATCCAGGACCAAGGGGCAGAGCTCTGGGTGTAGACAAGCCTGTCTCCTGTCTGCCACCTGCTGATGCAGCTGAGCACTGCAGCCACACCTGCAATGCCTCCAGGGGAAGGAGCTTGACCACCATTACTTAGAATAATAATTCCTAAGTATTTTTTTTATTAAAAGGGGCTAGAGAGATAGAGAATTGGTCAATACTTGCTTGCACACAACCAAACCCAGCCTCATTTCTAACATGAAGATATCAAACACCAGGTACTTTCAGGAGTAACCCATAAGCAGAGCAAGAAGTAAGCCCTGAGCATTTCTAGATGTGGCCACCAAAACAATAAAATGAAATAAAAACATGTGAGAGAGAGATGATTTCACTTTTCACTTAAAGTGTTTCTTCAACTTAATCAGTGCTCTAATGCCACTGTTTGGTGAGGTGCTACCACATTTTACGAATTCAATTTAAGTTAAAATTTGCCCTGATGGTTTAAATGGTTTAGTAATTCGGGGCTATGCTGTAAATGTTATCTAATTTACTGGTCATTAAAGTAATAGTATGTGCTGGGAAGTTTTGTAAATAGCAGACATACAACTTTAGAGTGGGGAAATACTTCACAGGTATAAGTCACACCAAAACACACCCACAAAACTCATAGCTCTTCTTAATAGAGACAAATTAATTTGTTTTATTTAGTTTGGTTTGGGGACCATATCTGGACAACTCAAAGGCCACTCCCAGCTCCCTGCCTAAGAATAATATGGATGTTTTAGGGGTGAGGTGGGATTCCCATTTGAACTAAACAGATTATTCCTTTCTCTATGTTCAGCGTTCATTCTCGGTGAATCATATGTGGTGCTAGGGACCAAACCCAGGTTAGTAGCATATGAGGCAAGTGCCTACCTACTGTACTGTCTCTGTGGGCCACACGAGAACACACTATTTTTTTGAATATTAGCAAAAGGAAGAGCATTGTTTAATTGCAAAATGTATTTGTATTTTTCTGCAAGTGTGCTTTTTAGAAATTAACTTGATGCAATAGTGTATAGAAAAGATAGTGAGAGAAGATAATATGAAACTTAGAGGTTGACTGTTAGGAAAGAGGTCCTACAGCAAGGAAAGAGCTGCAAGACAATCACTCAGACAATGTTGAGAATTACCAGTAGAGAATAAGTACAGATTTTGATAATTTTTCATGGCTTTTATAAAGCAATGCATTTTAAGAACTAAAATAATCTATAAAGGTAGACCTACAAAATTATTTTTTAAAGTAGTATATTTAATCATTCAAAGAAGTCAAGAGGACCAGAGAAACACTGACCAGGATTCAGTTTTTAAGGAGTTTTCCTTCTATATAAGTCCTTGTACATAAATTTACCTGTTTCAAAATCTGTATTTGTGAAGTAAAAATTAAAAACGTGTAACTGTTTGCAGTCATTTTATTTTTCTAAATGGATAATTAGTATTATTTCATTACTTTAATTAAGTTCAATTGAGTTTATTATGTTGCGAGCTAAAATACTCAAAATATTCAGATTGGAATGTCTGTCATATTAATTGCATGTGAGCTATTCAAAAGAAAAAATAACAGAAAGCTGAGTTTCTACCTATCATCTAAAGATAAAATAATGAATCATTAAAAGAAATTGTCCACATATTTTCTATATTTCAATCTAATTATATGCTGCTCTTATAATTCACCAATCTATTGTAATGTCTGTTTTATTTTTTCATAAAGTAATGTGTGTCAGCAGACCTGACATACTGAAAAATAAATTGCTTCTACTTAAGGTTGTATTAAATTGCATCTATGTAAGGTTGTATAGGTATGTTGGCGTATAAAGTCTGGGGGCACTATTCCAGGAAGGAGCTTCTTACAACAACTGTATATATAAATGGAGGAGAGTGTTAATATAATATAAACTTTTATTTGACTCATATAATTACATAGAAATTATTTCAGAGTACTGTGTAAAGAATGTAAATGGTATACATGCTGATGAAACTATTTTTGTATCTCAAAAGTGAAAATGGAGCCTGGAGTGAGTATAGTACAGCACATAGCACAACTTGCCTTGCATGCAACCAACCTGGCTTCAATTCTGTCAACACGTATGTTTACCAGAGTCCTCTCTGAGTGATCTCTGAGTGCAGAACCAGGAATGAACCCTGAGCACTGCTGGGTGTGGCCTGAAAACAAAAATAAATGTATGGTGAATGAAAGACCTCTCCTCTGTCTTTGTTTTTGTTTTTATTCACTTCTACATTTCAGACTTTTACATATCGAATAATTACTTCTCTTACAGCTGAAGGTAGATGCTCTGCTAATGTATGATAAACATGTCAAAAAAGCAAATTATATACACCAATCAACATGTTAAAATCTATGCTTTCAATTTTAATAATCAGTTGTCATAAACAGTGTATGTGATAACATTTTCCCCATCTCTTCATTGATGTTGTGATGAGTTGGGGTTGTGCAAGCTTCACTGTCATGCTCACTGGGGTCCCCTGCTCTACTTGATGCTTATTCATGATAGTTTTCAAAGAGGGGTCAAATGGTGGTCAGACTAATGCTCCACTCACCTTGTCAACTAGCAACTTTGCTTTTAGCGCTCACGCACACAAACACACACCAGCACACACACACACGTGTGACATTGCGTACAGACCCCGTCCCCTTTTGTGTGTCAGGGCTCCCAAACTGCAGGGCCACAGGAATCTTCCTCACCATGATCGGATGGCAACACCCATCAAACTTCGGATCTCAGGCTTGCATGGTTAGACACGTTTGACCACTGAACCCCAGAGACATATTTTTCATATTACAATTTATATAATATGATTATAATTCTGCTTTTTGGTATTGATGTATAGAATCACTTCATACCACCACACATCCCAGACCTTGTACAATTATTTTTGTGTCACGTCTCATCAATGAGATTATTATTATGAATGTTTGGTTTGCCAGACATTTATATACCCAAGAATAGCATGAGGTTATTGTTATTGCTGTTTTGCTTTCTTTTTATAGGTCATGCACAGATAGTGGTGATCTTGGCTTACTCCTAGCTTTACAATCAGGAATTGCTGGGATCAGCCCTGTGTGAATAGCCCTGAAATAGGGATGCCCCATCAAGTATTAGAAAAAAGACTGAAATATAAGAGAAAAAGTGCAGGGTTAGGGGGCTCATGGCCTCTTGGATTGAGAACCTGGACTGTCATCCAAGTACAGTATTTATTGCTTAGAATCAGTAGTCACAAAGAGGAGAACAACAACTTTTTTTGTCAAATGCCTTAGACTTTCAGTTACCTGAGAGCCTTAAGTTATGGTAATCACAGTTTCTGTGAAGGGCTTTGACAACAGGAAGTGCTTCAGAAGAAGACAGAACAGATTCAGGAGCCTCTCTGGGAGCAGCGGTCCACCCCTGGATGCCTGCATTCTAGATTGAAAGATGCCCAAACCTGCCCTTTCTGTCTGTTTCCTTTATTGATCCAGCTAGTTCCTAGCAGGGGATCACTCATGGTAATGCTCAGGGAACCACTTCCGAGGGCTGGGGTTGAACCTATAGGCTGTGAGCAAAGCAAGTGCTTCACTTCATCTAAAGGCTCTGGGGTTATTGTTAAGGTTTTAAAGTGTAGTTCCTTGAATACAATAGTGTGTAAGTCTAGCTATCAGTCTCTCTAGCAAGCCTTTCATTCCTCTGTCTACCTGCCTTTAAATATTCTAATGAAATATCAACAATTTAGATATGCAATTATTGTAACAAAGCTTTGAAATATGACCAAGTACCAATCCGTCCACTTTTTAGGAGCATTCTCCCTGTTTCTGACAGACCATACTTTCCTCTGTATTGCAGTATTAAGAATGCCTCATAAGAACCATTTCCATGACAGTCTGTTTCCACTTGCTCCTGTGAATTGCAGCATTAGCATGATTAGGACTGTTGCCTCAAGGCATAGCCATTAGGCAAACTTCAAGGACTGAGAGTCTGCAGTGACAACAACTACCTAGAGTTTTGTATTCTTAATGACTGAGAAAAACATTAAGTTTGCTTTTCAAAGACTGGTCTGACTTTTCTACATAGCAGTGTTTTTATGATGCTGGTGGGGTGCCTGGCTGACATGTATGAGCGAAGTAGGGAGGGGAGAGGCAGCAGACATGAGAAATGAATCTGCCCTTTGCTCTCTGTCCACCTCTGCCACAGGAAAACGGCAGGGGAAATCTTGGGCTGATGAGCCTGGTTCCCAGAAGTGAAAAAAAAATCAGTTCTAGACCTTACACTGCTTTTTTTTAGGGGTCCTTTGCTTTTGCCCCTCAGCAAAAAATTTCAGGAAGAGATGAGTTGTGAAATGTAACAGTTTATTTGGAAGTTCTGAAGTTCTGAGAAAGGCGGTCCAGGGAGAGACCGAGAGAGAGAGAGAGAGAGAGAGAGAGAGAGAGAGAGAGAGAGAGAGAAACACACACACACTCACACACACAGATAGTTAGAGAGAGAGAGAGTGAGAGAGAGAGAGAGAGGGAGAGCCCACCCCTGTATATATCCCAGACATGTCAAGAGGGGGCTCTTGACACATAGGTGACACATGTGTTCAGCAGCAACACATGGGTACATTGTTCAAGTTGACTTCTATAGGATTTTCCCAACCTGCCCATAGGGGAATTTCTATGTAGGTATGTATCTGTTCCTAGGGTGGTTGCCAACAGAGCGATGGTTCAGTGGGTAGGGCATTTGCCTTGCACGTGGCCGGCTCATGCCGGCCCGGGTTCGATCCTGGCATCCTATATGGTCCCACCAGCACCGCCAGGAGTGATTCCTGAATGCACAGCCAGGAGAGACCCCTGAGCATTGCTGGGTGTGACCCAAAAAAAGCAAAAAAAAAAATAGAGCAGTTGCCAAGAGGAAGTGTTGAGAACAGTTGATGGTCCTCTTTGCCATTCCTTTGATCCTATTAGAGCTCCTCTCCTCTCTGTGGGGGGGTCCAGCCTTCTCTGGCCATGTGCTGGTGCCAGGTGATGATTTTTTTAGGTTGCTGTGTCCAAGGGTGGTTCCTGGCAGTCTTAGGGCTCTTTGGTGTAATTGCTTTCCAAGGACTTTGTCATGCTGGCTCGTTCCCTGTTTTCCTGCCTGCCTGCTTCCTATAGTGATAGAAATTTACTCTTAATAGTCTTTGTTTGTGTGTATGCATGAATGCCATCTTTTATAGGTATGGAAGAATATGAAACAGCTTCTTCACATATATGTCTTATCTTTTTCCCTATTCTTGAGTAACTTATATTCAGAAAATACAAGAGAACAAAACAATGTTGTATAATGTTAAGAGTCATAATATTAACAAAACAGTCAATGAGAATAATGCAGTTGGTTCAAATTTTTCTGAAGCACATATTTCACTCTAACAATTCTCTCAACAATCTTTTATGTGTTATCTAGATATTGCACTGAACTTGTCTCTTACCTTCTTCTGGGTGATGAAAGAACTCTGGATTGTTTGTACAATGATTGGGTCAAATAGTCCAACTTCTGAATAATTTAGCAGGCATTCCATCTGGCTATCTCTATGAATCACTTCAGTGTTTGTTATTAGCAAAATGATACAATTTTTATCTATTTTAAGAGTTGCTTAAAAAATAAAACACACAGTTGGAAAATATACTACTATCAGTAAAATGTCATACTTCAAAATGTGATTTAGAAATATTAATTTATTAAACCCAATATAGGTTTAATAAATTAATACAGAACTCATATTATATTTAATTATATGGAAATTAAAATGAAAGTTCTTTATAGTATAGTTAACTTTAGATCAAAATTTTTTATATGTTGATACACGTCTCCTCCCTCAAATTTTGACAAGAGTCTTCTATGGCATAAATCATGGTAGGTCAAGGATGAAAGAACTAAGTACTCTTAATTGTTGTTTTGAAATCCACTAAATAGACATAGGTTATGTTATAATGTTGAGAATTTCAGATTTTGAACAGCACATAGACAATTTAAAACCTTTTGTTTTACTTATCTAAATTATTTTCACCATTATTAATTTGTAAAGAAAATGTGACAGTATCCATATATATATATCTCTGAAAAATATGAGTGTGGTAATTTAATGATCGAACAAGATGTTTTTGAGTAACAAATTTTTGTTGGCTTAAGTTTGTTACTTTATTTGTTACTTTGTTACTTTATTTCATCCTCACAGGTATATAAAAGGCTTGACCAGAAAATGAAATAAAAATGGGAACTTATCCATTTTCTTGTTTAAGAAGCAACCCAGGGAATTCAATGCAGAACCAACTTAATATGGTATCCACCCTGTAATGCTTTATTGAAGTGAAACTTTGATTTTCCTAATGTCTTGGAATTACATTGATATTTGATGAATTGAAATGGTAAAGGCTTTTCATGAAAGGAGATGGGGTAAATAAAAGTCAGTGGATATGCTTAAGGAAAATATCTGTAAGAAATATATATTATTTTTATTATATAATAGCTAATTAACATTTCCTATATGCTCAGTCTTTTTTTTTTTTTTTGGGTCTATCCAGTGATGCTCAGGGGTAACTCCTGGCTCTGCACTCAGGAACTACTCCTGACAGTGCTTGGAGACCATATGGGATGCTGGGGATTAAACCTGGGTTGGCTGTGTGTAAGGCAAATGACCTACGTGCTGGACTATCACACTGGCCCTATGCTCAGTCTTATGCCATCTTTTTAGAAGCATTTGTCACTCACCTTTAAATGTAAATGATGCCTGAACTATTTTACAGCTAAACAGTGGAACAGTTATTGGTTGGAAGCCCTCCTATCTAGACGAAAAACAACAGAAGTTTCACATAAGCTGAGATTTAAAGGGGGAACTAAATCACCCAGGTTGCCAGGCTGTATTAACTGCTTCATATAATTTTATTACATAAATTCCTGACAAAAATCTTTCAAAGATGATATTGCTATTTGCGATTTTACAGATGACAGAAATAATAGGCTCAAAGAGAGGAAATAATTTTCTTTTATGTCGCATAGTGAGGGAAAGGATTCAGATTTGTCTACTGCACACTGAAACACGTAATTTCATGACATATCAACATATCCCAAATCTCCCTTGGACTTTTTTTGATGTCAATTATGTAAGATGTGAATTTCTACCATAATTTACTTTAAAGAACATATTTGTCACAATGTACTACTATGTGGGGCATTTCTAATTACCTAGCTCGGTGGCACCGTGTTAAGTATAAAATATTAAAGATAAAGCACCATTTTACTAGTTAGATTGACATAAGCACAGGGGAAAAATATGATATATTTTAACATCAAATTCCCAAACTACCGCTGGAAATATACTTGAATTTAAGTGTTAACAGAGATTGAGTTGTTATCTTGTTATTTTATTTTACTTATTATTCTGCATATATAGAGTTGGTGTGCCGGGGAACATTATTTCAGAGTAAATTTATTCATTATGCAAATGGAAAAACCAATATTGTGGGTCAGAGAGATAATGCAGCAGGTAATGTAAATATTGAAAACCTGGCTTTCAACTCAACCTATCTTCAGTCCTCGTCACCTCATACGGTCCTCTGAGCACCGCCAAAATCTATCCCAGCACAGAGAGCCTGAAGTCATCCCTGAACACCTCTGGTTGTAGTCAAATAGAAGTGAAAATAAAAAGTTTTCCTCAAAATCCATAACCTTTATTTAATTTCTTATCACAGTGTGAGATTAAATCTTCCATCTATGTTGCAGGGGGGTGGGCGGAGAGGGTGGACACATCCTTGATACTGAGGAATTTCTGCTTGATCTATACTAAGAGGTCACTACTAGTGAACTCAGAGGACCATATAGGGTGCTGGAAATGAAACTTGGGTTTGCTGCATGCAAGGCAAACTCCCTAATAACGGTACTGTTGCTCCAGCCACATACTCATCTTCCATTTTATGATGGAAGAGCTAATTTATAGGGGAAGAGGGAATGACAAAATAGAGAGAAACAAAACTATGCTATCAATTACTGCTTAGTATGTATTTGTTCTTTTTTAAATAAATTATTTTATTCACTTAGTTTACAATACCGTAAATGATAGATTCGAATATATAGTGCAACCTTTCTCCAGCTTCTTTCCCCAATTGTCTACTTTTCTCTACCATTGTCACAGCGCGCCCTGCCACTGACGCTAATCCTACCTCTTGATTTCTCCCCTGGTAAGCTTCAACGTTAGACTAGTTCACGGTGTTAGAACAGATCTGAGTTCATTTTTACGCATGCAATTAACCACTTATCCCGAGTTCACTTGTTGAGGAGGTTTTTCCTTGCTTCCATATTTTTTTTTATTTTTTTTATTTTTTATTATACCACAGTGAAACATACAATTACAAAGGTGATCATAATTGGTTCTTGGTAATACAGTATATCAGCACCCATCCCTCCACCAGTGCCCCATTTCCACCACCAATGTACCCCACCCCCTCCTGCCCACCCCCATGCTGCCTTAATAGCAGGTACCCCAGTTTCCTCTCTTTCTCTCTCTGTCTCTCTCTCTGTCTCTGCATCTCTCTGCCTCTTATTTTACACATTGTGGCTAGCCCTGCAGGTATTTAGAGTTTATCACTTAAGTCTCTTTGTGTATATTCAATGGTGAGTCTTAATCTGCCATTACCATTTCCCACATTTAGTAAAACACTGGTATCTATTTATGTCGGATTAATGAATGCAGTCATTCTATATCTGTCCTTTTCCTTCTGACTAATTTCACTCAGCATGATAGTCTCCATGTCCCTCCATTTGCAGGTAAATTTCATAATGTCATCTTTTCTGACAGCCGCATAGTATTCCATAGTGTAGATGAACCACAGTTTCTTTAGCCAGTCCTCTGTTCTCGGGCATTTAGGTTGTTTCCAGATTCTAGCTATAGTGAATAGCGCCGAGATGAATAAAGAAGTACAGATAGTGTTTCTGCTATGTGTTTTTCGGTCTCTCGGGTATATTCCCAGGAGTGCTATTGCTGGATCAAATGGGAGCTCAATATCTAGTTTTCGGAGGAATGCCCATATTGTTTTCCAAAAGGGCTGGACCAGTCGGCACTCCCACCAACAGTGGATCAGAGTCCCTTTTTTCCCCACATCCACGCCAGCACTGGTTGTTCTTGCTGTTTTGGATGTGTGCCAGTCTCTGTGGTGTGAGATGGTACCTCATTGTTGTTTTGATTTGCATCTCCCTGATGATTAAAGATGAAGAACACTTTTTCATATGCCTTTTGGCCATTCGAATTTCTTCTTTTTTGGAAACTTCTGTTCATTTCTTCTCCCCATTTTTTGATGGGGTTGGCTGATTTTTTTCTTGTGGAGTGCTACCAGTGCCTGATATACCCTGGATATTAACCCCTTGTCAGATGGGTACTGGGTGAATATCCTTTCCCACTCTGTGGATTGTCTTTGTATCTTGGTCACCGTTTCTTTTGAGGTGCAGAAGATTTTTAGTTTTATATAATCCCATTTGTTTATCTTTGCTTCCATTTGCTTGGTCAGTGGTGTGTCATCTTTAAAGATACTTTTCGTTTCGATGTCGTAGAGCGTTTCTCCTATGTTTTCTTCGATGTACCTTATAGATTCATGTCTGATGTTGAGATCTAGAATCCATTTTGATCTGACTTTTGTGCATGGCGTTAGAAGGAGGTCTAAGTTCATTTTTTCACATGTAGCTGCCCAGTTTTCCCAGCACCATTTGTTGAAGAGGCTTTCTTTGCTCCACTTAATATTTTTTGCTCCTTTATCAAAGATTAAGTGGTTGTATATTTGAGAATGTGTTTCAGGATACTCAGTTCTATTCCATAGGTCTACAGGTCTGTCTCTATACCAATACCACACTGTCTTAATTACAACTGCTCTGTAGTAGAGCTTGAGGTTGGGGAAAGTGATACCTCCCATCTTCTTTTTCCCAAGGATTGCTTTAGCTATTCGTGGAGTTTTATTATTCCATACAAATTTCAGGAGTGTTTGTTCAATTTCTTTGAAGAACATCATGGGTATCTTTATAGGGACCGC
Organism: Cryptotis parvus; assembly: GCA_021461705.1. Classification (NCBI taxonomy): domain Eukaryota; kingdom Metazoa; phylum Chordata; class Mammalia; order Eulipotyphla; family Soricidae; genus Cryptotis; species Cryptotis parvus. Next base: position 140,735 of record JAJIBD010021207.1, read on the forward strand.
ATTGAATCTGTATAAAGCTCTAGGGAGTATTACCATTTTGATAACGTTAATCCTTCCAATCCATGAGCAGGGAATATGTCTCCATTTCCTCAGGTCTTCTTTTATTTCCTGAAGTAACGTTTTGTAGTTTTTTTTGTAGAGATCCTTTACATTCTTTGTCAAACTGATTCCTAGGTATTTGATTTTCTGTGGCGCAATTGTGAATGGGATAGTTTCTTTAATGTCCCTTTCTTCTCTTTCGCTGTTAGCATATAGGAAGGCCATTGACTTTTGGGTATTGATTTTGTACCCTGCTACTCTGCTATAGGAATGTATTATTTCTAGGAGCCTCTTGGTAGAGAGTTTCGGGTTTTCCAGGTATAATATCATGTCATCTGCAAATAGTGATAACTTGGCTTCTTCCCTTCCTATCTGGATGCCCTTAATGTCTTTTTTCTTCCCTGATTGCTATAGCAAGTACTTCCAGTACTATATTGAATAGAAGTGGTGAGAGTGGGCAGCCTTGTCTTGTCCCTGATCTTAAGGGGAAGGCTTTCAGTTTTTCCCCCATTGAGAATGATGCTCGCTGTGGGCTTGTAGTAGATGGCCTGGATTATCTTGAGGAAGGTTCCTTCAATCCCCATTTTACAGAGAGCTTTCATCATGAAGGGGTGTTGAATCTTGTCAAATGCCTTCTCTGCATCTATTGATATGATCATATGGTTTTTATTTTTCTTTTTGTTGATATGATGTATTATGTTGATTGACTTGCGAATGTTGAACCATCCTTGCATTCCCGGGATGAATCCCACTTGGTCATGGTGTATAATCTTTTTGATGACTCTTTGGATTCTATTTGCTAGTATTTTGTTGAAGATCTTAGCATCTGTATTCATCAGGGAGATTGGTCTGTAGTTTTCCTTTTTTGTGGCATCTTTGTCTGCTTTGGGTATCAGGGTGATATGTGCCTCGTAAAAGCTATTTGGGAGTGTTTTTGTTTCTTCAATTTGTTGGAAGAGCTTAAAAAGAATTGGGAGTAGGTCCTCTTTAAAGGTTTTGTAGAATTCACTGGTGAATCCATCTGGACCTGGGCTTTTGTGTTTGGGGAGACTTTTGATTACCGATTCTATTTCCTCGATGGAGATAGGTTTGTTGAGGTATTCCAAATCTTCTTGTTGCAGACTTGGGAAGCTATAGGAATTCAGGAATTTGTCCATTTCTTCTAGGTTTTCTTGTTTTGTGGCGTACAGGCTCTCATAGTAATCTCTGATGATCTTTTGAATTTCTGTGGTTTCTGTTGTGATGTCCCCGTTTTCATTTCTGATTCTATTTATTTGGGTTCTCTCTTTTCCTTTTCTTACAAGTCTTGCAAGTGGTTTGTCAATCTTGTTTATTTTTTCAAAGAACCAGCTTTTTGGTTTCGTTGATCTTCTGGATTGTTTTTTGACATTCCATCTCATTGATTTCTGCTCTAAGTTTTATTATTTCTTTCTTTCTGCTTGGGTTGGGCTCCTTTTGTTGATCACTCTCTAAGATCTTAAGTTTTGAAGTCAGACTGTTTATGATGGCCTTTTCTTCTTTTCTGATAAATGCTTGAAGAGCTATGAACTTGCCTCTTAACACTGCTTTTGCTGTATCCCACAAGTTCTGGTAATTCGTGTCTTCAGTCTCATTTGTTTCCAGGAATCTTTGGATTTCCTCTTTGATTTCTTTTTATGACTTGCTGGTTGTTCAGCATTGAGCTGTTTAGTTTCCAGGTACTTGGTATTGGTCTCCGTTTTTGTGTACAATTAACTTCTATTTTCAGTGCCTCATGGTCTAAAAAAGTAGTTGGCACAATTTCTATCTTCTTGATTTTATGGAGGTATGATTTATGGCTCAGCACGTGATCTATTTTGGAGTATGTTCCATGGGCACTGGAGAAGAAAGTGTATTCAGCTTTTTTGGGGATGAAATGCCCTGTATATGTCTACCAGCCCTCTTTCTTCCATCTCTTCTTTAAGGGCCAGTATTTCCTTGGTAAGTTTCAATCTTGTTGATCTATCCAGGGTTGATAGAGCAGTGTTGAAGTCTCCAACTATAATTGTGTTGCTGTCAATGTCTTCTTTGAAGTCTATTAGTAGTTGTTTTAGGTATTTTGCTGGCCCCTCGTTGGGTGCATATATGTTTAATAGCGTGATTTCTTCCTGATATATGCATCCCTTGACTATTAAGAAGTGACCTTCACTGTCCCTTCTGACCTTCTTCAGCCTGAAGTCTATGTTGTCAGATACCAGTATGGCTACCCCAGCCTTTTTGGATGGGTTGTTTGAATGAAGGATTGTTTTCCAGCCTTTTATTTTGAGCCTGTCTTTGCTCCGATTGTTCAGGTGTGTTTCTTGCAGGCAGCAGAATGTCGGATTCAATTTTTTGATCCATTGTGCCACTCTGTGTCTCTTAACTGGTGCATTTAGACCATTGACATTGAGAGAGATTATTGTCATGGGATTTTGTGCCATCTTTCTGAATAGGTTGGTTGTTCTTTTGGGTTATGTCTCGTCTTATAGTAGATCTTTCAGTCCTTCTTTTAAGGTTGGTTTTGATTTTACAAAGTTCCTAAGCTGTTGTTTATCCAAGAAGTTGTATATCTGTCCTTCAAATCTGAGCGAGAGTTTAGCCGGATAAAGAATTCTTGCTGAGGCATTCATTTCATTAAGTTTTTTCACTATATCCCACCACTGCCTTCGGGCTTGGAGGGTGTCTTCTGAGAAGTCTGCTGAAAGTCGAATGGATGCTCCTTTGTATACAATTTCCTTCTTTGATCTTGCTGCCTGAAGAATTCTGTCTCTGTCTATGGCATCCATTACTTTGACTAGGATGTGTCTTGGGGTCTTTCTATTGGGGTCTCTTCTTGCTGGTACGCGTCGGGCTTCTTGGATCTGGATGCCTTCGTCCTTTAACTCGGGGAACTTTTCAGCCAGGATGTTTTTAACTGTTTTAATTTCCTTGGGGTTACTTTCTTGTCCCTCTGGGACTCCTATGATTCTTATGTTGTTCCGCCTGGCTTCATCCCATTGTTCTCTGTTTCGTTGCTGATCCATTATCCGGTCTTTTTCCATCTTATGTAGATCTCTGAGTGCTTTCTGCAGCTCATCTTCAGTCTCACTGATTCTCTCTTCCGCTGCTGTCATCCTACTATTCAGAGCCCCGATTGTGTTTTTCATTTTCGTCTACTGAGTTTTTAAGCGATGATATTTCTATTTGCATGGTTCTCATTTCTGCTCTCATTTCCTCCCGTAGTTTATTGACAGCCCTTTCAACTGCTTCATTTATGTTCTCCTGTATTTTATTGGACATCTGCTCAATTTTTTCGTTGAGCTCCTTAAACATCCTACCAATTTCTTCTCTGATTTCACTGTCAGAGAGATCATGCACATCTGTATTCTTTTTTGAGTCTTCAGGGTCGATTCCTTCATCTGTTCTTCGAGCTGGGGATCTGCGTTGTTTCCCCCATGGTGTTGTGGTGTTCAGGGATAGATTCCTCTGGTGTACTGTTTCCTTTTTTCTTGAGGGTATTACCTTCCCTTGGTGTTGAAATTCCTAGTTTTTTCTATTAATAAGCGGCCGCGTTGGCAGCCGCCCGCCCGGCCCAGCCGCACACCCCAGGGAGGTAGGGTACCTGAGATGCAGACAGGCCGGGTGTGAGAGTTCAAAATGACCGTTTACTTCCGGTTCCGCTCGGACTTCTGGGGGTTGTAGTTCCACCTTCTGCCGAGACCTGGGGCTCTACCACGGCCCCAGGCGCCCACCCGGCCAGCCGCACACCCCAGGGAGGTAGGGTACCTGAGATGCAGACAGGCCGGTGTGAGAGTTCAAAATGACCGTTTACTTCCGGTTCCGCTCGGACTTCTGGGGGTTGTAGTTCCACCTTCTGCCGAGACCTGGGGCTCTACCACGGCCCCAGGCGCCCGCCCGGCCAGCCGCACACCCCAGGGAGGTAGGGTACCTGAGATGCAGACAGGCCGGTGTGAGAGTTCAAAATGACCCGTTTACTTCGGTTCCGCTCGGACTTCTGGGGGTTGTAGTTCCACCTTCTGCCGAGACCTGGGGCTCTACC
>JAJIBD010021208.1:0-60916 GCA_021461705.1 Cryptotis parvus
CTGCTTTTGTGTTTGGGGAGACTTTTGATTACTGAATCTATTTCCTCGATGGAAATAGGTTTGTTGAGGTATTCCAAATAATCTTGTTGCAGACTTGGGATGCTATAGGAATTCAAAAAATTTGTCCATTTCTTCTAGGTTTTCTTGTTTTGTGGCGTACAGGCTCTCATAGTAATCTCTGATGATCTTTTGAATTTCTGTGGTTTCTGTAGTGATGTCCCCGTTTTCATTTCTGATTCTATTTATTTGGATTCTCTCTTTTCCTTTTCTTACAAGTCTTCCAAGTGGTTTGTAAATCTTGTTTATTTTTTCAAAGAACCAGCTTTTGGTTTCGTTGATCTTCTGGATTGTTTTTGACATTCCATCTCACTGATTTCTGCTCTAAGTTTTATTATTTCTTTCTTTCTGCTTGGGTTGGGCTCCTTTTGTTGATCACTCTCTAAGATCTTAAGTTGTGAAGTCAGACTGTTTATGATGGCCTTTTCTTCTTTTCTGATGAATGCTTGAAGAGCTATGAACTTGCCTCTTAACACTGCTTTTCGCTGTATCCCACAAGTTCTGGTAATTCGTGTCTTCAGTCTCATTTGTTTCAAGGAATCTTTGGATTTCCTCTTTGATTTCTTTTTATGACTTGCTGGTTGTTCAGCAGTGAGCTGTTTAGTTTCCAGGTACTTGGTATTGGTCTCCGTTTTTGTGTACAATTAACTTCTATTTTCAGTGCCTCATGGTCTGAAAAAATAGTTGGCACAATTTCTATCTTCTTGATTTTATGGAGGTATGATTTATGGCTCAGCATGTGATCTATTTTGGAGTATGTTCCATGTGCACTGGAGAAGAAAGTGTATTCAGCTTTTTGGGGATGAAATGCCCTGTATATGTCTACCAGCCCTCTTTCTTCCATCTCTTCTTTAAGGGCCAGTATTTCCTTGGTAAGTTTCAATCTTGTTGATCTATCCAGGGTTGATAGAGCAGTGTTGAAGTCTCCAACTACAATTGTGTTGCTGTCAATGTCTTCTTTGAAGTCTATTAGTAGTTGTTTTAGGTATTTTGCTGGCCCCTCGTTGGGTGCATATATGTTTAATAGCGTGATTTCTTCCTGATATATGCATCCCTTGACTATTAAGAAGTGACCTTCACTGTCCCTTCTGACCTTCTTCAGCCTGAAGTCTATGTTGTCAGATACCAGTATGGCTACCCCAGCCTTTTTGGATGGGTTGTTTGAATGAAGGATTGCTTTCCAGCCTTTTATTTTGAGCCTGTCTTTGCTCCGATTGTTCAGGTGTGTTTCTTGAAGGCAGCAGCAATGTCGGATTCAATTTTTTGATCCATTGTGCCACTCTGTGTCTCTTAACTGGTGCATTTAGACCATTGACATTGAGAGAGATTATTGTCATGGGATTTTTGTGCCATCTTTCTGAATAGGTTGGTTGTTCTTTTGGGTTATGTCTCGTCTTCATAGTAGATCTTTCAGTCCTTCTTTTAAGGTTGGTTTTGATTTTACAAAGTTCCTAAGCTGTTGTTTATCCAAGAAGTTGTATATCTGTCCTTCAAATCTGAGCGAGAGTTTAGCCGGATAAAGAATTCTTGCTGAGGCATTCATTTCATTAAGTTTTTTTACTATATCCCACCACTGCCTTCGGGCTTGGAGGGTGTCTTCTGAGAAGTCTGCTGAAAGTCGAATGGATGCTCCTTTGTATACAATTTCCTTCTTTGATCTTGCTGCCTGAAGAATTATGTCTCTGTCTATGGCATCCATTACTTTGACTAGGATGTGTCTTGGGGTCTTTCTATTGGGGTCTCTTCTTGCTGGTACGCGTCGGGCTTCTTGGATCTGGATGCCTTCGTCCTTTAACTTGGGGAACTTTTCAGCCAGGATGTTTTTAACTGTTTTAATTTCCTTGGGGTTACTTTCCTGTCCCTCTGGGACTCCTATGATTCTTATGTTGTTCCACCTGGCTTCATCCCATTGTTCTCTGTTTCATTGCTGATCCATTATCCGGTCTTTTTCCATCTTTTGTAGATCTCTGAGTGCTTTCTGCAGCTCATCTTCAGTCTCACTGATTCTCTCTTCCGCTGCTGTCATCCTACTATTCAGAGCCCCGATTGTGTTTTTCATTTCGTCTACTGAGTTTTTAAGCAATGATATTTCTATTTGCATGGTTCTCATTTCTGCTCTCATTTCCTCCCGTAGTTTATTGACAGCCCTTTCAACTGCTTCGTTTATGTTCTCCTGTATTTTATTGGACATCTGCTCAATTTTTTTCGTTGAGCTCCTTAAACATCCTACCAATTTCTTCTCTGATTTCATTGTCAGAGAGATCATGCACATCTGTATTCTTTTTGAGTCTTCAGGGTCGATTCCTTCATCTGTTCTTTGAGCTGGGGATCTGCGTTGTTTCCCCCATGGTGTTGTGGTGTTCAGGGATAGATTCCTCTGGTGTACTGTTTCTTTTTCCTTGAGGGTATTACCTTCCCTTGGTGTTGAATTTCCTAGTTTTTCTATTAATAAGCGGCCGCGTTAGCAGCCCCACCCGCCAGCCGCACACCCCAGGGAGGTAGGTTACCTGAGGTGGAGTCAGGCCGGTGTGAGAGTTCAAAATGCCCGTTTACTTCCGGTTCTGCTCGGACTTCTGGGGGTTGTAGTTCCACCTTCTGCCGAGACCTGGGGCTCTACCACGGCCCCAGGCGCCGCCCGCCAGCCGCACACCCCAGGGAGGTAGGTTACCTGAGGTGGAGTCAGGCCGGTGTGAGAGTTCAAAATGCCCGTTTACTTCCGGTTCCGCTCGGACTTCTGGGGGTTGTAGTTTCACCTTCTGCCGAGACCTGGGACTCTACCACGGTCCCAGCGCGCCGCCCGCCAACCGCCACACCCCAGGGAGGTAGGTTACCTGAGGTGGAGTCAGGCCGGTGTGAGAGTTCAAAAATGTCCGTTTACTTCTGATTCCGCTCGGACTTCTGGGGGTTGTAGTTCCACCTTCTGCCTGAGACCTGGGGCTCTACCATGGCCCCAGGCGCCCGCCAGGCCAGCTGTACACCCCAGGGAGGTAGGTTACCTGAGGTGGAGTTCATATCTTCTATCCTGTATTTTATTATTTGTGATAAATGGGTCATCTATTGAGTAAAACCAGCTTCCTGAATTGTGGAAGTTCTTTCAGAAAAGTAGCAGAACCCGAGAATGGTGACTGGGGAACCTCTGATTTATGGCTATAAGCTCAGAAGCACAGGTAACCACATGTATTTTTCATTATCACCTGAAAGCAAAATGGCGGTTATATTCAATCTGTATCTTGTTAGTAAGAAGAACAGATTTGCAGTTAGCTGATATATGAATTGGAAGGCAGTTTTGGTAGACTTAACTATTAACTCTCTGTGGAATCTGACACTATCTACTGGTGTATTTTCAGAACTGAGCTGAATTCTCTGATATTCTGCTTGCGATTGATAATAGCTTCTTGGTATGGGTAAGCATCTCCCACACACATGAAGTTTGAGTACAGAAGCCCAACACAGATGTTAAGTAGAAACAACTTAAAATGAAGGAAATTCTATTGGGAGTGAGATTAAGAAGGTACACTGATAGTAGTTCTCTGTAGACTTAAAAGTGAAGCTTATACTCATTCTGCCAATATCATAACTGTGCATAAAATAATTTCCTGATATTCACTTAGAGCTGCAATGGAAATCAGTGATTTATGTTTAGCTGATCTTCACGACATGTGGAACATTAAAATCCCTGCCCTAAACAGTCTCATTTGGTAGGCCTTGGATAGAGTTAAAATGTTTCTAAATAGCACCTTTTATTTTTACTTATGAAAGTAGAATTAGGAGCTGCTATAAAAATCACCAGAAAGTTAGGGGCCAGAGGGATAGTAAAGTGGGCAGAGTATTTGCTTCATCCTTGGCAACCTGGGTCGAAATCCTGGCATCCTGTATGCTTCCTCAAAAGCAATAAGGAATAATTCCGAGGTTCAGAGCCAGGAATAACCACCAAGAAATACCAGGTGTGGCCCAAAAACAAAAAATAAAAAATGTCAGCATTAGGGTGAATACTATATTAAATTTTTAGAGTCCTTAGCATGGAAATTCTAACTCTTCATGGGTATTTGAAAAGCAGTATTTCAAATGTAGCATTTTTTCATGCTTTTAACAAAAATGAAATTTAAGATGCCTAACTAGAGTCTATCAGCAATCATTAAATTAGTCAAAGGCTAATTTAATGATTGCTGATGGTGATGTTACTACTTTTATTTTGTGATCTGTGGAAAACATCTACAATGTGACAAAGTAGTTAACACATTACAATAACTTTCAGAAAGGAAAAGTGCAAGGTCTACTGCTACACATAGCATTAGAAGGTGGAGAAAACCAGACTCTTGGAATTCCTGTATCTCAGTTGTTTGGTTTCCTTTTGTTTACAGCCCTCTGTCTCCTACCCAGTAGGTGCTGAATTTCCTAGTAAAATGCAGTGGTTTGCTAAATTGTCAATTTTCTCTTTACCGTATGCCCTTTGCATGCTATTATGTTGGTGCTGCATCCTTTGTAGAGATACAGGAAGACAGTTAAGACTAGTTACTCCTGGGATTGCACCATATTTCTTAAACCAGTACTTCAATTGCCTTTAGATTAATTTTAATTGATCTCACTCCCCAAAAAAGAGGGTCCCAACTTGGGACTGGATGGAACCAGGAAGAGACACCTCCCTCCCATTAGCATGGGACAACTAAGTGTGAGCTCCTGAGTGCTAGATCTTAAGTAAACTTTGATCTGAACCAAGGCTAAAAGAGCAAGGTCACAAACAAGCTCTGTGTTTACCTAAAAAAAATCAATAGGACCTTGAAGGTATTGTATGGATTAGTCTGGTGAGAGGAATGCAGCATGGACTATATGGTGCAGTCTCCCAGGAAAGGTCATTCTAAACCCTGGTGTAGATGAAAGTATGTCTCTCTTACTATGTTTGTGCAAAAATTACTAGAAATACCATTGATTATTAACCGAAGATGAGAGAAAACAATATCCCAGGATTCCACACTAGCCCCAGGGAACTGGGGTCAAGCCCCCTGATTATTTTTGCTTCTGATGAGAGTAAGCCTTTCTCACATTCTTTGTTTTCAGGGTAAAAAGCCTTTTAGCTTTTGTAATGTCCTGCCCTTTGTGAAGCCATGCCCCCTGCCTTTGTAAACTATCTAAGTTCTGTTAGTTCCTTGGTACTCTGTCCTCTCTCTTGCTTTCACTCTCTCTCAGCTTTGTTGCTGTTGCTGCTGCTGCTGCTGCTACTTCTACTACTGGTTGCTGGGAGTTGGTGGTGTGTGTAAAGAATTGGTGTTGTTGGTGTGAGGATAATTAAAACCTTAACCTTTCTAAAAACAGGTGATTGTGCTTCTGTCTGTGTCCATCAGCCAGAGAAGATGACCATTGACCCCAAACGCATGAAACTAGATGGACCCCAATACTGTTGGAACCCCAGACAGTCCAGATACTCAGTAAAAGTCTAGTCTTAAGCACAAATGTCAAGTTCCTAACTATAGATTTCACATAACAAATTCTTTTGGTGTAATAGAACATTCATGAAAAGGGGAAAGTCAGAAGTGACATAGTACTTATAATGGTCTGTGACTCATATGAGACAATAGTATCCAATTGATTCAAAATGGTTACCATGTTTATTCAGAATTTCTCCTCAATTAAGTGAGAGGGTAAATCAAAGTCTGAGAAAGACATCAGGATACTTAGTTCTTATTGTTTTGTCTGAAAGTTCAGTAAACACTTACAGTGGAAGCTTTGTTCTTAAGCTCACTATGAGTGCTGAAGGCATGCAAATAATATATCATTTTCAAAACGCAAGACAAATTCTTAAGAAATAACTTCCCCTAGCTGAAATTTAAAACAAACTCACATCAAATGACTTGTTTTAGGGTCACTTTAGTGCAGACGGAAAGTTATAATTCTTAGGGGAAAAAACTAAGTGTGGAAGCTGAAAAAGGAAGAGTACTCTTAAAAGCTATTATATAGGGCATGTAATCTCTCCTTGAAACTCCCTATTTTTGTGTAATATGCTAATTAACCCCAAATCTCCAAATTTATATCAATATGAATATGACTCTAGGGAACACAGCCCTGATTACATTTGATTTGTTCTGTGATAGCCATTTGATCTAAGCCTAGCAATTTGTTGTTCTTTTATGATAGTATGGAATGGATATAAATGATGTCTGCTTAATGTAATTGCTTGCTTAAAAAATAAGTCATGAATTTTGGGGAAACAAATATCAACACCACTTCCGGGTAAAACAGCAAGAAAATAACAGAAATAAAGTCTGCAATATAGAGAAGGAAAGAGTAAACCTGAAAAGAAGCAGATCCAAGCACTAACCATGGCAATTTACTGTAATAATTGTTCCTCAGGGTTGGATGAATTCTGTTCTACTTCATGCTAGTCTCAATCAGGCTTTCATTATTGCAATCAAAGAATTTCCAGAGCAGAAACAGAAAATGAATTAAATTCAGAACATCTTTTCAAAATAAATAAGATGGAGTGGGTTAAAGTTGCTAGCATTAATTAAAAAAATAATAATCAAGTTTGGCCTTTGAAATAAGGAAATGGAATATCAATAGACAAAATGTTTGGTCCTAGTGGATTGTCCATATTAAATTTTCTATGATCATGCTAGGTATTGTTCCTTGTCCATATTCTGTTTTTTATTTTGTTTTATTTATGGGGGTAGATGCTTTGGTAAATTTATGATAAGGATAATTGGGAAAACAACTTTTTTTTTAAAAAAACTTGACCTCACATGAACTTTAAATGACTTAGCTTGACTCCCCTACCAGACTCCCCCCACCCTTCCCCACTGGCCACATTTTAAAGTCAACCATGAGTGCCTGGAAAAGAAAGTACAGTAGTAAGGCACTTGCTTTGCCATGTAGCTGACCCTGGTATTCCTCTCATATGGTTCACCCCAGCCACACCAGGAGTGATCCTTGAGTACAGAGGCAGGAGTAAGCACTGAATATTGCTAGATGTGGCCTCCTAAAACAAAGCAAAACAAATCAACAGTCAAATGCTGATCAAAACAGAGAAAAAAATTGGTAGGTTTACTTTCTAGAAAAGCTTGAATCCACTGAAAAGGAAAGAAGAGATATCTGCATTGGTCTTAGGTGCTGTCTTTGCTTTGGTTGAATTTTCTTTGTCTCTAATACTGTAAGAATTCTCTACAAAAAATTAAGGATATGTGCTGATCTCTTAGTGATATCTACTTTCTATGACTGAGTTAAATTTAATCATTGAACAAGATGATGTTTACATTATTTGGTAAATGAAAGTATAGGCATTTATTAACAGCTTCCTAAGGATATTTCTGAAGAATTCTAAGTATTTATGCTATATTTTTCTGAAGGATAGATACATCATATATTGCCAAATTTAATTCCTGACATAAAAACTTAACTTATCCAGAGTATAAAATCAGTTCCTGTAAATTATGGCAACATTTAAGACAAACGTAAATTTAATCTTTACTCTTAAACATTTTTATTATTTAAATCACCATGTTATAAGAGTATTTAGTTGCACTGACAAACTAAATCAATAAATTATTTAAACTTAAATAATTTTTTATCTGTGAGAAAATCTCAAACTTTAAGTGAAATGGTTTATATGTGATAAAATATCATTGAATTGATTATTGTTTAGGATCTGGCATCATAAATTTGACCTCTAGGACTCCTGAGAACGTCTTAAGTTAATGACATGCTGAGTAACATTGTTATAGGATGGAATAATAGTGAGTTTGAGGGATGAACAGTAGAGGTAAAATTTTTGGTTCTTTAGTCTTACTTAACAAATTCTCACTGCTTGATACTTCTCATTTCAATTTTCTACATTAAATTTTGTTAATACTACCTACTCTATTATTATATAAGCAATAAGAAGGTGGACGATGAATGAAGAAAGGCAATACCTTTGGATAATCTTATACACTAACTTGCATATGCAATCCAAACTGTTATCCTATTGGAATTTGCAATTAGGGTCTTGAAATGATTTTACAGATCCTATAGGAATGGAAATCTTATTGATCACTCCCCTTCTATTTAGAAAATACATTTTCACCCGTATAATCATTGCAACACTATGCACAATAGTCAAAATCTGAAAACAAAAGAAATGATGAATAATACATGACTTGGTCAAGAAACTACAGTACATATACACAATGGATAGTACTATGCTAAAAGAAAACACATGAAATGAAATTTACTGTTTTGTGGGTGAATTTGGAAAGTACCATGGTGAGTGATTAGTCAGGGGGGAGACAAATAGGAAATATCTCTTTCATATGGGTGATATAAAGAAATATAGTAAGAGAATAATAAGTGTTCTAAGGCAACAAAACTGAGAACTGGTCTTCAGGGTAAAGTTTAGGGGGTGGGTAAATTTTAGGGGGTGGGGAGTAAGAAGACTAGGCCAATAATGGAGGGAGGCAGAAATTTTAGTGGAGACTGCAATTCTAGAATGTTTTATGCATGAAACTCAATTACTTAATACAATGACTAGTAGTATTGTAATCCAAAGTGCCTAAAATTTCTTGTGAAAAAACAGATTTTATATTCATTGATCTTTCACATTGTTTTCTCCATTTATATGTCATTGATTTCACATTTATTTTTATTTCCCTGCTTCTACTTAGGTTGGGCTACATTGGTTATTCTTTATATAGTTTTTCTAGTTAAGATATGAGTTTAGGTTATTTAAACCTTTTCTATTTTATTTTATTTATTTTTTTGCTTTTTGGGTCACACCGGCGATGCTCAGGGGTTACTCCTGGCTCTGCACTCAGGAATTACTCCTGACCGGTACTCGGGGGACCATATGGGATGCTGGGATTCGAACCCGGGCCGGCCAGGTCGGCCGCGCGCAAGGCAAACGCCCTACCCGCTGGGCTATTGCCCGGCCCCACCTTTTCTATTTTATAATGAATGTCTGTAATACTAAGAGTTCCATTTTAGTTAACTTTTGCTGTGTCCTAAAAGTCCTTGTAGTTAGTGTCTTTATTCTTGTTTGTTTTCAAGAATCATTTCACTGCTTTCTTGATTTTTTTCAACTCTATCTTGCTCAATAGCATGCTGCTAAGGTTCCTGGTGTTTATGTTTTCCCTAGACTACTTTTTGTGGTTTATTTCTACCTTTACAGCATTGTAGTCTGAGGGACACTGATGATTTCTATCCTCTTGATTTTGAAGACACTGGTTTTGTGATTCAGCATTTTGTCTCTTTTAAATAGTCACCATTTAACTGAAGAAGTCTATGTATTTATCTTTGAGGCAGTTAATACTCACATACATGCCTTTAAAGCTCAGGACTTTCTTATCGTCCTTCAAGTTTAAGGTTTCTAATTGATTTTTGGGTCTAACATCTATTCCACTTGGAAATATGATATTAAATTCTCATACTACTATTGCATTATTGATATCTTTCTTCAGACCCATTAAAAGTTGTATATTTTAGGGCGCGAGCGATAGCCCAGTGGGGAGGGTGTTTGCCTTGCACTCGGCCGGCCTGTGCCGACCTGGGTTCGATCCCCAGCATCCCATATGGTCCCCCGAGCACCGCCAGGAGTAATTCCTGAGTGCAGAGCCAAGAGAAACCCCTGAGCGTTGCGGGTGTGACCCAAAAAGCAAAAAAAAAAAAAAGTTGTATATTTTGTTTTGATTTCAGTTTTGGTGTTGTGCTCAGGGGTTTCTCCTGGTTCAATACTCTGGAATTATCCATGGTGATGTTGGGAGCTATATGGAGTGCTTGGGATCAAACTGAGTCAGTTCCATGCAAAGCAAATACCTAGCCTGTTGTACTAACTCTCTATTCCTAAGTAATTGACTTCTCTAACTTCATTCTCATTTATTTGGTGCCGCTATGTTAATTAGTATTTATTCTTGATGCATAAAGTCCTTGATAATTATATAACATCTAGTTGTTTCTCATTGCCCTTCTAAATTAAAGTCTATTTTGTTTAACATAATAGTTTTTTTCCTCTTTTTAGATCCTCATTTGTCTTTTTTTTTGTTGCAATTTTTTCTCTGAACCTGTGATTTTTATGGTGTTTCAAATGTTTCTCTTATAAGCAGCAGCAGGTTGGATACAGTTTTCTGGCTCTGAATTCAATTTTCTGGCTGCACTGTCTTCCCATTGTTCATCGATTTGCTCAAGTGGGCACTAGTAACATCTCCATTAGTCCTGTCACAAGCAAGTGTAACCCAAGGGCATCTACTTGCTCCAGGGACAGGAGGAGCCCCAAACCATTCTTCAGGTCATGGAGCTGAGGTCCATAATTGTTACTAGTTTTTGGCATAACTGGCAATTAAAAGATGGGTAGCTTACCAGGCTTTACTGTGTAGGTGGTATAGTTTCAGTAGAAGGTTCTCAACTCAAGCATTTACCTATGAAACTTAAAGGGGGAAGATCAGTTTTCTCTTGGATGGAGCTCTGAGGAACTATGGAGTCTGGATGTTGAGAATGACTGACTGCATGATGTGTGGTTTGCTCCGGCTTCTTGCTAGGCTTACTGGTATCAGTTTAAACCTGTCTAGAACTGTTTGCTATGTATAAATGTGAAAGAACTTGGGAAGAACCTTATGCTAAAATCAGTATCCTCTAAAAATATCATGCAGCCGCTTTGCGCCCGTGAGCCAAGGGAGCTGTGGATCTGGCGTGGGTGAGTCTCTCTCTTCCGGGGCAACCTGCATGGAGGCGGAGGGAAAGGGCAGGGCCAAAAACTCCACTCCAAGTCCAGCTAGCATGGTCTCTCCCCCACTAGTGAGAGCAAACCCTTGGAGCAATGTTGGACTCGGCCAGGGGCTGGCCGAGCCCCTTACCAGGAGGTCAACTCTATGGGTTGCTTCCACATGGGGCCAGCCAAGCAGTACAGCTGTAGGTCTGAAGTGGATGGGTCTGGATCTCTTCTGGGGTTGCAAATTAGCTGAGTCTGGAGTGAGTGGTTCTCTCTCTCTTCCGGGGGCAACTAGCATGAAGGCAGAGGAAAGGGCAGGGCCCAAAACTCCACTCCGAGTCCAGCAAGCATGGTCTTTCCCCTGCTTATGAGAGCAAACCCTTGTTTGCTCTCAGGTAAACAAGGGTTTGCATGAGAAAACATTGCTCCAAGTTTTCTGGCTACTCCATAACTTTTGATAGGTGAGTTCAGGTCATAGCTGTTTATAAAAAAATTCAAAACAAGAGGATTTAGGCTTATTTATGTGCATTCTGAGTGTTTGTGCATTTAGTCTTTATTTCTTTTGTCCTTTGCTTATTTCCCCTTTATTTTGAATTCTGCCTTTTATGTTGCGATCAGGTTCCATTTTCTTCTTTGTATTTGTGCATTCTAAATGTTTGTCTTGAGAATAATATGACATTTGCCTCTGAAGTTTTCAGTTTATATGCCTTCTTAAGTTCAAAGCTTGTGAGCATTAACTACCCTATTATTGTTTTCTTCCTTTCCTGTACTTCATGTTTCATGCATTTTGCTGCTTCTTAATAGGGTTTCTTGGCCTTTTATGGAAGATATTTTCTTATGTAGAGCCACTTTAGTGGCCATGGATTTCTTCTTATGTTGTTTGTTTATAAAAACTTGTGTCCCTTCTTTGGACTTGGCAATAGACTAACCAGATAGTGTTTGGTTTCCGTTTCACTCAACACGTCTATATAACACCATTCTCTTCTAAATCTAGAGGGTTGAATTTGTTAGATCTGTCAAAAATCCCTTATAAGTAAGCATTTTGCTTTTCTCTTGCTGGTATTAGGAGTCTATATCTATTTTTGACATTTTACATTTTAACTACATTATAACTGTGTTCTTCTGTTTGGATTTATTTCATTAGGGATTCCTTAAACTTCCTGGTTCTGTGTACATAACTTAATCCTCACTTTGGGTTAAGTTGCCAACTAGATTTTTTCAACCAATGTTTTATCCCATATTCTCTTTCCTTTCCTTCCTTAACTCCAATAATTAGGATGCTATTTCTGCCAAAAAGTGTCCTAGTGATCCCTAATGATTTCTTCACTTGGGATGATTATTTTATCCTTTTGTCTTTTTATATGGTTTCATACATCTTTACTCAAGCACAATAATTTGTTCTACTATTTAAATAATTCTGCTGCTGAGCCCCTGCATTGTGTTTTCATTCATAAACCACACTTATTAGTTTGGTGATTTTTAATTAAAATTTTCCTTACTTTTTCTTCTGTTTATCTCAACTCAGTGAATATTTTTACCAGTACTACTTTGAAGACTTCATGAGATAGTTTAACATCTTGGATTCTTCTGGGCCTTTGTCTTTATCCACAAGTGCAATCAATGATCTCTGCTTCTTTTTTGTGTTTGTCTAATACAATATGAGGGTCATATATCAGTGTATGGTTGTACAATGGCCTGGATGACAACTTATGGCTTATATTGGAAGATTCTGTCCAGAGATTGATTATGGTTCATGTTGGTCCAAAAAGGATTTGCTGCCATAGCTTGCTGGGTGAGTTTTATCTTTGGATGGACAGAATCTGAACTTCCACCTAGTTTGTGCAGGAATGTGTGCCTAACTGTGACTGTTGGGGTTGCTAATCCATTTGGCCAACCCCCATTTCTGATACCATGAGTGCACAACAGTCCTGTATTCTCCAGCAATCCTGGGTACCCAACATTTTCATGTATTTTCCCACATATGGTTGCTTGTCTGGATCTAGCTGATCTGTAGATTGTTCATAAAGCTTAACCAAACATGGTCTCTTTCCAAATGTCCAACCATTAAGTGAACAGTCTTCAGATACAAATGAGAAGGGGTACAAATGATGAACTGCTTGACACATTTCCAGCCAAAGATTTTTTATGGTGACACTTCAATGGAGAGCATTTGGCCATTCAGATAGGACTCAAAGCTCCCTGTTAACTTGCCAGGAACAAAATTGGTACAAGTGAAATATCTGAACTCATTATTGTGGCACTGGTTAGAATGTCCCACATCTATTCCCAATCTCTGCTCAATTGTTAACTCTTTTTCTGTACCCCATTATTTCATGAGGATGGTCTCTTAAAATGAGTTTAGGTGTTCATTCATGTTCTGCAGTAGAGAACTTGATGAAGATATAACTGATCTCTTTTGGCTTGCCCTCCTAGTGAGAACCTATTATATATTATCTCATTTTAATACATATTCCACCATGTTAGTTCTATTTTTTTTTTTTTTTTTGCTTTTTGAGTCACACCCGGCAATGCTCAGGGGTTTCTCCTGGCTTTTCACTCAGGAATTACTCCTGATGTTGTTCGGGACCATATGGGATTCTGGTGATCGAACCTGGGCCGGCATGGGCTGGCCGTGTGCAAGGCAAATGCCCTACCCGCTGGGCTATCACTCCAGCCCCTGACTATTTCTTGAGAGGTATCTGTAGTTACTACTGCTGTCTAGTCAACTGCAGAAAGAATCACTTGGATCACTTGTCTTCCCATTGTTTATCAATTTGCTGGAGCACATGCCAGTAATGTCTCCATTCGTCCCTGTAACATGCTAGTGTAGCCCAAGGGCATCTGCTCCTCCAGGAACACAAAGAGCCTTAAACAATTATTCAGGTCATGGGAATGAGGTCTATTATTGTTACTGTGTTTGGCATATAGAATATGACACAGGTAGCTTGCCAGGCTCTGCCATGCGCATGGGATACTCTCAGTATCCCTGACTACTGGTAGGCTCTCAGGTCTTGTATTTACTAACATTCCAAGCTGCCACAAAGCAGAGCCCACAACAGGGAGAGCACCTGCAATAGGGAGAGCTCACAACAGGTAGCAGCTCTGCCCCATGTATCTGTCTTTGATTCATGGCCAACAGTCTGGGAGCAGTTAGTGGGCGGTCCACCTGACCTCCCAGACAGGACAGAGTTGGGGGAAAGGGACCTCAGCTCCATCTCCATGGAACCCTGGTGACTTTATCCCCTAAGACCAGCATATCTGGGTTTGAAACAGGCTACTCTCTAAGATGGGGCTCTGACTAGCTGGACTTGAAATCGGCTTCACTCTTGGATGGAGCTCTGACGAACTGTGGAATCCAGACCCAGATGTTGAAAATGGCTTCCATCATGGTGTGGGCATCCTCTGGCTTCTTCTGAGGCTCTATTGGGGTGGCAGGCCAGAGCCAGGGCCAGAACCCCATCCTCACTAGAAAGAATATTGTGACAAAAGAATATTCCAGTAACACTGTAAGTCTAAAACATTGATAGAAGTAATGTAAATCACAGTATTTCAACTTAGATTTCAAAGGCAGATGGGTAAATAATGACTAATTGTACTATTCAACACAGAAAGTTTCAGTTGAAATGAAAAGTCAACAGGAAATAAACATCCAGCTAATAAGGAAAGTAAAGGTGTCTAATGCTGCTCTAATTTCCAAGACATAATGGAACTCTGTGTTCTTTTGTGGTTACAAATACTCAGATGTCCTTTTTGAAATACAACACTTCCAGGTTTCTATTGATAGAACAGAAAATAATATTAATAAGTGTAAAAGTAATATGCTAATATAAACTTTTACTTAATTTTGATTAAGTATCTTGGAGGAATAATTTTCCCCAGAATTATTTGCAACTAATTTGCACTTCAAATAAAAGTTAGGGTTACCTGACAGTTGGTCAGAAGTTATCTTGTTACTATAACAAACTGACTGAGAAGTAACAGGACTTCCTAGTTGTCCAAACAAAGATGTGCCAATTTCTAGTCTTTACATGCTGAGTTGCTAAATTTTTATACCTCCTTGCCTTAGCATTTCACATGAATTTTTATTAAATAAAAGAGAAAAGACCTAGAGGATTTTCCTTATTTTTTACTGCTTCAAGAAAATGAAATTTTATAGCTATGGCTTGCCCAATAGGGAGAGAGTTCAGTGAATAACTTATAAGCAGTTAAAGCTCTTCTAAATATCCTAGCAGTGTAGTCATTATTTTCATTTAAGTTGAAAAAATTGCAGAGCAAATAGAACTTACACCCATATGAGGTAAAACATTTCATTATATTTTATTATCCCCAAATCAATTCCTAAAGCAATGTGTGAATTAAAATGTTTTATCCAGCATTTTCAGGAAACCAATTTAAAATTACACAGCTTATAACAAATTGCCAGAAATATTGCAAGCAGCCATTAATTTACTCCAAACCAATTAAACTCTACATTAATACATGCAGTAATATACATGTACTTGCCTCTAATTTCCTTTTGTAATTAAGCATGGGAGCAAAGCATAGCCACACTTGACAAAGAATTTTAATCCTCTTGTTTGATCTTCCCCATGTCCCATCTGGCCCCTTCTACCAAGTGGCAAAAGTAATTTTGTCCAAATCACTGTTCAGTTTTTATTTAAAACACAGTTTCCTTTAAACAAGCTTATATACTATGAGTGAATTTCTACATATCCTCAAATGACCTTATCTTTTTGGATAACGTCCATCATCAAATCCTTCAGAAAAAAAATGACTACAATGTAAATGGAAAGAAGTATATAAAAAATGCTACAGAATCTATAGCCAACACAAGATATGAAATAAAGGAAAATTACACTAGTTCATATTCAAGGTCAGTTATGAATTAGGGCTCTTCACAGAAACAGAGCCAGTAGATTGAATGATTGTCACAGATTCCCCTCTGAAATAACATTTATCTGGATATTTTATCTCGCCACATGTTGCAGTAAAATTAAAGATCACAATGACACCATTTCTCACCTTGACACCTATATAAACCTGCTTAAACCTTACTTAATGCCTAAATAAATACAAGGATAAGGTCATAATTCTACCTAACATGCTATAGCAATCCCACATATAACCAAAAATTAATTTATTCCATTCTAGAAGAGGTATCTGCTCTGCCTGGTGTATTCCTGAAGCAACTAAAAGCCATTGGGCTACACTGGCACGTGATAGGGTCAAATGGAAATGTTACTGGTGCCCACTCAAGAATAGAGATGAACAACGGGATGTCAAGTGATCAAGTGATTTCTAGAAGAGGAGAATTCATGACTTACACTTACTTTTCCTGCCTGCTATTTCATAACAAACTATAATAGTAAGACTAGAAATACTTGGATATTATGATACAAAGTCTACATATTATATTACATGATAGGGCATATGAGATGAACAGAAACACATGCACAGTGATCCAAATATATTAATGACAAATAAGGAGAAAATATTGATAATAACTTTAGGCCTAATTTCCAAAACTGGTAATATGACTATTTGGTTTTTATGACTGCTTTCTCCCACTACTCAATTCTCTAAGCATTTTTCATTTTCAAAACACCTCAGCTGATCATAACTCCTTACCTATACTGGATAATCCAAATTTCCATTCTGAATGAACCACCAAGCAAGGCCATAATTAATTCTGCTTAGACTGGGTAGTTTCAGCTTTCCCTTAACTTTGCTCACAAGATATAATACAGGACATCTCTTATCCCAGAAACATTGATTCTGACCTCTACTGTGGAGTAGATGTTCAATTGGTGCTTGGTAGTCAAGGTCCGTTACTTAAACCAACACCATGTTACATGTTTGCCTTTTAATTTCCTTGCCTTCTCCTTTCTTTGAATCCCTTTATATTAAACTAAGGCTTGTCATTATTCCAGTTGACTCAGAAGAATGAGTCCAAGTACTCAGGTGGAAGACTTATTTCAGTTTTAAAAAAATCATTATTTGATCTTGCTGTGGAAGTCTTTGGTACGACTATTACATCTTTTTCTGGAACTATAAGATGTTAGGATAGTAGAGCCCAAATATTCTCTAGAAAATTAGCAAACATTTTGATGGTGTTTTTTTAGCAGTATTTGGGGAAAACTATTATAATTCTCCTTTGTCTTACATAACCACTACCTCAAGGAGAAGCTTTACACTTTTTTAAATTTATTTTTATTTAATAATTTTATTATACCATCGTGAGATATACAATTACAAAGATGTTCATATTTGGGTTATGTCTTACAGTGTTCGAACACCCATCCCTCCACCAGTGCCCAATTCCCACCACCAATGCCCCTGATTCCCTCCCCCCTCCCCAAGCTGCCTCTATGGCAGGTTCTTTATCTCTTTACTCTCTCTCTCTTCCTTCTCTTACACATTGTCGATTGCAATACATACATTTAGAGGTTTTCATGTGTATCTTTCTGACTGTATTTAATGCTTAGTTCTAGGTTGTTAATAGTACTTTCAACAATTATTAGCACTCTGTTCCCTTCTCTGTCTTACCTAACCTCTGACTCCCACACACTTGTGTAATTTTCACCTTTGATAAGACCTCCTAATCTTTGTTTTGCCTGACCTTGGATATTGGTATCATAATATGTGTATATATTTATGTTATGCAAATAAATGCAGTCATTCTATATCTGTCTTTTTCCTTCTGGCTAATTTCACTCAGCATGATCCTCTCCATGTCCACCCACTTATAGGGAAATTTCATAACTTCATTTTTCCTAACAGCTACCTAGTATTCCATTGTGTACATGTACCACAGTTTCTTTGGCCAGTCATCAGTTCTTGGGCATACTGTCTATTTCCAGATTCTGGCTATTGTGAACAGCACTGCTATGAAAATAAAGGTGCAGATGGTGTTTTTGCTGTGTGTTTTTGACTTCCCAGGTTATATTCCCAGGAGTGGTATGTCTGGGTCAAATGGGAGCTCGATGTCTAGTCTTTGGAGGAATGTCCATATTGTTGTCCAAAAAGGCTGTACCAGTGGACATTCCCAACAACAATGGATGAAAGTCCCCTTTTCCTCGCATACACGCCAGTACTTTTTATTCTTGCCCTTTTGGAAATGCGCCAGTCTCTGTGGTGTGAGATGATATCTCGTTATTGCCTCGATTTGCTTCTCTCTGATGATTAGTGATGATGAGCATTTTTTCATATGCTTTTTGGCCATTTTAATTTCTTCCTTGTCAAAGTTTCTGTTCATTTCTTCTCCCCATTTTTGGATGGTTTTGGCTGTTTTCTTCTTGTAAAGTTCTACCAGTGCCTGATATATCCTGAATATCAACCCCTACTCTGTTGGGTATTGGGTGAATATTCTTTCCCATTCTGTGGACTGTCTTTGTATTTTTGTCATTGTAACTTTTGAGCTGAAGAAGCTTTTTAGTTTCATGTAGTCCCATATGTTTATCTTTGCTTCCAGTTGCTTTGTTAGTAGCATTTCATCTTTGAAGATGCCTTTAGCTTCAATATCGTGGAGGGTTTTTCCTATATTTTGTTCAACTTACTTTATGGATTCAGGTCTGCTATTGAGTTCTTTAATCCATTTTGATCTGATTTTTTGAGGCTTTACATTTTTCTTAGCAATGAAATAAATAACCCAAGCTCAAGCAGTGAAGGAGAAAATATATTTAAGAAGAAAAGAAATTTATTTTTCTACGTTCATTTTTTTATCCATGTTCCTAATGCCACCCATACAGACAGCCTCACTTCTGAGTACACCAGCTAAAAACTAATCTCATCTAGATAAACCCTCAGATTTACCTCACAATAATGTTTAATCTGGACATCCTAGGGTCCATGAAGTTAACATATAAAAATCAACCACACAGGTTAATATGTCATATTTGGCTTTATATTTTAATTTTATATAGAAATAAACTTCTAATGTTGGATATTAATAATTTAAGATACATTTAAATATAATGACTACTGATTAATTACAGAAGATTATAGCATTACATATTGATTTTAAATTGTCTACTAAAGTTAACATTTGAGTAAAAAACAGTGTGTCCAAATTCTTATAAAAATCAATTAGAACAAAATTTATTATACCAAGGAAGTCTTTGAAAAGGAAAAGAATATATAATAGCTTGAGCTCCCTCCTGCTGGGTCTTAGGCTTTTGAAGTGAATTTCTTAATTATTTTTGGAGTAGTTTTAGCTAATAAAGGAATGGATATTCAGAGAGGTTCCATACTTTTCCAATGTCACAAATCTTGTGCAGAGTTGAAATTGAAATTTAACTCTAACCCTTACTCCCGTTTTCTTTATATGATACAAATTTACTGTTGTACGCTATTTCTGTTTTGGCAATTCTACTACCCATGCATACATGCACATATTACATTCTGAACTATGAATATTACCTCCTGATTTTTTCACTTAATATTTTGACATGAATACTTCTGTATATGCATATAAACTCTAAAATACTGAACACTAACATCTTTCTAATGTATTTTCTTGAGGTATACTATAATGCCTTTACGTATTTCTTTCACATTAGGCATCAAACTTATTTTCAAGTAATTTTTTTATCATAAATATGGCACAGTTTAGTTATTCTCTTAGTTTTTTTATTTCTATTGAACTGTTTCTTTAACGTATGGTTTTACTTGTGAGAGTCACAAAATATAGTATATTGATATTGTATAGCTCAGCTATATATTGTCTTTTCTTTAAAACAAATGCACTAATTTAAAAATGAAATATTGCTTCTTTTCAAAAATGTCACTGTTCACACATTCTACCAAAAGGAGAAGAGCATCAAGTTTCATGAATTTATCATTCAAAAAGTTGTGATTTACCCTTGAGAAAAATACTGACAGACCTCCTCTCCTCCCTTGAATTATATTACATCCGGGAGGACTGAAATGGCCATTAATTTTTAATATCATCTCTTCTCAGTGAAGAGTGTAATGAATTTTTCTTAGATATTCTTATAAGATTGAAGCCCTAAAAATTCTGCTAAATTTTTAGGGCATCTAATAGTGGATATAGAAAATGTTACAAAATATAAACCACGAACCAAGGTCTACAGGAAAAACATAGCAAAGTATTACATTGCCTCATCAACTATTGCATTGATACCAGCTATTAATGACTGTGCAATGCTTTTTGTTTTTACACAGCATATGTATACATATATGTCTGTGTATAGTGTTTGAGTCACATTTAGTGATGCTCAGGGGTTACTTCCAGTTCTGCACTCAGAAATTACTCCTGATAATGCTGAAGGATGCTGAGGATGGAACCTAGGAAGAACATGTGCAAGGCAAGCACGCTACCTGCTGTTTTATTACTCCAGTACCCTATATATTTTTCCACAGAGTTTTTTGTCTTGTACGTGGAGACAGATTATTTAGCACTGGAGAAAGTAAAATTCAACATACTGTGTGCCGAGAATAAAAACATTGTCTCTGTTAGTATTTTAGCTGTAGCTAACAGTTTAGTTGGATTAAAAAGACAACATTGCATTAAAAGCTGAGTATATCTCAAAGTGGCTTAATAAGTGTCAGGAATGAAAGAAGGTGAATATAATTATTCTAGGGTTTGAGTGATTAAGGTGTTGAATATTGCTGAGACTTTTAAATGTTAAAAGTCACATGTTACTTGTATTCCCTAAAACTAAACTTTAACCATATTAGGACTCTGTTTCCTCATCATCACTTCTGTGTACCTAATTCATATCTTTGAGAATTTCCTTTTGGAAGACCAACAAAGTACTAGGAACTCGCACTCCCTTGGAATTCTCAGACTGTTTTACCAGTTTAGAGCAGATTGCTCTGCCCAGTGATCCCCAACTAGTCTATGGCAAATATATATTCCTGGATCTCCCTTTAACACTCCAGCCCTAACATATGTTTGAAAATTTGGCTGGTCTCAATCTAAAAATCATCAAGCTACAGGAAAGGAATGCTAAGTGCATAGCTGATCTAGACTGTTATGTAAGATATTCAAGTGAATCGTCTCATTCAACAAGCATTTATTTAGTACATAGAAGATATTTTGTATTGAGTATTTATACACAGTAAGATACTAAAGAAAAAGTAATATTTAACCTAATTCCAGAATAAAGAAATTCATATTACTTATCCACAGTAAAACTAAAGAAACTACTTTATCTGATTATAATATTAAATAACTAATCCCTCCAAAAGTGACTAATACAGGGTAAAGAGATGATGTAAATCAGATCTATAACCTAGAGAACTTGATTCTTTTACAATCCATTTTACTTTCTCACTTTGGTTTCTTTATTGAAAAATTTCAGCCATTTTCTATGCAAGAAATTCAAAAATGTATCTTGGTGACTGTCTTTTATTTTCTTTCTTGTTTCTGTGTTCCAAAACTGTAAAGTTTTAACCAACCAAGCTTTGTTCTCTAAAGAAATTAGTTTAAGAAACTTGGTTAAAATTTGCAATGCATAACAAATAATTACAATAGTTACAATGGTCAAATACTGGCAAATTTTTAAAGTTACATTTTTCAGTTAGAAAACCATTGGTCACATTTGGCTAATTAGATTAAATTTAAATTGCCTAAGATTAGGGCAATACATTCTTTCTTAAGTAATAAAATATTTGCATAACTTTTCAGGAGGAATGATGTTATTGAGAAGCAGTTGAGAGATAATCAGCTTGAATTCCACTTCTCTAACTGTAGAACTAAGTGCTAAAGTTCAAATGCATTCTTCAAATGCCTTAGATGCTTAAACCCTTTCTTTTCTTTCACTTTCAAACTTTATCAAATGTTTGAAAATTTTACCTTAAGTCTTGGGAAATTTTCTAAGAATCAATACAAATATTCACTGTAGCACTGTTTTTACATTGTATACTAAATATGAAGCAAATAAAATATATGTGCTTTAAAAGGCACATGATTATTGAGAAAGGAAATTTATTCTGTAGCAGATGTATCACTTGTAGCTCTTGTCTTCCTGTTGTTCATTGATTTGCTCGTGCGGGCACCAATAACATCTTCATACATCCCTGTCAGGTGCTAGTGCAGCCCAAGGGTATCTGTTCGCTCCAGGAACACGAAGAACCTAAAACCATTCGTTCAGGTTATGGGAATGTGGTCTATATTTGTTTATGGCATATCAAATATCACATGGGTAGCTTGCCAGGCTCTGCTGTGCAGGTAGGATACTCTGTAGCAGGCTCTCAGTTTGTGCATTTACTGATGGTCACAAAGTGGAGCAATCAGCTTTTCTCTTGGGTGGAGCTTTGACTAGCTGTGGAGTTCGGATGTTGAAAATGGTTGTGCTCTTTGTGTGGGGGGGTTCCTCTGGCTTCTTGCAAGGCTCTATTGGGATGGTGGGCCAGGGCTAGAACCTGCCTTCCCTCCGATTCTTCATAATCAGCCAAGCACAAGGAGCAGTAGCAGCTCTGCCCAGTGTAGAGAATAAGCAGATGAATAGGTAGAAAAGAAATGAGAAACTAGAAAAGAGAATGCTTTAAAAATACTAAGTAGGGTCTGATAATTTTTCCCAAGTTAAAGAATGTTGGATGATACTATAACAGTTATATAAATATATAAAATGTTTTATACTATGACCACATAAATAACAAAATAATATTTAATAACATTTACGGTACTGAAAATTTTAGAAAATCTAAAAGGCCATTAACACATCATAAGTGAAATAAAACAATCACTTCATAAAGTGATATTATATGGCCATAAAAGATGAGATAGATCAGTGACCTCAGCTGGCACAAACAGAGAGACAGAGACAAGTAAAAGTAAAGGACAGAGGTTTATTGGGAGCGCCCCCAGAGGACCCTACTGGCCTCTGGGGAAGAGCTCGCCCTGGGAGAGTCTGAGAGGGATTCAGAATCTGTCCTGGGTGGGGAACGGAACCTAGATTAATGACACCTGTGTGGTTGGTCCGCTCCTGTTACTGTATGAGGGTCCATGTGGAGAAGCATGGAATGAGGCCTGGGGGCTTCCTGGTGCGAGGTGGGCTCTGAGTCCTGTCTGTGTGTTTGGGGCAAGGTCATCTCTGCTTCCAGAATGCTACTATTCATCAGCTGATCACCGTCTGGTCCACATTGCTATTTTGTCCGCTCGAACCCTCAGAAAAGGCAGTTTTCTAAGCAACTAAAATGTTGTTTTCACCCAATTTGGAGCAGTTTGATTTCACATGAGGGAAATAAAATGTTTACAGACACTAAAAAATTAGAAAAGAAAGATAAGTACTAAAGGATCAGCATTATTCTACTCAGTAGTATTTTAGTTTGGGGATTGGAGACTACACCTGGCATTGCCCACGGACTGTATTTGGTGCTTGGAATCTGATCTGTGTAGTATGTGTGCAATACAAGCACCTTACATGCTATGCTATACCTATAGCACCTTATGTATGCAATACCAGCACCTTATTTATACCTACACTCTCTAATCAATAGTACTTTTGATATTAGCTATTCTTACTTTTATCTCTGCCTTTCATATTCTATCTGCTCACCATTTTACTGATTATTTTTCTAATTTTTCTAAATATTATCACTATTTCATTATTGATGGAAAACAAACAATATATTCCTTGAAAGAAAAATAAAAGTAAATTTGCCTACTTGGATGTCACCATAGTAAAATTTTTTCAATAACAAATACAAAATGCATGCACAAACTAAAAACTACAGAAATAAATATAGTTAACTTAAAATATAATTGTCTGATACTTATTATTTGGGACAGCTTTAGCAAATGCAATGAAATTCATTTTTGAGTTTGATACTAAACAAATCTGTAAGGAATGAATCAAGCTTTCACTTGTCGCTAGCTGTGATTAATAGTATAAAAAGGGCCAATAAAATAACAAGAAGTTTGAAATAAAAAAATGGAATGGAGAGGATATAGATTTATACCCAGCAATGAGTTCTGATACTAATAAAGCTAGCCCTAAAGTTAGAGTTCTAACTGGATATTTTTGTAAACTTCAAAAGGTGAAGCTTAAATAAATCAATAATGCTAAGAAAATCAACCTGAGATTATATTTCTCTTATTAAGTCAGAGACCAGCTTTTTTGTCTCTATTTTTTAAAAATATTCACTGTCTAAATGGCAGGCAATATGTAGACACCTTTAAAAAGAATGTTGAAAAAATATCTTTCCATTCTTTGTAAACCTTAGTAAAATCAGATTCATAGATTACAGCAAACTGAAGGATGGGGAGAAGAGTAAATGAAGAGGGTGATGAACGTAGAAAAGTTCTAAACCATTTTAGCAGAGTAAGGATCAATTCCATTTTAATATAATTTTTTAATGGTTGTTAGAACTCTTCTAATGCATCCTCACAAAGGACTTCAGATAATGTGTGTGTATTTTGAGCAGTTCCCCTCTTCGACCCTCTAGTTTAATTTCCGTCCTTCAAATGAGATGAATGGAGCGTGAAGCAGGTCATATCTCAATGCTGACACATGGGTAGCAGATAAGAACTCACAGCCTGGAGAAGCAGCCAGTTTAGAGATTAAATCAAAGCAGCTCTGAATAGATGGGAGGTCAGCCAGGGCCAGCTTTGACATTTGATAGGACCTTGTGATCAATCAGGCCTTTCTTCACTCTCTCAGGCTTCCTTATGACAGTGGCTCTAAAAAACAGATGGGATATGTTACAAAGTGCAGGAGAAGCACTAGATTGTGAAAAGAGATAGGTGTCAATATTATCAAAGAGAAAACGTTTTTTGAAGCAGCCACCAAATCAGAAATCCTTGCTTTGCCACAATTGCTATGTTAAAGTTTGCCTTTCATAGATGAAATTTGATATGAGTTCATTTTTAAACTGCTTTTTAAAATGTCTTCCCCAGCGTGCATTAAACTGTAAACTTTGACATGCCTTTATTATGGGGTTAGATTTTCAGCTATCACTTGGAGGATAAACTGTGCCTCCAGCAAAGCAAGGCTTAGTTTTGTTCTGCTTGTTTCTTTGTTTGTCTTTGGAGGAACACACTCATACCATACACATACATCCAAGGTATGATAACCTTTGAGAGAAAAGAATCAGAGGGTATTAAAGAGAAACGCTCACTGGGTAGGGACCTAAGCACGGTTTCAGGAAATCCCAGTCACGTCGCCAAGAGGGTCATGAAAATGAATGGCCCCAGAGCACCAGTGTGACAGACTGTTTTAGTGAGTGGTAATGGGCCATCTCTGGAATGAAAGGCCATGTATTTATAACTGTGCAGGCTACTGGGTATCATGCCATTCATTATGCCTGCCTGATTTAAGGGAGATGGCTTTTACAGGGGTTGACATGGGAGCAAATTATTTCCAGGAACATCACAACTCTCTTCTCTCCCATCCCCCTCCTAGCTCTCAGTCTTGCCCACTGTTAATTCCAACCATGTTAACAAGGACTCATATTTATACATTCTTTGGATTTTTCCGCCATAGAACATGCTATACTTAGAGCTAGCCCTTCTGAAACTTCTCATTACAGTTTATACGGGAGAACTGCAGCCTGGTTTAAAGGGGACTATGTAGAACGAAAAGTATAACATGTGGGAGTCGGGAGGCTAGGTAAGACAGAAAGTGGAACAGTGTGCTAACAATTGTTGAAAGTGCTAATACCAACCTAAAACTGAGCATTAAATACAGGCAAAAATATACACATAACAACCCTTTAACATATGTTCTGCAATCCACAATCAGGAAGGGAGGGGAAAGAGAAAGAGATAGAGAGAAAGGGAAAGAAATAAAGAACCTGCCATGGAGGTGGGCTGGGGGAGGGGGAGGAACCTGGGACATTGGTGGTGGGAGATAGGCACTGGTGGAGGGATGGGTGCTGGAACACTGTATGACCGAAACCCAAGTGTGAACATCTTTGTAACTATATATCTCATGGTGGTATAATAAAATACTTATAAAAAAAAGAAAAGTATAGATACACTCTCTCCTCTATGGCATGCCTTCATAAGGCTGCGATCACTTGGTCATACAGATAATTATAATGCTAACTTGAAAAGTAACTTTGCAAAGTCAGGTTATTTTTCTTGACATGGTCTCCATCTTTGCAGAGTAAATATCATTTGAGTCAGATGTTTTTCCTTGGTTATAGTAGTCTATCTTTAACTAACGGGAAAAATCACTCAGCCTCTCTGGAAAACTTCTGATAATAAAATTCATTTCACAAAGCTTTACCTAAGCTACTTTATAATATAAATACCTTATGGTATCTTAAAATCTAATAAAATATAAATGTAATATAACCACAAACTCCAAGTGTCAGGTAACCACAAATTCCAAGTACCACAAACATCAGGTCAGGAATCTGATAAAAGTAATTAATTTCAGGAAACATGTTGAAATTACTGACTCATTTATTGAATTACATAAAGTTATTTAAAAAATAAAAATATTTAAATCCATCATAAGAGTAACCATAAAGTATGATATTCATAGTGTATCATTTAAAGTTGAAAAATGTATAAATATAAATATGCAAACTAGAAATTCCATCAGTCTACTGAAGCAAAATATATATATATACACACATATATATAGTTGGATTTAGCCAAATTAATTTAATATAGCTACATGACTAAATAGTTAATGTTGGATCTCTATAAAGAATTTTAATAGTCTATGTCACAAACATTTTTAAAGAGATGATAGGGTTATTCTAATAAAAATTTTCAAAGAGTCATAGTAAAGCTGATAATTATGGTTATTGAAATGCACATGTACATAGATGTGTGCTTAATCTATAAAAATTGTGCCTTATTTATGCACCCCAAAAAGTTATATTTGTGGGAATTTAAAAATCTTTATAGAGTATTTTTCTGAATAATTTTATCACTGCACTATAACATAAGTCTTTGAAAATGGTAAATCTCTCTAGCAAGCTAATCCTTCAAGAGGTTTTTATGTCTCAGAGAAAACTGTGCAATCAAAAGACTACAAAATAACATGCTGGTTTAAGTCACTCTATAATTCCACTTAACTATTGCCAACTCCAGAAACAGCCACAATTTCCCAGTATCTTGTGAACATCAAATAAAGAATTCAGAAAGAATTGGCAGTTGGCAGTTGAGTAGCCAAAAGAGGAAGGAAAAGATTTGCTGGTCTTTCCCAATTAATTTTCTTTTCAAGTGAAAGTTTGAAAGGAAAAGAAAGAAAACTGGAAATGACCTAAAAACTCTGCTGTGATAAGATAACCCTTGGCCCCCCCATCACCCTGTGACTGAATGCACAGTCTGATATGAAAAGCGACTATATTTTTTCAAAAGATTTTTTTCAATTATGTTGCAACAAAAAATGAAACATATGGTATCTGATATTTTTAAATGTAAGTTATTTGGAAATTGTGAGATGGAAAAGTAAGCAAGAGAGGAGAGAGAAGAGAGAGAGAACGAGAGAGAGTATGTTTGCTATAGAAACAGGAGGGAACTGTGAGTGAAATTGTGGACATCAGTGGTAGGAAATGTGCACTAGTGGAGGGATGGGTGCTGGAACACTGTATGACAGCATGACTGAACCCAATCATGAACAGTTTTGTAATGGGTTATTTCATGGCAATTTAATAAAATTTTAAAAAAAATATTTCATTGGCAACAATCGAATTTCATTTTTCAAATTGTTACTAATGACAAACTAAAAATATGTGGGGGCCGGAGCGATAGCACAACCAGTAAGTTGTTTTCTTTGCATGTAGCCTACCTGGGTTCGATCCCTGGCATCCCATATGGTCCCCGAGCACCGTCAGGAGTAATTCCTGAGTGCAGAGCCAGGAGTAACCCCTGAGCATTGCTGGGTGTGACCCAAAAAGCAAAAAGAATGTATTTTCAGAAAGAACCTAGATAGTTATGAATGTTTGAGTTTATTGTACTTTATGTATCATTGTCTGAGAAATAATGAACATATGAGAAATTTGTCAGGTAGTCCTAGAGATGTAAGCTATCTTGAAAATATTCGGACACATAGCAGTTTACTACACATGTAAGCTCCCTTTTCTCTTGAGTGTGAAGACATGAGGCAGTAATCTTGGTTATTCTTGGTTACCACGAAGTACAGACAAGAGCATTTTTTTTCCTTTTCTATTCAATAAAAATGTCTCTAAAAATCAGGAGCTTAATCTCTTAAGATCATGCATGCTTGATCAAAAAAATTAATATATCTGACCAGTTCACACACCTCCCATATTCTGAACATTTAAGAACAGTCAATGTTTTTGACAGCCACCCTCCACATAGGAGAGGAGACCACAAAATGAGAGTTTATTTAATCTTGGACATTCAACCTTACCTGCAAATACATATTTAATTTACATTTGCAAAACTGGTTCTCAGATACAAAGCCCATCTGAGGTTCATCCATAATAATATACAAGGGTTTTATTCTGACTTCTTTTGGTTCATAGAAAGAATGCACCCATTACAATTTGTTAGTCTCTTTATCCAAACTGACTCAGATTTTTCCATGAGTGATGAGAATATAGGTCTTACTCACAAGCTAAACCTAGGCTAACTTCCAAGATTCAGAGAACATCATGCCTTAATGACTTTTCATCTATCATTTTATAACTAAAAGAATGAATTAATCAAAAGCTCAAGTAAGATAATGATGAAATACTTGTTTACTTCTTCAGATTTGAAGTTGGCACTCTTCAAATGGGACTTTTTAATCCACACTTAAGGATTCAATGAAATCAGACAATTAAATAGATTGGAATTGCCTCTTTGTAAAGCATAGTATGATAACAATAAGAATATTGTAGTCCATTTTCTAGAATACTAACACATGCTATATCTATTTCTATGCAACACTTTAACTGAAAATAGTTAAAATTTATTGACCAATGGTACTTTGTATATTGGGATTCAAGGAGCAATCTTCAGACTAGTTATAATAAGATTCTTACATGTGCTACAGTCAAAGCTGTGACTGTAGTCTTTAAAGAGTTGCCTGGGAATAACGTGCTTCCAAGCTTATAATGTGGTTGCTGGCAGCACCCAGAATAAACTTTCAAGCTCACTGTCATGGAACTTACTAGAGTGTTGCTTCATAACATGGCAGCTGGATACCCCAGAGTGAACTCACTTTGAATCATTATTAAAAATTGTGCAAGAGAAACTTTGAGATGAAAACCTGTCTTTTACAGTCTCATATTAAGAGAGATACTCTCTCACTTCTGCAACATTGCACTTGTTGTAAATAAATCTAGACCACAGACAATAGAAAATAATTACATAAGAATCTAAATACCAGGAACAAGGATTATAAGGGATTAGGGAAGAGTCCTCATCGGTCCCCTATCTTCTGCTCTTTAATCAATGATCCACGTCCCTCTTAAAAGCTAAATCTACTCACTGCCCTTGAAGCTTCAAGTCTTATCTCAATATAATATCTGCTTAAAGATTAATATTTCATCTATATAAGACATTCCATGTATAGATGATCTTCCTCAAGCATAATCTGGTATGAGGATTTAAATTATTATTTTTTGCAAATGTTAAGTCTGTGAGACAAAAAGAGACATATGCTCCCTCCCAGGATACAAAAATGGAAAGACATATAATAACCATTTATAGAAAATTTAATTCTGTGTGTATGGGGATGAAGCATAAGGAGGAGGAAATACAGAAAACTTACCAAATACAGAGGTTTTTAAATAATTCAGGCATTAGACACAGGTCCAAATTCATTTTTTACCGTGTTGCTGCCCAGTTTTCCCAACACCACTTGTTGAAGAGGCTTTTCTTACTCCATTTTAGACTCATTGCACCTTTATCAAAGATTAAATGATCATGTGTTTGAGGTTGGGCTCTAACACCATGCACAAAAATCAGATCAAAATGGACTAAAGATCTCAATATCAGACTTGAATCCATAAAGTACATTGAAGAAAATATAGGAAAAACCCTCCACGACATTGAAGCTAAAAAGGCATCTTCAAAGGTGAAACATCACTAACAAAGCAACTAGAAGAAAACATAAACATATGGGACTACATGAAACTAAAAAAGCTTCTGCACCTCAAAAGAAACAGTGACTAAGATACAAAGACAGTCCACAGAATGGGAAAGAATATTCACCCAATACCCATCTGATAAGGGGTTAATATCCAGGATATATCAGGCACTGGTAGAACTTTACAAGAAGAAAACAAACAACCCCATCAAAAAAATGGGGAGAAGAAATGAACAGAAACTTCAGCAAGGGGAAGAAATTCAAATGGCCAAAAACATATGAAAAAATGCTCATCATCACTAATCATCAGAGAGATGCAAATAAAAACAACAATGAGATACCACTTTACACCACAGAGACTGGCACATATTCAAAAGAGCAAGAACAACAAGTGCTGGCGTGGATGTGGGGAAAAGGGGACACTCATCCATTGTTGGTGGGAATGCCAGCTGGTACAGCCTTTCTGGAAAACAATATGGACTTTCCTCCAAAGACTAGAAATTGAACTCCCATTTGACCCAGCCATACCACTCCTGGGAATCTACTCTTGGGAAACCAAAAACACAGCGGAAACACCATCCCTACTTTTATGTTCATAGCAGCATTATTCACAATAGCCAGAATCTGGAAGCAACCAGAGTGCCCGAAAATCGATGACTGGATAAAGAAGCTTTGGTACATCTACACAATGGAATACTATGCAGCTGTTAGGAAAAAATGAAGTTATAAAATTTGCCTATAAATGGATGGACATGGAGAAGATTATGTTGAGCCGAAATTAGCCAGAAGGAGAGAGACAGATACAGAATGACTGCATTTATTTGCATGGCATAAATATATATGTACATATTAAGATACCAATATCCAAGGTCAAGTGAAACATATATCAGGAGGTCTTGTCAAAGGTGGAAATTATCACAAAAGTGTGGGAGTCAGAACTTAGGTAAGACAGAAAATGGAACAGGGTGCTAATAATAGTCGAGGGTACTAATGCCAACCTAGAACTGAGCATTAAATAGGGGCAAAAGGATACACATGACAACCTTTTAATGTATGTTCTGTAATCCATAGACTGGAAGGGAAGGAAAAGAGAAAGAGAGAGAAAGGGAAAGAAATAAAGAACCTGCCATGGAGCAGGGCTGGGGAAGGGGGGGGAACCGGGATGTTGGTGGTGGGAGATGGGCACTGGTGGAGGGACGGGTGCTGAAACACTGTATGACCAAAACCCAAACATGAACTTTTTAATTGTAAAAAAAAATAATAATTCAGGCAAATGGTAGCAGATTTTTATTAGGTTTCCAATTTTCCTATATTAAATAATTATCCATTTTTATCCGCTTTGTTCTCAGGGTTACTGATTCCATTTTCTAAGTCATCTTTCGTTTTAGTAAAAAACTAAAAAATGTTAAAATTCTAGGAATTCACAAGTCAATTTCTATGCATTCTATTTTATCTCTCCTGCTTTAGTTTAAACTGATGCTAATTTCCTTATCACCTTTGAAATATTTGTAAAGTCACCCAAGGGTCATGTTAAATACAACAGATACCTACAAATGAATCTTTTTGGAATAAACCCCTATCTTGGACTGCTGAAATGTCTGAAAAGCAATGTTTTAAACTTCCTAAATATCCTACTTAAACTTTTTCATTATTGTTGTTGTTGAATCACTATGAGATAGACCATTACAAAGCTGATCATGGTTGGGTTTCAATCATACAGTGTCACAACAATCCATCTTTCCACCAGTGCACATTTCCCAACACCAATGTCTCCAGTTTCCCTCCACCACACCTGCATCATTCCTCTATAGCAGACACTGATTTTTAGCAGTGTAGAGAATTTTTAATGTGCTTTATAGCCACTTGTATTTCTTCTTTGAGGAAGTTTCTGTTTTATTCCTTCTCCCCATCTGTTGATGCGGTAAATTTTTTTTTCTTTTAAAAGTTCTACCAGTGTCTTATGTATCTTTATATTTACCCCATATCATATGGGTATTGAATGAATATTTTTACCATTCCATGGTCTGTCTTTCTATCTTGACCACAGTTTCTTTTTGAGGTTCAGAAACTTCTTCATTTAATGTAGCCCATTTGTTTATCTTTGCTTCACTTACATAGACATTAGTGTTTCACCTTTGAAGATACCCTTAGCTTCATTGTCATGTAGTGTTTTGCCTATACTTTCTTCCAAGTACCTATGGATTCAGATCTGAAGTTAAACTTATTAAAGAATAAGTTTTGAGCTGACTTTTGTGCATGGCATTAGATAGAGTTCGAGTTCATTTTTTACATGTTTTCCAAGCACCACTTTTTCAAGAACCTTTCATTGCACCACTTTGTATTCCTTGCTCCCATATTAAATATGAAATGACCCTATACATACATAATTGTATAAAAATACATACAGGCACATATATAGTGGGTGTGTGTCAGGATATTTAACTCTATTCCATTGATCTTCAAGTCTACCTTTATTATAATGCCATGCTGTGGAGTTACCATGTTTTTATAGTACAGTTTGAAGTCCAGGAAAGTGATGCCTTCCATCTTTTGTTTTTCCAAGGATTACTTTTATCTCTTCATGGTGGGTGATTTATTGCTCAATATGAATTTCAGTGAGGGAGTTTTTTTTTTTTGCTTTTTTGGGTCACAACCAATGGTGCTCAGGGGTTACTCCTGGCTCTTTGCTCAGGAACTACTCCTGCAGTGCTCGGGGGACGATATGGGATGCTGGGGATCAAACCCGGGTCAGCCGTGTGCAAGGCAAACACCCTACCAGCTGTGCTATCGCTCTGGCAGAGCCTGGCAAGCTACCCGTGTTGTATTTGATATGCCAAATACCAGTAACAATTGTAGACCTGATTCCCATGACCTGATGGAATGGTTTGAGGCTCTTTATGTTCCTGGAGCAAGCAGATGCCCTTGGGCTCTACTAGCATGAGACAGGACATATGGATATGTTACTGGTGCCCACTCGAGCAAATCGATGATGAACGGGAAGACAGTGACAGACAGTGATGAATTTCAGTGATGCTTGATCAAATCCTTTGAAAATGTCATGGGTGTCCTTATAGAGATCCCACTGAGTCTATATAATGCTTTGGGGAGCATTACCATTTTGACTATGTTAATTCTCCCAAATCATGAGTAAGAGATATGTCTCCATTTCCTCATGTACTCTTTAATTTCTTAAAGTAGTGTTTTATAGTTTTCTATGTACTGTTCTTTTATCCCCTTAGTTAATCTGATTCCAAGCTATTTGATTTTATGATACAAAATTGTGAACAGGATTGCTTTCCTGATATCATTTTCTGCTTTTTCATTATTTGCATATAGGAAAACCGTGGATCATTGGGTATTTATTTTGTAATTAGCCACCCTAATATACAAATTTATTCTTTCTAGGAGCTTTTTAGGTAGAGACTTTAGCTTTCTCTGAAAATAGAATCAGGTCATCTGCAAGTAGTGAGAGCTGAGTTCTTTGTTTCCTATCTGGATGCACTTAATACTTTTCTCACCTAACTGCTACAGCAAGTATTGCCAATACCATATTGAATAGAAGTGGCAAGAGTGTATAACTTTGCCTTGTCACTGATCTTAGAGAGAAGACTATTTGTTTCTCCCATAGTTAATAATGTTGTGGGTTTGTGGTAAATGGCTATAACTAGGTTGAGGAAAGTTCCTTCAATTACCATTTTGTTGAGAGTTTTTATCATGAACAGGTGAAGTAGCTTATCAAATGCTTTCTCTGCATCTTTTATATCATAATATGGTTATTTTTTCTTTTATTGACATGATTTAAATGCATGAGATGAGAGTCTACTACTGAGAGTATACCTCCCGCATGGCAGAGCCTGGCAAGCTACCCATGTCGCATTTGATATGCCAAAAGCCAGAACAATTATAGACCTCATTCCCATGACCTGAAGGAATGTTCTGAGGCTCTTTGTGTTCCTGGAACCCTTGGGCTACACTAGCCCACAACAGGACGTATGGTGATGTTACTGGTGCCTGCTTGAGCAAATCAATGAAAAACAGGAAGACAAGTGATATGATTTATTGATTTGTAAATGTTAAGCTGTGCTTGCATCCCTGTGAGGAATCCTACTTGGTCATTGTGTATGATCTTTTGGATGAGTTGTTGGATTCTTTTGCCAGTATTTTGTTAGGAATGTTTCTATTTATGTTCATCGGGTATATCAGTCTGTTATTTTCTTTCTTTTTCTTTGTGGCGTCTGTCTGCTTTCTGGTGTCAGGGTAATATATATGCCTCATAGAAACTAGGAATGTTTCTGTTTCTTCAATTTCCTGTAAAAGCTTAAAAAAGAATTGGCAATAGGTCCTATTTAAAGGTTTGGAAGGATTAGCTAGTAAATATATCTGGACATGAGCTTTTGTTTTGGGGAAAACTTTTGTTTACCATTTCACTTTCCAGGTTTCATCCCCGCATCACATATGGTCCCCATGCACCACCAAGAGTAATTCCTGAGTGAAGAGTCAGAAGCAACCCCTGAGCATTGCAGGGTGTGACCCAAAAAAAAAAAAAAGTAAATTCATGTGTTGTATTGATTCTTTTGTTTATCATATCTGTTGGTGATCAGGGATTACAGCTAGCTCTGTGCTCAGGGATCACTACTGATGATGATCACTACTGGATCTCAGGGAGAATATATGTGGTGCCAGGTGTCGAACCCAGGACAGCTGCATAGAAGGCAAGTAGCTTACCCTCTGTACTAACACTCTACAGCAAATCTGTTGTTTTTTATGGAAACTTGAATAAAGTTTACTTATTAAAAAATGTCAGACAGTATTCTGAGTTCTGAAAATACAAAAAATAAATCAAGCAGTCAAAAGTATTTGTTCTCTTGTAGACAAAACCCTGTTTCAAGACTAACAAAAAATATAATGAGCATATATGAGATAACTGAAAAGGTGAAAGGTTCTATAAAATATGATAAGGAAATGAGGCTCTCAAGAATCGGTGTAATAGGTCTCATAGAGAAAGTGATAGAGAGAATATTCTTTTTTTATAATTATAATTGGGTGAACTTTATTTTATTTTATTATACCACCATGAGATATACAATTACAATGATATTCATGATTGGGTTTCAGTCATACAGTGTTCCAGCACCCACCCATCCCTCCACCAATGCCCGCTTCCCACCACCAATGTCCCCAGATTCCCTCCCTGTCCCCCACATGCCTCTATAGAGGTACTTTTCCTTTTCTCTCTCTGAGGGAATATATAATACAATAAAATGGTAGTTAGTCAGTAACCCGTTGAATGATACAGATATTTTAAATGAAAGAACTAAGCCAGTGCACACATACCTGAAAATATAGGTATTACATCATCTATTTTTCTAATAAATGAGTCATGTTGCAAAATTTTTCTGCTTGCTATAGATAGAAATTTTGTGATTAAAAACATCATAACCAATTTGAAAATCAAATTAGTTGTTATAATGAGAGGTAGCTGATGTCATTAAAGAAACTTGTCTATAGCCATACCCCCTTAACACACCCAGTCTCGTCTGATCTTGAAATAAACTGATTAGTCAGACTTTGGGAAAAAAAGTAAATCATTTTAGTTTTGGCCTGTGATTCTCTGCCATACAGAAGTACTTTAATTTTATCATTCCCAGTTGTTTATTTTATTGTGTTGCCTTTGCCAGTGGCATAAGATGATTGAGGGCAACTTTGAGGTTCAAATCTCGAAGTGTTCTGCCTATATTTTCCTCAGCATACTTTATAGTTTCTGGTCAGATCTCACAGTCTTTGATCCACTTTACATTTAGGTTTGTGTGAGGTATAATCCAGATAAATGTATTGCATGTAGTTACCCATTTACCCAGTACCATTTGTTGAAGTGGCTATCTTTATTTATTTCATGTTCTCTGCTCCTTTATCAAACATTAACTGCACAAATGTATGTGGTTTTGTCATGGGGTAATCAATTCTGAACCACTGATCAAAGAGTCTTCTTTAGTTCAGTACTATAAACTTAGAATTGAACTGCCATATGACCCAGCAATTCCACTCTTGGGAATCAAACCCCAGGATAAAAAATCACTTTCTGTAAAAAGACATATGCACGCCATTATTCATTGCTGAACTCAGTACAATAGCTAAGATATTAGCCTAGGTGTCAAGTAAAGAAGATATACCACAATCCATTATGTGATGTGGTATATGTGCTCAATAGAATACTATGCAGCTGTACACAATGATGAAATCATACAATCTTCTGAAACATGAATGGAAATAGAAGGTGTCATGCTCAGCAAAGTCAGTAAAAAGGCAAGCACGAGATGATCTTGCTTATCTGTGCTATATAGGCACTAGATAAAGAAATGTCTTATAGTAAAAGTGGGATTCCTAAGTAATCCTTATCCCCAGTGTTTAGAATATAGAGGACAGTAAAGTAAAGAGATCAGGGGGATAATAAAAGAATAGAAGTAATATATGAACAGGCATCAGGGCTTTCATTATGCCAGTGATGTGAGTGAGGGGGTATAGTCATATATCCAAAACACAGACTCAACAGAACTAAAAACATGAGACTTTAGCTGCAACCACTGAAACTTCCTAATGTGCCTGTCAAGGTTACAGATAGAACTGGGTTGGGGGTTGGGGGTGGGAGGGAATATAGAACATAGGCAAAGAGAAGTCCGTACTGTTAATGGGATTGGTATTCAAGTATTATGTCTCAAACTAAATAACTTTGTGAATCATATTTTAATTAAAACACTTATTTTTTTTTAAAAAAAATTATGAATAGAAAAAACTTACATCAACTAAAAATGGTTTATCTAGAGATCAAAGAGATCAATGGATTTTTTTAGGATTCTTCCAGTAAAATGATCCAGCAATCATATTTCATATTTGAGTCATTCTACTAAAAAGTACTATGGGACTATGGGGAGTATTTCACTGTTCAGTCTTCATCTGCATATACATTCACAATGTGAATGGAGGTGTGCAGGATAGTTGTACTCTTAGTACCACTAAAACTACAACTATTAAGAGTGGCTTGATTTTCAAAGGAAATATATATGATCAATGAAGCAGGAAGGGAAACTGAGCAAAACAATTGCTGCTCAATACTTCTACCAAAAATTCCTGGATCTGGCTGATGGTTTATTGTATGAAAATAAGTGGCACAAAGACTGTGCAGTGTATATGGTTGAAAGAGTAAAAGTGTCAGTAAGATTTAAGGAGAAAGTTGAGTATGAGATTATTATGCTTGTGTCCGCAGTTCATGGGGCTATCTTCTAAATCCAGGGTGGCTCACGCTTTGCCTAGTTGCAATGTTGCATAGAATCAAGCAGTGGAAAGAAGAAATGTTCTGAATCAGAATGATTAGAAACACTTATCTCTTATAGACATAGCCTCAAGCAATAAATACTATGCAGAGGCCACACAGAAATCTAGGAGTATTGCATGCAGTATAAATATTTAACTTTGGGGGCTGCCCTGACTACAGATAAGATTAGTTGTTTCTTCTCAGTCTATTTAGGTCAATTTTCCCCTGCTCTATTGCTAACGTTCCTCTGCCTGTATATTTTAAAAATATTAATTCAGTGCATGAATCTTTCCTTCTTCCTCTAAAATGTCTTTGGTTGTGTGATATTTTCACACAAAGAAGCTATTTTTGGCATTCAAAGATTGCTTTTTCTTCCTGCTGGCAAGAAGAATTCACTCACTACCTACTAGTGCAAACACTCATTTGGCTTAAGAAAAAGAAAGAAATGAATGTCCTCCAAATGATAACAAAAAATGAAATTAATTTTTAAAGAGGACAAAGTCACTTCCCTTTCACTGACTGTTCTTTGGAACACTATGCTGCCTAGGTTGTGTTTTAGGAGCTAATAGTTATATAGATGCCTCTGTAATGGAGTCTGTTCCAAAGAATCGTTTCCCTTTGCCATGGACAGAATGCCTCATTA
Organism: Cryptotis parvus; assembly: GCA_021461705.1. Lineage (NCBI taxonomy): Eukaryota > Metazoa > Chordata > Mammalia > Eulipotyphla > Soricidae > Cryptotis > Cryptotis parvus. The sequence goes on from JAJIBD010021208.1 coordinate 37,641, forward strand.
TAACAACACCCTTACTTATGCAAAGCTCAGCAAAAGTTTACTGCAGCTTTATAATGAATGCTCTTTCCTCATTTCCTTCATATTTTACCATTTTTACCCTCATTCCTTTGTGTGTGTGTGTGTGTGTGTGTGTGTGTGTGTGTGTCTGTGTGTGTCTATACTGGCAATAATGAGAGAAAATTAGACCAAGACTTAACAGATTGGAAGTTCCTTTTTGTCATAATAATGCACTGGGTACACTGAGGTAAATAATTAAGATGTCAGGAGATAGAGACAGAGAAAAGTATGAACTTTGTAAACAAGACGTGCCCAATTTGATGCCCAAATATATATAATGGGGGCTTACTCAAAGGGTTGAGTAAGAGATTCAGAAAGAGACCCCAGAAGAGATCCAGACCCATCCACTTCAGACCCACAGCTGTGCTGCTCGGCCAGCCCCATGTGGAAGCAACCCATGGAGCTGACCTCCCATTAAGGGGCTCTGCCATCCCCTGGTCAAATCCAACATTGCTCCAAGGGTTTGCTCTCATGAGCGGGGAGAGACCATGCTGGCCGGACTCAGAGTGGAGTTTTGGGCCCTGCCCTTTCCTCCGCCTCCATGCCAGTTGCCCGGAAGAGAGAGACCCACCCATGCTAGACCCACAGGTTCCTTGGCGTGGCTGCAAAGTGGCGCACAATATTTTTATAGGATACTGAATTCAGCATAAGGTTCTTCCCAAGTTCTTTCACATTTATACATAGTAAACAGTTCTAGACATGTTTTAACTGATACCAGTTGCCCTGGCAAGAAGCCAGAGCAAACCACACATCATGCAGTTAGTCATTCTCAACATCCAGACTCCATAGTTCCTCAGAGCTCCATCCAAGAGAAATCCTGATCTTCCCCCTTTAAGTTTCATCAGTAAATGCTCAGGTTGAGAGCCTTCTACTGAGACTATACCACCTACACGGTAAAAGCCTGGCAAGCTACCCGTGTTTTATTTACTTTTTATGCCAAAGACTAGTAACAATTATGGACCTCAGTTCCATAATCTGAAGAATGGTTTCGGGCTCCTCCTGTCCCTAGAGTAAGTACATGCCCTTGGGTTGCACTTGCTTGTGACAGGACTAATGGAGATGTTAGTAGTGCCCACTCGAGCAAATCGATGAACAATAGGAAGACAGTGATACAGTGATACTCAAAGGGTCATTTTATTCACTCATTTTCTTTAAATTTGTGGTTGCATGTAAACTTAAATCCTATCACTCTTTGTTGGACAACTCTATTAACTAAATTATCTGTTGAAAAATAAATGTCCAAGTAACTTTCACTGAATTTAGCCCCATAGAAAGTTACCTTATACTGGCCCCAAATTTTTTAGATAATTGTAGCACCTAAATTAGGAAACTCTGCAAGTCATCTTGAAGTCAGTGGACCCCCACATGTGACTTAGAGGAGGCAGAGATGAGAGACAGTCAGTTTCTACTTATCTACATCTGCCTCTGGGGACCAGCATGAGCGCAGCATGGGCCAGAACCACACCAGCCCCACCAGGTGGCTGTGAAGCCACACCCCATGTCTGCTTGATCTTCTTAGCAAGGGGACAAATCCTTGCCATCTGATTTCTCAGGTAGCTGCAGACTCAGGCAGAGTGAGGAATCGCTCTTTGCAGGAAAGGAGAGTTAGCCCTAGGCCTTTACTCAGGCCTTATAGGTTCTTTTGTCTTTCTCACAGAAAGGAATTTCAGGAGCAGAAAGCAGTGAAGTAAAAACAGAATTTATTTGGAGGTTTTTAGGAAGGGGAAGGAGGGAGAGAAAGTGTGAAAGAGGAGAGTAACATAGGCTTCTCCAATCTAAAGAAGGGACTTACATGTGCGTGGCCTTGTGGGCATAAGCAGCACATGGACTTGGGAAGTATATGTGCTTCTTGCCTTTGTTCAAGGCAGCCTTTGTAGTTTTTTCCCCAGGTTGCTCCCACATGGGTATTCTACCTATGTAAGAGTCTATTGTAGGCTGGTTTTCAAGAGGGTAGAGTTGGGAGTGGTTGATGACCCTCTTTGAAATTCCTTTCTTGGACTAATTTTGTGCAGGAGCTTCTTGCTGAGATGGGAGTCCAGCTTCTCTGGATCTCTTGGGTCTAGATGAAAGCTTTATCAGGACTTAGTTTCTGTGCACACAAGTTAGGTCCTGACAGCTTAGGGGTATTGGTTTTAGTACCTCCTAGGAATTCCATTGCCATGGGGCCATTTCCTGTCTAGCTGTCTACATCAATCTTACCTTAGATTAGCTTTTAGAAGTTATAAGAATACCATTTTTCACACTTAAATTCTAGGGATACTCATTAGTGAATGACTAGTCTGGAAAATTAAAGATGCCTTCCACAAAGTGATATGACAATATGGCTACAAATTAAATTTTCAGTAAAGATAAATAGACTCCACTAATGAATAATTTAAAGGAGAAATTGTTATTCTTTAATATTCAATGTATATAATATTAATAGAATTATTGGGGACATTACTGGAATTACTGAGACATCAAAATAAAATAAAACAAATCTCCTATGTCCTTCTAAGATCTAAATTTCCTCTTAAGAAATATAAAAATCAGGGGTATAAATGGGAGAAAACTACTTTGCTATATAATTTTAAAAATGGTATTTCTTTGAGAAAAGAAAATGTGATCTAAGTCCAAGGAGTCACTAAACATGAATCATCAAGACCAGGGCATAAAGGAGTTTATTTTTTTATTTTTTTTAAATTTTTTATTGTGCCACCGTGAGACATACAATTACAAAGGTGTTCACAATTGGTTCTTGGTAATACAGTATACCAGCACCCATCCCTCCAACAGTGCCCCATTTCTACCACCAATGTACCCCACCCCTCACTCCCACACCCAGGCTGCCTCAACAGCAGGTAGCCCTGTTTCCTCTCTTTCTCTGTCTGTCTCTCTGTCTCTGCATCTCTCTCCCTCTTATTTTACATATTGTGGCTAGCCCTGCAGATATTTAGAGTTTATCACTTAAGTCTCTTTGTGTATATTCAATGGTGAGTTTTAATCTGCTATTAGCATTTCACACATTTAGTAAAACAATGGTATCTATTTATATCCTATTAATGAATGCAGTCATTCTATATCTGCCCCTTTTCCTTGTGACTAATTTCACTCAGCATGATAGTCTCCATGTCCATCCATTTGCAGGTAAATTTCATAATTTCATCTTTTCTGACAGCCGCATAGTATTCCATAGTGTAGATGAACCACAGTTTCTTTAGTCAGTCCTCTGTTTCTCGGGCATTTAGATTGTTTCCAGATTCTAGCTATAGTGAATAGCACAGAGATTAATAAAGAAGTACAGATAGTGTTTCTGCATTGTGTTTTTTTGTTTTCTCGGATATATTCCCAGGAGTGCTATTGCTGGATCATATGGGAGCTCAATGTCTAGTTTTCGGAAGAATGCCCATATTGTTTTCCAAAAGGGCTGGACCAGATGGCACTCCCACCAACAGTGGGTGAGAGTCCCTTTTCCCCAGCATCCATGCCAGCACCGGTTGTTCTTGCTGTTTTGGATGTGTGCCAGTCTCTGTGTTGTGAGATGGTACCTCATTGTTGTTTTGATTTGCATCTCCCTGATGATTAAAGATGAAGAGCACTTTTTCATATGCCTTTTGGCCATTCGAATTTCTTCTTTTTTGGAAGCTTCTGTTCATTTCTTCTCCCCATTTTTTGATGGGGTTGGCTGTTTTTTTCTTGTGAAGGGCTACCAGTGCCTGATATATCCTGGTTATTAACCCCTTGTCAGATGGGTATTGGGTGAATATCCTTTCCCACTCTGTGGATTGTCTTTGTATCTTGGTCACCGTTTCTTTTGAGGTGAAGAAGCTTTCAATTTTATATAATCCCATTTGTTTATCTTTGCTTCCATTTGCTTGGTCAGTGGTGTGTCGTCTTTAAAGATACTTTTAGTTTCGATGTCATAGAGCCGCTTCTCCTATGTTTTCTTCGATGTATCTTAGAGATTCCTGTCTGATGTTGAGATCTATAATCCATTTTGATCTGAATTTTGTGCATGGCATTAGAAGGAGGTCTAAGTTCATTTTTTACACATAGCTGCCCAGTTTTTATAGCACCATTTGTTGAAGAGGCTTTCTTTGCTCCACTTAATATTTGTTGCTCCTGGGCGGGCGATAGCCCAGTGGGTAAGGCGTTTGCCTTGTCAGCGGCTGGCCATGCCGGCCTGGGTTCGATCCCCGGCATCCCATATGGTCCCCTGAGCACCGCCAAGGAGTGATTCCTGAATGCAGAGCCAGGAGAAACCCCTGAGCATTGCTGGGTGTGACCCAAAAAGCAAAAAAAAAAAATATATTTGTTGCTCCTTTATCAAAGATTAAGTGGTTGTATATTTGAGAGTCTGTTTCAGGATATTCAGTTCTATTCCATAGGTCTACTGCTCTGTCTCTATACCAATACCACACTGTCTTAATTACAACTGCTCGGACAAAATGTCCGTTTACTTCGCTCCGCTCGGACTTCTGGGGGGTTGTAGTTCCACCTTCTGCGGAGGCCTGGGGCTCTACCACGACCCCAGGTGCCCGCCCAACCAGCCACACACCCCAGAGAGAATAGCTGAGGTGGAGACAAGCTGGTGTGAGAGTCAGTCGGAATAAAGGAGTTTAAAGGGAAGCAGCAAGGAGATAACCTAAGAGCGCGCCATTTGTCGTGAAACTTTTTGGATGTCTTCTTAAGTTCATTTGTCTGCCTCTACTTGGTAAACAAAAGTCTGTGAAAAAATTTTGCAGTGTTTGTGCTATCATGATCATCATGATAGCTCTATTTTTTATGTCTTCACTGTCTTCCCGTTCATCATCGATTTGCTCGAGGCTGGTCCCAGTAACATCTCCATATGTCCTGTCTCATGCTAGTAGAGCCCAAGGGCATCTGCTTGCTCCAGGATATAAAGAGCCTCAATCCATTCCGGAACGAGGTCTATAATTGTTACTGGTATTTGGCATATCAAATACAACACGGGTAGCTTGCCAGGCTCTGCCGTGCAGGTATTTTTTGTGTATTTATTTATTTATTTATTTATTTATTCATTTTTGCTTTTTGGTTCCACACCTGCCGATGCTCAGGGGCTACTCCTGGCTCTGCACTCAGGAATTACTTCTGGCGGTGCTCGGGGGACCATATGGGATGCGGGGATCAAAACCGCACTGGCATGGGCTGGCTGCGTGCAAGGCAAGCGGCCTACCCACTGGGCTATCGCTCCAGCCCCTATTTTTTTTTATAATCACCAAGTGACAGCAGACTTTTTCATCTTCACCTGGAAACCTTAGCATGTCATCTAAAGGTAAGATGAACTTTTTTTTTGACTCATTGCATCATAGGTTATCCAAAGTAATATTATGATAATAGTATGGAATATTATAAGCTTTCATATGGACACTTTTATATCATTTTATTTCCTCTTCAATTTTTTTCTTTCATAATTTACTTTTTATTTATGTATTACTTGTCATAAACTTTTTCTCAATTAAGGTGAGAAGTGATTTCAGAACCTTTAATGATCCCTCATATTAAATACTCAATGATTGAGATTTTTTTTCCATTTAATCCAAAATCTGAATTTATTCTATTTGATGTATATAGCATTAGCGTTCACCTAAGTGATTAGTACATAGTAGGAACTAAACTTGAATAAGAAGGAAGTAAGGAAGGAAAGAAGGAAGGAAGGAAGAAAGGAGAGAAGGAGGGAAGGAAGGAGAGAGAAGGGAAGGAAGGAAAAAGGAAGGAAGGAAAGAAGGTGCATTTGAATATTAAAAAAGACTGATGATAAGCATCACAGAAAAGTTGAAAACAAGTTTTTTTTATTTTTGCTATGAAATATTGCAGAATAGAGTCATTATATTAAAAATAGCTTATTGTACTAATTCTTGATCATTAAAATAATGGGTTTTGTGAGCCTCTTTTGCTCCCCTGTAATGAGATCATTAAACCTTGTAAATTTTGGGTTAAGTTCATGGTTTCAGAGCATAATCAATGCATGACTTGTTGGTTAGTAGATAGAGAAAATCAGAAATTAAAATTAATTCTCAATATTCTGTTTGATATGAATTGTGATGTTTTATGGAAATTTAAATACTGAAAATCATTGATTAATACACGGAATGTAAATGTCCAGCCTTATTTAGGCATTTAGCATATTGCTTTTGGGATTTCTGTCATTTATCATTGTGAGGTAAAGTATTACATGACTCTGAGGATACTTGAAGAAACACACTTCAAGGTATTAATCAGAAAGTCCAATATTTCAACAGAACTGAAAGAAGACCAGTAGTAGTTATTTCAGGAAGATCCCAATTCTACTGTGTTCTGAGTAGCAGAATGAGGCTCTATCTGAAATATCTTGGCTTTAGTACAAAAGTTAAAATCTGACCAAAATATTTACATATTAGATTAAGGAATTATGGATCATTATGAAGATTTTTCTACCCATTGAGCAACCACCCCTAAGTAGATGGTGACCTTTAGTTTTCCTTGAGAAGATGAAGTTCTTACCTAGTACATTATCCCATCAAACCATCCAATCATCCATGCATTCATTCATTTACTTACACACAAATACACATTATATAATCTTTATCAGAAATGTTATTTTTTCTGGGCCAAGACTTTGCTTTTCCTTGGCATTATCTGTACTCCTTCCCTTCTGTTTCTCCGACATTCCCCTTCTAATTCATCAGCTTTGTCTGCAGTTGCTGTAAGACATGGATATTTCACACTAACCTTTCTTGATTTATTTTGTCTTCTAGAGATTAAGATAAATTTTAAGGAATAACATTTCTTGTCCCTCACATTCAGTATTCCAGTTTTTATAAATCAATACCATGTGACAAAGGCAACATTTACATTAATGTTCTCATTTTGTATATGATTACACTAAGGCCAGAGAAGTTTAATTATAGCCCTACCTTAGCTCAGAGAGCTAAGCTTAGAAAAATTGAACTGTCTGACTCTGACTTTTGGTGCTCTGTTACCACTAAAATGGGACAATTACGTGTTAATGAGTTAAATGGGAATGTCCTTCTTGTAAATATAACTCTCCTTTTATGTTTATGTATATCTATTTTTTTTTTTTTTTTTTTTTTTTATTTTATTTTTTTTTTTTTTTTTTTTTGGGTCACACTTAGATATGCTCAGGAGTTACTCCCCTGGCTCTGCACTCAGTAATTACTCTCAACTATGCTTGGGGGACCATATGAGATTCTATTTTTTTTTTTTGCTTTTTGGGTCATACCTGGCAATGCTCAGGGATTATTCCTGGCTCTGCACTCAGGAATTACTCCTGACGGTGCTCAGGGAACCATATGGGATGCTGGGGACCGAACCCGGGCCAACATGGGCCAGCCACGTGCAAGGCAAGCGCCCTACCCACTGGGCTATAGCTCCAGCCCCATATGAGATTCTTAGGATCGAAACTGGGTTGGCCGCATGCAAGGCAAACCTGTACCATTCTGGCCCTGTCATAATATTTTTTAAGTGCTATTTGTCTCCTGTTAAGTTCCAATATGAATATCCATAAGTGATCCCATTATCAATTTATTTTAACAGTATACATTGTAGCAGTTATAAGTTCAAGGTACTTTTTTTTATTCAGATGTTTAAAAATATTCAAATGAAGTTCAATTTTTATCTTGTTAATAGTCTATTGAGTCATTTATTTTGTCATTCAAGCAGTTTAATTTAAAAATGAAATTAATTTCAAAGCAGGAAGCTACAATGCATAGAAAACCTTGGCCAGCTGGCTGTAAAATTCTGAAAATCAATGATCACCATCCTTAAATTTTCCTCTTGATTTGCATTGTCAAGAAGTTATTCTTTTCAAATTTAGTTGTCAAAGTTTCTCTTAAATATAGTGGTTTTACAACACTTGTTATCTTTACTATGTGTCTTATTATTCAGTAAAATTATAATCTTAAACAATTGCTACTTTCTGACATAAATAAATCAAATGAGATATAGAAGAGTTCTAATGAAACTCAAAAGAATGACCTTCCAAATGTGTATAATGGGTTGGTGAAAATAATCAAGGTATAAGTTTAGTCGTATATACACAGTCTAAGAGTATCTTAGTACGATGTTGATAAATGTCACACAAATTCAGCAAAAGGAGGCTACATAGATCATTAGTCTACAGTAAGAGCTTGCTGAAGCTTTTGGTGAATAAAATAGTTATGATCACCATAAGTTTGGGACATAAAGTGTTTTAAATTTGCATAAAATCTACACCAAACTAAATTAAAGATTCCAACTGCCAGAGAAAAATATATGAGGATCATCTTACATTTTACCACACCTCCTATACCTTACTACTCAGATAGTAGTAAGGATCTGAGACGGGATGGCTCATAAGATTCTCTAAGGAATATTATTGCCAAGTTTGATGCAAAGTTTAATTAACTAGAATAACTAGTTTAAAAGAGAATTTGGTTGCTTAAATTCAGGAATGTTTCTTTTAAAATTCACATTGTAAAAGCATGTCTAATATACATATTATCTTTCCTGTAATATTTTCAACATACTAGATAGAATATTATTGATATCTGATATGGAGGCAAGATTATTTAGGGGAAAGCTCAGTGGTCTCTGATCTGAGGTCTGACATCGGCTAGTCTTGAGATGTGAGGTGAATTACTTTTTTTTTTACTTTTCATTTTTTCTAATATAGACCTTGAGATGAGGACTCACCAATCACAAAAAAACAGAACATCCCCTGAAAAAAAGTTTAATAAAAATGACAATCCTTAAACCTATTTTGGGAGAACCTGCTGTGAGAGTGAGGAAAGGGAGCAGAAATATTGTTTATGATTGGAACTACAGATTATGTAGAGTAAAATTGATCGTAATAAAATGAAAAACAGTCAGGGTGAAACAGTCTTAAAAATGAAGAGTTAGGGGCCTGAGCGATAGCACAGCAGGTAGGGCACTTGCCCTGCATGCAGCGGATCTGGGTTCAATTCCCGGCATCCCATATGGTCCCCGAGCACCGCTAGGAGTAATTCCTGAGCAAAGAGCCAGGAGTAAACCCTGAGCATCACCAGATGTGACCTAAAATCAAAAAATAAATAGATAAGTAATAAACAAACAAACAAATAAATAAATAAATATAAATAAAAAGAAATGAGTTAAATGTATAACTTAAAAGCAGGCAGTACCTCTGGAAAGGTATGATTGTCTTTATCTTGTACTTGCTAAAACATTTTGAGATAAGGAAGAACAAAGGTCGGGAGATAGTATAGAAAGGAAGGAGTTTGCCTTGCATGTGTCTAACCCTGATTTGATCTCCACACTGCATATGGCGTCCTGAGCACTGGCAAGAGTAACACTGAGAATAGTTGGAGGAAGCTATGAGAACTGCTGGGTATAGTCTCGTTTCCCCCTTGCTTCCAAAATATACAAGGATTGATTGAATACTTTTTCCTAAAAAATCTTTAGGATCTTTTATAATCTTTTATATTGATACTTTGGGTACATGGGTTAATCATCTTTCATCATGCAAGCTTATTATAAATAAAGCACTTGCTCTCTCTTTCTCTCTCTCTCTCTCTCTATCCAGCACTATGTCTTCTGTGTGATTAACTCGAATATTAGTGGAACTGACCTTTATTATGTAAAGGCATCAGTTAGGAATTGTTTGACTAGATGTCTAAAAACCTTCTATAACATTAGCGGTTCATTTGTGCTTAACTTTTGATGCAAGTTTAAGTATCTTGAAACTCTATAACCTCTGTGTTTATCAAGTACTTGAATTTAAGGTCTTTAAATTGGCACTTGATCAAGGTCTAGTGTGAGAGCCCTGCTCTTACTCCGAACTGATTGCATTTGCCATTTATTATAAGCCCACTGTATAATTATGAAGTGAAAAGTAATTCATGTCAAGAGTTGCTCCTAATTTTGAAATCTCAAAAAAATTAAAAGACTTTGACCTGAATCTAGTTTGACTTGGACCTTAGTTTCATGACTTAGACACATTTAAACATTTTTGAGGAAAACATTTGACAATTGTCTTTTCTTAAAAGATATTTCAGAGAGATCATTTCTATTCAATACAGACCTGTGTATGGAAATTTACACATTTTAAATCTGATTCAAACCATGTTCTAGACCTTCTAATAATTATACACATTGTTGTACACAATACAAAGTTGTGTCAATAAAAATTAAGTCATGTTTAAAATTTGTGTTCATATATATTATACAACATTTTTCTTCGAGCACTCTCACCCAATGTTGTACAAATATCTGCAATATAGAACAAATCTGGGTAACTTTTTCTGCTCTACAGCTTGTAAAATTATCTCCAGTATATATGAAACCTGAATAAATGTTTGCAGTGGTCAATATTCTAGAGGCTGTAGAAAAAAAAATAGGTTTCTGATAAGGCATCAGTATTGCAATGAACACAATAAAATATGCCACTTTTAAGTTGAAACTTGAGTCCATTTTTGAAATTTGAGGTAAAGCCATCACAGTTCTGTCAAGGAGGCTGGATAATTGGGATTCGTTGCCCTGCCTACGGTCTCTAAAATATGATTGACATTCCTGCAGTTTGTGCTATGTGATACAGGCCACATTGTCAAAAACCTGGGCAAGTGTAATCTCACAGATTAATAGAAATTCAGTTTAATATAAATATATTGGAACTTTTGTCCATATTTTAAAGCATAGTTTTTTGAGTTATGAGGAAAAGTAAAATCCTGTAATAGATTTGCTATCATCAATATGGTAGTTACTAGCTGTATGTTGCTACTGAATGCTTGAAATCTGGCGAATTCAAATTAAGGTGTGCTATAAAATATGCACCAAATCTCTAAAGAAAAGCAAGAAAACAAAGGAATATAAAGTACATTCTTTTTACATGTTTATAGAAGACTAGAGAAATTCTTTCATTTCAATGATGGAATTCGCTGACACATTTATAGACTGTAAAGTCCTATTCTTCCTCTTGGCCTCAGAATCATAATCCAGAAAGTTTTGTGTGGTATCACCACTAATCATGGTGATAATTGTTGTTCTTTCCAGAACCTACTTTGTTCAATTATTGGAGTTGGAGTGTTGATAGGAAGCTATAAAGGGTTACTTCCTGGTTCCAGAAAACTTTGCATTTCTCTTAGGTAGCTTTGCTAGGCCCTAAGAGAATCACGCTGGATTTCCTTACCCTTAATAACAAAGATAAGGAATATACAACCTCATTCAGCCCCTATAATGGCAATTTTCATACCTCAGAAAGCTTTTCAGGTATTTCTGTAATTTGCTTTATTTATTTATTTATCTATTTATCTATTTATTTATTTAGTTAGTAATATTTTACTATGCCACCATGAGATATACAACTACAAAATTGTTCATATTTGTTTTTCAGTCATACTGTTTTCCTTAAAATATGTTATTATATGTTGAAACAATATTTGGATATACAAAGGTATGTAAAATATAGTATCAGAATTAATTCTCACTTTTTTGCTTTTAGCTGACTATTCAAAAAGTTTAAGAAACATGGTTCACACTTGTTTCTATTAGACAGCACTGTTTTTACAAACGGCATTTTTCATCAGAATATTAGTAATTCTGTTTGACATTAATATCATATATTCAAAATCACACAATATGATTCAAGATAACATCATTTAATAAGTTGTTATTCCAGTTTGTTTATATCAAATTAAGAAATGTCTAGCATACAAACTAAATGATGGGAATTTATAAGGCACTCTAAGGACTGGAAAAGTATGTGCTCATCACACATCTGACAAAGAGCTAATGTATAAGGTAAGTAAATCGCTGTTGAAATTTAACAAAAAAAATTTAATGTGAAGTGAAATTAACAGTTTATTGAAAAAAGACAAACAAATGGCAAATAGACATGTGAAATATCTTCATTTTTTTTAATTTTGGGACAATGAAGATAAAAAACAATGAGGTATCACCTCTTACCAAGGAGATTGCCACATATCTAAAAGAGTAGAAACAACCATTGCTCACAAGGATGTGGAGAAAAAACCCTTATTCATTGTTTGTGGGAACATAATCTGATTCAGTCTCTATGGAAACAGTATGGAGAATCCTCAAAAATTAGTAATTAAACTAAAATATGACCCATACATTCTACTTCTTGGCATCTACCCCGAAAGCACCAAGTACAAGCATACAATACGAAAAAAGGCACTTGCATTCCTATAATCATTGCAGGTCTAGGTGTATTAGTGAACGTATCCAAGAACAGTTAAGTGTATGAAAGGTCATACACACACACACACACAACAACCACCACCACACAATGGAATATGACTTAGCTTTATGAAAAGATTAAATCATGCAATGTACTGATGCATAGTAGGAGGTAGAGGGCATTGTGCTGAGTGAAACAGTCAGTAGAAGAGAGACAGTTATAGAATGATCTCTTTTATGTGTGAACTATAGAAAAGCATAAGAGCATGAAAAATACCCAATGGTAAGAAACCTTGCAATCAGTCTTCAGAGCTGAGTTTACCAAGAGGGTAGGGAAAGAGTTGGAGGAAACCTTAGACACTGTTGGAGGAACACTAAATCTGGAGTGGTTGTGACATTGGAACACTATTTGCAGGCACCTAATTATTCACCATATTACAAATCACTGTATCACTATCTTCCCATTCATCATCCATTTGCTCGAGCGGGCATGTTTCATTGGAATACAATATGATTCAAGATAACATCATACAATATGATTCAAGATAACATCTCCATATGTTCTGTCTAATGCTAGTAGAGCCCAAGGGCATCTTCTCGCTCCAGGAACATAAAGAGCCTCAAACCATTCCATCAGGTCATGGGAATGAGGTATATAATTGTTAGTGGTATTTGGCATATCAAATATGACATGGGTAGCTTGCCAGGCTCTGTTGTGCGGGTGGCATACTCTTGTAGTCACCTCTGATCTCCAGCATTTATTAATGAACCGCGTGAGCTGGGCTGTGATAGGCTCTTCTGCTGGGTGGAGTTCTGATGAGAGGGAAGTCCAGATGTGGAAAATGACTGCCTTCATGGAGTTGGAATGGGGGGGTAGTCTAGCTTCTTGTGAAGCTCTGCTGGGGGCGGGGCCAGGGCTAGAACCCATCCATCCCTCCTTGAGCAGCTGCGCACAGGAGAGCCAGTAGCAGCTCTGCCCCATGTCTGTGAGTCTCTTGTAAATTAATTTATATTGCAAATATTACAAATACGGTGCCTAAATTAAAATAAAAATAGAACTGTTTCAGATCCTGAAACAACAATTTGCTTTATTCTCAACTGTTTTGAGGAAACTAAGAACCAGAGAAAAGGACACCTTCAGACTGAGATGGGAGAAAACCCAGTGTTATATGAAAATTTGATGACTTAATATTCCCTGAAAAACATTTCCCTATGGAAACACTTCAAGGTTTAACAATAACTTGTTAATTTTCTCTAAAATTCCAATTTCTCATTGGGTCTTCTGATAGTCTAATGGATTACAACCCTTTTTCTCCTGCTTTGAACCCCTCTGTGAGACTTTAATTGTTTATCCTATCAACAAAGATTTACTCTTTGATCAAAAAACTTCCTCAAAGCCCTTACATGCCAATCCACAGACTAAAATGGACACCTCATTAAGGTATTATGTAGGACATAGTAAACACCAAATGTCTTAGCCATGAAAGTTTACAACTGTTATAACAACCACTGAAAATCACTATTTATGGCTAAAATCAGGATGTTACCTTAACTCTGAGAAATCAAGGCCTATCACCCTCCCTTTTATAAACTTTTACCCTTTGTTAACTTATTCTTTGTCTACCTTGTATACAACTAATAATTTGTTGAAAGAGAGCTGTCACTCTTCATCCCTGTTATTCTCCCTTCCACACAATCTCTCTTTTTTCTCTCTGTCCATATACATGCATATGCACTTAACACACTCACACACACACACACAAACACACACACAAACACTGATTCTGTGGAATACTGTTTCAGTGTTCCTTTTAAATAAGCGACATGCCTATTTAGTAACTAGCATCTTCCTTTGGACTCAAAGTGAACCAAAAAGCATAGGTCTAAGAAGACCCTTTAACAAATTGATCATTGAAAGGGCTTCTGAAAATGAAATAAAGACAATCACACTGGAGGAATGTAGTCTCCTAAACAGAAGGTGAAAGATGGAACAAAATTATATACAATAGCTTTTATGATGAGAGAGAGGGGACAACCTCATTAATTTAATACATTTGATACCAGGGATGGGTAAAGGAAAACAATCACTTTATGTTTTTGTAACAGAAAACTCTTCTCTTCCTCAGAAGTTAAATTTACAGACTGATTTGAGCTCTCTACTGATCTTTTAAACTTCACCATGAACTCTAATTCAAGCAATTCAGCAATTACTATCTTCTTATGAGGAAAGATCTAGTTAGACCTTTAATTATTTAAAATAAAATGATAATTAACTGGTAATCCATTTTGATGGAGTTGAGAGAGAAAAAACTTTTTTATACAATTGACCTATTTAAATGGGTCAATTGTATAACAGGACTTCCTTCTCGTCAGAACTCCACCCAGAAGACCAGCCTATCACAGCCAGGCTCGTGCAGCCACAAGCGCCTCTCAGTTCATCAATAAATGCTGGATTTTGAGATGACTACAAGAGTATGCTACCCACACGGCAGAGCCCGGCAAGCTACCCGTGTTGTATTTGATAAGCCAAATACCAGTAACAATTATAGACCCTCATTCCCATGATCTGAAGGAATGGAGTGAGGCTCTTTATGTTCCTGGAGCAAGCAGATGCCCTTGGTCACTACTAGCATGTTACAGGACATATGGGGCCACTGGAGCAAATCGATGATGAACGGGAAGACAGTGATACAGTGATACCCATTTAAAAATATTAAAATGACATTTGCAAAGTTACTGATGGCTGCATTTTAGGTATACAGTAATTCTACACCATTCCCTCCACCAGTGTCAGTATCCTTTCCCTATGTTCACAGATTCCCTCTCCATTCCAACCTGTAAATTTGACAGTCACATTGCAAAGTTTCAGGGATTTCCTCTTAGAGCTCATGTTTTCAGTTCTGCTCTGTGCTTTACATATATATGATTAAGCCTCTCACTCATATGACTGGTATAACTGAAACTTGTGTTTGTCTTTCTTCTTTTGGCTTATTTCATGCAACATAATATTTTCCAGCTCTGACCATATTGCAGCAAATTGCTTGATTTCATGATTCCTTGCAACCGCGTAGTATTCCATTTGATTATGTAGCACTTTTTCACAGACCATTCATCTGTCGATGTACACCGACATTGATTCCTTATCTTAGCTACAGTGCTTAGCGCTGCAATGAATAACGGTATGCATATATCCTTTCGAGAGAGTGGTTTTATGTCCTGGGAGAGATGACTGAAAGCGGTATTGCTAGGTCTATAGCAGTCAATTCTAAGTTGTCAATTAATCTCTTTAGGCCATTTAAATATAGGTTAAATATTAAAGAATAAATGTACCTTCTAATTATTCCCTTGACTAAATTGACCATTTTTTTCAGTCAAAATATATAAAATGTAGCATTTAAAATGTCTGCGACAGTAAAAGAGCTAGTAACTTAATTGCATATAAGCCAAATGATTTATACTAATGTAAATATAAGGTTAAGAAACCTAATTACTGAGGATCAATATTTTATTTATCATTCTTATTTTCTTTCACATTCTAATTGTCTATAATTTCATTCATGTCAAATAAAAAAATAGGAAAATATAATACACAATTGTTAAACATTTTGATAATATAATAGCAATGCCTTTACAATCCTTTATTCTTTTAATTTAACCATTTTCAAATTACAGTCTTTATTGGGATTTGATCTCAAACATTATTTTATGCTCCTCTAGTCCTTTTAAATTCTATCTTCTTCACAGTAAAATAATTTTACTGTGTTTAAGTATACCTTGCACTCAGTAACGTAGTTTGGTAAGTTAAGCTAAAGCAAAATAACATTAACATCAGAGAAGTCTCATGGCCATTTAGGGAGGACCAAGCAATGTCTCTATTTCCATTGGGTTACTAGTACTTTAATTTTATTTTTTTGGGGGGGGGTCACACTCGGCAATGCTCAGGGGTTTCTCTTGGCTCTGCACTCAGGAATTACTCCTGGCGGTGCTGGGGGACCATATGGGATGCCGGGGATCGAACCCGGGCCGGCACAGGCCGGCCGCGTGCAGGGCAAATACCCTACCCACTGGGCTATCGCTCTAGCCCCTAATTTTATTTATTTATTTTTTAATGTTTTATTATTTTTATTATACAATTACAAAGGTGTTCATAATTGGTTCTTGGTAATACAGTATTCCAGCACCCCTCCCTCCACCAGTGCCCCATTTCCACCACCAATGTACCCCACCCCCTCCCACCCACCCCCAGGCTGCCTCAATAGCAGGTACCCCTGTTTCCTCTCTTTCTCTCACTGTCTCTCTCTCTGTCACTGCATCTCTCTCACTCTTACTTTTACACATTGTACCAGCCCCTAATTTTAAATCTTAATACTGTCCTTGCACCTGGAGGTGATCTGCTCAGGGACCCCAACTCCCATTAATCAAACCATTAAGCATAGCAAATTGATTACAATTGCACAAAGAGGAACAGACCTACAAAGATGAGAACGCGTTCATTTCTATTAGTCATCAATCTCCAATAAAACAATATGCACAGGAATCTAAATTAAAACCTCCAACTTACTTGAGGTAGATGGTCTTTATAATACCTGTCACCAAATCATGAGTCCAGATACATTTATCTAGTCTCTAGAATGTTCCTGCCAAATGTCATGGAGGATTTTCAGGGCTAGCAAGAATACTTCCCCCTAGGGAGTGCTGGGGACATACTAATGAATGTTACTCTTTTATAACATTTCTATATTTACTCTAGACTAGCCATTTATCTTTTTAAAATACTGAAGTGAATCATAAAATTGGTTAAATTCAGCTTACTACATACAAGCATCGCAATTCTACTTTAAGAAATCTCTTTGGGGGGGGGAGAGAGAGGAAGAAAAGTGTCTGCCAAAGAGGCAGATTGGGGGTGGGAGGAGGGGAACTGGGAGCATCGGTGCTGGGGAAATGAGCACTGGTGGAGGGATGGGTGTTGAAACACTGTAGGACTGAAACTCAGTCATGAACAGCTTGGTAATGGTATATCTCAATAAAAGGTAAAATATATGTAGGTGTAAAGCGATCTTTGATTGAAGATTTAAGTATTAACATGACTTCTTAGTTTTCTGTTTCCAGATAACTCTTGGTCCATCCATAGAGAGTTCTAATCAAATCTATATTATTTTATCTGACTAAGTCACTGAATTTGATGCCATTTTGACATCTCTATTGCATCCTGTATTGATTACATAAAGCTCTCTGCATACATTCTTTAGTATTAGCAATATCAAGTTTCTTTCTAAATAATTTAAGAAATCTCTAAAGGTATTTTCCATGGAAAATGTTTACTTATGACTCATTCACTTTTGAGAATAGAGTAATATTATCTGAAAATTCCAGATCTTGACAGATGGAAAACTTCCTTGTGAAGTGTAAAGTCTTTTCTATTTTATTTTATTTTTTTTGCAATTATAATGTTTTATTTATTCAATCTATGTAGTAAATCCTCGGGAACAACAACTTCACATAGCATGTACATATTATGATACCAATATCCAAGGTCAAGTGAAACATATATCAGGAGGTCTTGTCAAAGGTGGAAATTCTCTATTTTAATACTTTCCCAGATTCTCAGAGAAAATATCCCTCCTATTATTTTCTTAAACCAAATAAACATCATTAAGTGGAACTTTGGCAAAGCTTGGGCATGTACTGAAGTTAGCATTTAAAATTAAAGGCATAAAAGCAAGTTATATTCCATTTGCCTCGACCTCAAAGATAAATCCATTTACTTAAAATTTTAGTCATTATAGACTAGGATGTATATACTGCATCATGCTGTAGAAAATTCTGACTTTAATATCTAAGGAGTTTTTAAGAAGAATACACAAAACTTAAATCTAGTCACTATACAGTATTTAATATTGACTTTTCAACTAATATTTTGCATAAATATAGGCAATACTACTTTATACACATTAAATTTTTAACTTTCTAGGGTTTCTGTTACATCAAATAGGCTTTATGTACCTTACAAAATCCAAATATTAAAATTATACAGTATGATTTTTAATTAGAATTTTAATAAAAGAAGACAGTATATAAAACCCCAACTAAGCAGGAGGCAATAGAAGATGGAAAGTGCCACTTCCTCATGCTGCTAAGCCCTCCCTCAATTTTGGATTCTCTTTTTTGGTCATTTTGGATGAATTTTTTTTTATTTTTTTATTTTTACAATTACAAAGATATACAATTAAAAAGTTCATATTTGGGTTTTGGTCATACAGTGTTCCAGCACCCATCCCTCCACCAGTGCCCATCTCCCACCACCAACGTCCCCTGTTCCCTCCCCCCCCCCCAGCCCGCCTCCATGGCAGGTTCTTTATTTCTTTCCCTTTCTCTCTCTCTTTCCTTCCCCGCCAGACTATGGATTACAGAACATACATTAAAGGGTTGTCATGTGTATCTTATTGCCTCTATTTAGTGCTCAGTTCTAGGATGGCATTAGTACCCTCGACAATTGTTAGCACACTGTTCCATTTTCTGTCTTACCTAGCCTCTGACTCCCACATGTTTGTGATAATTTTCACCTTTGACAAGACCTCCTGATATATGTTTCACTTGACCTTGGATATTGGTATCATAATATGTACATATATATTTATGTTATGCAAATAAATGCAGTCATTCTGTATCTGTCTCTCTCCTTCTGGCTAATTTCGCTCAACATAATCTTCTCCATGTCTATCCAATTATAGGCAAATTTTATAACTTCATTTTTTCCTAAAACCTGCATAGTATTCCATTGTGTAGATGTGCCAAAGTTTTTTTATCCAGTCATTGATTTTCGGGCACTCTGGTTGCTTCCAAATTCTGCCTATTGTGAATAATGCTGCTATGAACATAAAAGAAGGGATGGTGTTTCTGCAGCGTATTTTTGGTTTCCCAGAGTAGATTCCAAGCAGTGGTATGGCTGGGTCGAATGGGAGTTCAATTTCTAGTCTTTGGAGGAATGTCCATATTGTTTTCCAGAAAGGCTGTACCAGCCGGCATTCCCACCAACAATGGATGAGTGTCCCCTTTTCCCCACATCCATGCCAGCACTTGTTGTTCTTGCTCTTTTGAATATGTGCCAGTCTCTGTGGTGTAAAGTGGTATCTCATTGTTGTTTTGATTTGCATCTCTCTGATGATTAGTAATGTTGAGCATTTTTTCATATGTTTTTGGCCATTCGAATTTCTTCCTTGCTGAAGTTTCTGTCCATTTCTTCTCCCCATTTTTTGATGAGTTTGTTTGTTGTCTTCTTGTAAAGTCCTACCAGTGCCTGATATATCCTGGATATTAACCCCTTATCAGATGGGTATTTGGTGAATATTCTTTCCCCATTCTGTGGACTGCTTTTGTATCTTAGTCACTGTTTCTTTTGAGGTGCAGAAGCTTTTAGTTTCATGTAGTCCCATATGTTTATCTTTTCTTCTAGTTGCTTTGTTAGTGATGTTTCACCTTTGAAGATGCCTTTAGCTTCAATGTCATGGAGGGTTTTTCCTATATTTTCTTCAATGTACTTTATGGATTCTAGTATGATATTGGGATATTTAATCCATTTTGATCTGATTTTTGTTCATGTTGTTAGACACAGGTCCAAATTCATTTTTTTCACATGTCGCTGCCCAGTTTTCCCAACACCATTTGTTGAAGAGGCTTTCCTTACTCCATTTTAGACTCGTTGCACCTTTATCAAAGATTAAATGATCATGTGTCTGAGGTTGGGTGTCAGGATACTCAATTCTATTCCATAGGTCCACAGGTCTGTTTTTATTCTAATACCATGCTGTTTTAATTACTACTGCCTTGTAGTACAGTTTGAAGTTGGGAAAGGTGATGCCTCCCATCTTCTTTTTCCTGAGGATTGCTTTAGCTATTCTTGGGGGTTTATTGTTCCATACAAATTTCAGGAGTGTTTGGTCAATTTCTTTGAAGAATATCATGGGTATCCTTATAGGGACTGCATTGAATCTGTACAGAGCTCTAGGGAGTATTAGCATTTTGACAAAGTTGATTCTCCCCATCAATGAGCAGGGAATATGTTTCCATTTCCCTTGTGTCCTCTTTTATCTCTTGGAACAGTGTCTTGTAGTTTTCTTTGTACAGATCCTTTACACGCTTGGGTAAGTTGATTCCTAGGTATTTGGTTTTCTGTGGCACAATTGTGAATGGAATTGTTTTCTTAATATCCTTTTCTTCTCTTTCGTTATTTGTATATAGGAAAGCCACCGACTATTGGGTGTTGATTTTGTATCCTGCCACTCTACTATATGCGTCTATTGTTTCTAGGAGTTTTTTGGTAGAGAGTTTAGGGTTCTCTAAGTATAATATCATGTCATCTGCAAATAATGATAGCTTGACTTCTTCCTTGCCTATCTGGATGCCCTTGATGTCCTTTTTCTTCTCTGATTGCTATGGCAAGTACTTCCAGTACTATTTTGAATAAAAGAGGTGAGAGTGGGCAACCTTGTCTTGTCCCTGATCTCAGGGGGAAGGCTTTCAACTTTTCCCCCATTTAGAATGATGCTCGCTGTGGGCCTTTGGTAGATGGCTGTAACTATCTTGAGGAAACTCCCTTCAATTTCCATTTTCTGGAGGGTTTTTATAAGGGTTTTGTTTTTTTTTTAAATATTTTTATTACACCGCCATGTGATATACAATTACAAAGATGTCTTTTTCATCGCACCCCCCCCACCCACCCCATCCCCCCCCCCCCCCCCCCCCCCCCCCCCCCCCCCCCCCCCCCCCCTCTATACTTTTTTTTTTTCTTTTGTTTTTTTTTTTTCTCTTTCTTTTTTTTTATTTTTTTTTTTTTATTTTACTGCTCTCTGCCCTCCCTCCCTTTCCCCCTTTGTTTTTACTCTCCGGTGGGTTCCGGGTAGAAATTTGTAGGGGGGGTGCCCCCCCCCCCCCCCCCCCCCCACCCCCCCCCCCCACCCCCGACCTCCACCACCGTGTCCCCCGCCCTCCTCCTAGACTTTTTTTCTTTTTTTTTTTTTTGATCATATGGTTTTTATTTTTTTCTTTTTATTGATATGATGTATTACATTGATTGACTTGCGAATGTTGAACCATCCTTGCATTCCCAGGATGAATCCTCCTTGGTCATGATGTATAATCTTCTTGATGAGTCTTTGGATTCTTTTTGCTAGTATTTTGTTGAAGATCTTAGCATCCGTGTTCATCAGGGATATTGGTCTGTAGTTTACTTTCTTTGTGTTGTCTCTCCCTGCTTTGGGTATCAGGGTGATATGTGCCTCATAGAAGCTGTTTGGGAGTGTTTCTGTTTCTTCTATTTCCTGGAAGAGCTTGAAAAGACTGGCAGTAGGTCCTCCTTAAAGGTTTGGTAGAGTTCACTAGTGAATCCGTCAGGACCTGGGCTTTTGTGTTTGAGAAGATTTTTAATTACTGTTTCTATTTCCTCAATGGTGATAGGCTTATTCAGGTATTGGAGGTCTTTTTGTTTCAGCCTTGGGGTGTTAGAGGACTTCAGGAATTTATCCATTTCTTCTAGATTCTCATGTCTCAAGGCATACAGGCTCTCAAAGTAATCTCTTATGATCTTTTGGATTTCTGTGGTTTCTGTTGTGATGTCACCATTTTTATTTCTGATTCTGTATATGTGGGTTCTCTCTTTCCCTGTCCTTACAAGGTTTGTCAATCTTGTTTAATTTTTCAAAAAAACAGCTCTTGGTTTCATTAATCTTTTGGATTGTTTTTTTTAGTTTCCAACTCATTGATTTCCTCTGGGTTGGGCTCCTTTTTGTTGGTCTTTTTCTAATGTCTTCAGCTGTGTAGTCAGGTTATTTATGTGGGCCCTTTCTTGTTTCCTGATGAATGCTTGCAGACCTATAAACTTCCCTCTTAACACGGCTTTTGCCGTGTCCCACAAGTTCTTATAGTTGGTGTCTTCATTTTCATTTGTTTCCAGAAACCTTTCGATTTCCTGTTTGTTGTTTAGGAGTGAGCTTTCAGTTTCCAGGTGTTTGGTTTGACTCCCTGTTTCTGTGTATGGTTAACTTCCATTTTCAGTGCATCATGGTCTAAAAAGATAGCTGACACAATTTCTGTCTTTTCTACTATATTGAGGTATGCTTTGTGGCTCAGCATGTGGTCTATCTTGGAGAATGTTCCATGTGCACTAGAGAAAATGTGTATTCAGCTTTTTTGGCATGAAAAGCCCTGTATATATCCACTAGCTCTCTTTCTTCCATTTCTTCCCTTCAGGGCCAATATTTCCTTGGTGAGTTTCAGTCTTGTTGATCTATCCATCATTGATAGAGCAGTGTTGAAGTCTCCAACTATTATTGTGCTGCTGTTAATTTCTTCTTTGAGGTCTCTTAGCAGTTGTTTTATGTATTTTGCTGGTCCCTCATTGGGTGCATATATGTTTAGTAGTGTAATTTCTTCCTGGTGTACATAACCCTTAAGTAATAAGAAATGGCCTTCGTTGTCCCTTCTAACCTTTTTCAGCCTGAAGTCTATATTATCTGATACTAATATGGCCACACCAGCCTTTTTGGAGGAGTTGTTTGCATGGAGAATGGTCTTCCAACCTTTGACTTTGAGTCTGTGTTTGTTCTGAATATTCAGATGCGTTTCTTGTAGACAGCAGAATGTTGGATTCAATTTTTTAATCCATTTTGTTACTCTGTGTCTCTTAATTGGTGCATTTAGACCATTGACATTGAGAGAGACTATTGTCATCGGATTTTGTGTCATCTTTCTGTTTGTGCTTGTTGTGCTTATGGGTTTGGTCGATTACAGTAGACCCTTCAGTCCTTCTTTTAAAGTTGGTTTTGAGTCCATGAAGTTCCTGAGTTGTTGCTTATCCATGAAGTTGTGTATCTTTCCTTCATATCTGAATGTGAGTCTGGCCGGGTAAAGAATTCTTGGTGAGGCCTGCAGTTCATTTAGCCTTTTTCACAATATCCCACCATTGTTTTCTGGCTCGGAGTGTTTCATCAGAGAAGTCTGCTGTAAATCTTAGAGATGTTCCTTTGTATGTGATTTCCTTCTTTGATCTTGCTGCTTTCAGTATTCTATAT
>JAJIBD010021210.1:0-68412 GCA_021461705.1 Cryptotis parvus
CTCTTTCTGTGTACGGTTAACTTCCATTTTCAGTGCATCGTGATCTTAAAAAGATAGTTGACACAATTTCTATCTTTTTTCATTTTATTGAGGTATGTTTTTTGGCTCAGCATGTGTATCTTGGAGAATGTTCCCATGTGCACTGGAGAAAAATGTGTATTGAGCTTTTTGGCATAAAAAGCCCCTGTATATATCCACTAGCTCTCTTTCTTCCATTTCTTCCTTCAGGGCCAATATTTCCTTTGTGAGTTTCAGTCTTGTTTATCTGTCCATCGTTGATAGAGCAGTGTTGGAAGTCTCCAACTATTATTGTGCTACTGTTAATGTCTTCTTTGAGGTCTCTTAGCAGTTGTTTTAAGTATTTCACTGGCCTCTCGTTGGGTGCATATATGTTTAGTAGTGTAATTTCTTCCTGGTATACATACCAATTAATTGATAAGAAATGGCCTTCGTTGTTCCTTCTAATATTTTTTCAGCCTGAAGTCTATATTATCCGATACTAGTATGGCCACACCGGCCTTTTTGTAGGAGTTTTTTGCTTGGAGAATGGTCTTCCAACCTTTGACTTTTAGTCTGTGTTTGCTCTGATTATTCAGATGTGTTTCTTGTAGACAGCAGAATGTTGGGTTCACTTTTTTAAATCCATTTTGCCACTCAGTGTCTCTTAATTGGTGCATTTAGACCATTGACATTGACAGAGATTATTGTCATCAGATTTTGTGCCATCTTTCTGTTTACACTTGTTGTGCTTTTTGGGTTTTGTCGTATTTTACAGTATACCCTTCAGTCCTTTTAAAGTTGGGTTTGAATCCATGAAGTTCCTGAGTTGTTGCTTATCCATGAAGTTGTGTATCTTTCCTTCATATCTGAATGTGAGTCTGGCTAGGTAAAGAATTCCGGTGAGGCCTGCAGTTCATTGAGCCTTTTCCCAACATCACACCATTGTTTTTGGACTCGGAGTGTTTCATCAGAGAAGTCTGCTGTAAATCTTAGGGATGTTCCTTTGTATGTGATTTCCTTCTTTGATCTTGCTGTTTTCAGTATTCTATCTCTATCTATAGTTTTTGTCATTCTAATTAAGATGTGTCTTGGAGTATTCTTATTGGGGTTTCTTTTTGTTGGTATCCTATGGGCCTCCTGGATCTGGAGGGAAGCATTCTTTAGTTCCGGGAACTTCTCAGCAATGATGACTTTGACAGTTTCTTCGTCATCAGGGTTTTCTTATTGCCATTCTGCGACCCCAATGATCCATATGTTATTCCTTCTTGCTTCATCCTGATTATCTCTTGTTGTCTATTCATTAATTATGAGTCTTTTTTCCGTCTTCTCCTGTTGTGTAGAGAATCTTTGGAACTTGTCTTCGAGATCACTAATTCTTTCTTCAGTAGTTGTTACTCTTCTATGGAGGCCTTCCATTGTGTTTTTCATTTCATTTACCTCATTTTTTTTTCTATCTCTATTTCTTTTTTTTGCAGTGTCAAGATTTATTTTTAATTTTTTATTATACCACCATGAAACATACAATTACAAAGGTGTTCATAATTGGTTCTTGGTAATACCGTATACCAGCACCCATCCCTCCACCAGTGCCCCATTTCCACCACCAATGTACACCACCCCCTCCCGCCCACCACCATGCTGCCTTAATAGCAGACAGCCCCGTTTCACTCTTTCTCTCTCTGTCTCTCTGTCTCTGCATCTCTCTCCCTCTTATTTTACACATTGTGGCTAGCCCTGCAGATATTTAGAGTTTATCACTTAAGTCTCTTTGTGTATATTCAATGGTGAGTTTTAATCTGCCATTACCATTTCCCACATTTAGTAAAACACTGGTATCTATTTATGTCATATTAATGAATGCAGTCATTCTATATCTGTCCTTTTCCTTCTGACTAATTTCACTCAGCATGATAGTCTCCATGTCCATCCATTTGCAGGTAAATTTCATAATTTCATCTTTTCTGACAGCTGTATAGTATTCCATAGTGTAGATGAACCACAGTTTCTTTAGCAAGTCCTCTGTTCTCCGGCATTTAGGTTGTTTCCAGATTCTAGCTATAGTGAATAGCGCAGAGATGAATAAAGAAGTACAGATAGTGTTTCTGCTATGCGTTTTCCGGTTTCTCGGGTATATTCCCAGGAGTGCTATTGCTGGATCAAATGGGAGCTCAATATCTAGTTTTTGGAGGAATGCCCATATTGTTTTCCAAAAAGGGCTGGACCAGTTGGCACTCCCACCAACAGTGGATCAGAGTCCCTTTTTCCCCACACCCACGCCAGCACTGGTTGTTCTTGCTGTTTTGGATGTGTGCCAGTCTCTGTGGTGTGAGATGGTACCTCATTGTTGTTTTGATTTGCATCTCCCAGATGATTAAAGATGAAGAGCACTTTTTCATATGCCTTTTGGCCATTCGAATTTCTTCTTTTTTGGAAGCTTCTGTTCATTTCTTCTCCCCCTTTTTTTGATGGGGTTGGCTTGTTTTTTTTTTTTGTGAAGTGCTACCAGTGCCTGATATATTCTGGATATTAACCCCTTGTCAGATGGGTATTGGGTGAATATCCTTTCCCACTCTGTGGATTGTCTTTTGTATCTTGGTCACCGTTTCTTTTGAGGTGTAGAAGCTTTTTAGTTTTATATAATCCCATCTGTTTATCTTTGCTTCCATTTGCTTGGTCAGTGGTGTGTCATCTTTAAAGATACTTTTCGTTTCGATGTTGTAGAGCGTTTCTCCTATGTTTTCTTCTATGTACCTTATAGATTCATGTCTGATGTTGAGATCTAGAATCCATTTTTTAAAAAATTTTTTTATTATACCACCGTGAAACATACAATTACAAAGGTGTTCATAATTGGTTCTTGGTAATACAGTATTCCAGCACCCATCCCTCCACCAGTGCCCCATTTCCACCACCAATGTACCCCTCCCCTCCAGTCCCCCCACCCGCCTTAATAGCAGTACGCCAGTTTCCTCTCTCTTTCTCTCTCTATCTCTCTCTCTGTCTCTGCATCTCTCTCCCTCTTATTTTACACATTGTGGCTAGCCCTGCAGATATTTAGAGTTTATCACTTAAGTCTCTTTGTGTATTAGAATCCATTTTGATCTGACTTTTGTGCATGGCGTTAGAAGGAGATCTAAGTTCATTTTTTTACATGTAGCTGCCCAGTTTTACCAGTATCATTTGTTGAAGAGGCTTTCTTTGCTCCACTTAATATTTTTTGCTCCTTTATCGAAGATTAAGTGGTTGTATATTTGAGAATGTGTTTCAGGATACTCAGTTCTATTCCATAGGTCTATAGGTCTGTCTCTATACCAATACCACACTGTCTTAATTACAACTGCTCTGTAGTAGAGCTTGAGGTTGGGGAAAGTGATACCTCCCATCTTCTTTTTCCCAAGGATTGCTTTAGCTATTCGTGGAGTTTTATTATTCCATACAAATTTCAGGAGTGTTTGTTCAATTTCTTTGAAGAACATCATGGGTATCTTTATAGGGACTGCATTGAATCTGTATAAAGCTCTAGGGAGTATTACCATTTTGATAATGTTAATCCTTCCGATCCATGAGCAGGGAATATGTCTCCATTTCCTCAGGTCTTATTTTATTTCCTGAAGTAACGTTTTGTAGTTTTCTTTGTAGAGATCCTTTACATTCTTTGTCAAACTGATTCCTAGGTATTTGATTTTCTGCGGCGCAATTGTGAATGGGATAGTTTCTTTAATGACCCTTTCTTCTCTTTCGCTGTTTGCATATAGTAAGGCCATTGACTTTTGGGTATTGATTTTGTACCCTGCTACTCTGCTATAGGAATGTATTATTTCTAGGAGCCTCTTGGTAGAGAGTTTCGGGATTTCCAGGTATAATATCATGTCATCTGCAAATAGTGATAACTTGGCTTTTCCCCTTCCTATCTGGATGCCCTTAATGTCTTTTTTCTTCCCTGATTGCTATGACAAGTACTTCCAGTACTATATTGAATAGAAGTGGTGAGAGTGGGCAGCCTTGTCTTGTCCCTGATCTTAAGGGGAAGGCTTTCAGTTTTTCCCCCATTGAGAATGATGCTCATTGTGGGCTTGTAGTAGATGGCCTGGATTATCTTGAGGAAGGTTCCTTCAATCCCCATTTTATGGAGAGCTTTCATCATGAACGGGTGTTGAATCTTGTCAAATGCCTTCTCTGCATCTATTGATATGATCATATGGTTTTTTATTTTTCTTTTTGTTGATATGATGTATTATGTTGATTGACTTGCGGATGTTGAACCATCCTTGCATTCCCGGGATGAATCCCACTTGGTCATGGTGTATAATCTTTTTGATGACTCTTTGGATTCTATTTGCTAGTATTTTGTTGAAGATCTTAGCATCTGTATTCATCAGGGAGATTGGTATGTAGTTTTCCTTTTTTGTGGCATCTTTGTCTGCTTTGGGTATCAGGGTGATATGTGCCTCATAAAAGCTATTTGGGAGTGTTTCTGTTTCTTCAATTTGCCGGGAAGAGTTTAAAAAAAGAATTGGGAGTAGGTCCTCTTTAAAGGTTTTGTAGAGTTCACTGGTGAAACCATCTGGACCTGGGCTTTTTGTGTTTGGGGAGACTTTTGATTACCGATTCTATTTCCTCGATGGAAATAGGGTTGTTGGTATTCCAAATCTTGTTGCAGACTTGGGAAGCTATAGGAATTCAGGAATTTGTCCATTTCTTTTAGGTTTTCTTGTTTTGTGGCATATAGGTTCTCATAGTAATCTCTGATGATCTTTTGAATTTCTGTGGTTTCTGTTGTGATGTCTCCGTTTTCATTTCTGATTCTATTTATTTGGGTTCTCTCTTTTCCTTTTCTTATAAGTCTTGCAAGTGGTTTGTCAATCTTGTTTATTTTTTCGAAGAACCACCTTTTGGTTTCATTGATCTTCTGGATTGTTTTTTGACATTCCATCTCATTGATTTTATTATTTCTTTCTTTCTGCTTGGGTTGGGTTCCTTTTGTTGATCACTCTCTAAGATCTTAAGTTGTGAAGTCAGACTGTTTATGATGGCCTTTTCTTATTTTCTGATGAATGCTTGAAGAGCTATGAACTTGCCTCTTAACACTGCTTTTGCTGTATCCCACAAGTTCTGGTAATTCTTGTCTTCAGTCTCATTTGTTTCCAGGAATCTTTGGATTTCCTCTTTGATTTCTTTTTCATTTACCTCATTTTTAATATATATATCATTTCCATTTGTATTTTTGGTCTGAATTTTCCTCATTTCTTCTCTCATGTCCCTTTGAATTTTTATTGTTTTTTTCATTCCATTGCTTCTTTCAGTTCCTTATGCATCCTTAACAGTTCTTTTCGAAATTCCTTATCAGAGAGGTTATACAACTCGTCGTTATTGCTTGGCTCATTCTGGGCTAGTGACTTCCCTCACTGAGCTTGATGGAATTTTGTGTTGCTTTACCATTATGAAGACTGTAGGTTGCAAATGTGAGTTTTTGGGTGGATAGATAGTACAGTTAGTAGGTGTCTGCGCTGTTTGCTGAGTTTGGGTTGGTGGCAAGGAGTGTAGGGGCAAAAACTCACTGTTAACTCACCAAGATAGATAGTAAGTAGATAGTGCAGGTTTGAGTTTTGGGATGTGGGTGGCTGGTTCTGGCCTGTTCCCTGGGGCTGATTAGTTCTGCAGAGACGCAAAGGAACACACACACCTGTGGGAGGGGCTGCTGTCGTTCCCGGAAGTGCAGGGTCCAAGGGGTCCAGGGCGGATCCAAGGCTGTTTGCCTCGGGTCCGTTGATGGAAGTTCTGGCCTGTTCCCTGGGGCTGAATAGCTCTGCGGCGATGCAAGATGCAAGGATCACGCACACACACACACACACACACACACACACTTGTGGGAGGGGCTCATGTCTGTCGTATTTAAAAAATCAAATGAACACAAATTGGGTTAATAATGAGTGCATATCAATAAAACAAAGTCTATACATCAAACTTACTAGTAACATTATACTCAATGGTAAAAAAATGACATGAAAGTTTTTTCCTATAAATTGAGGAATAAATCAAAACTGTTCACTTACATCACACATTTCTACTTAATGCTGTGTTCACTTGATCACTTGATCACTTGAATCCCGTTATTCATCGATTTGCTCGAGCGGGCGCCAGTAACATTTCCATTGGACCCTATCACGTGCCAAAGTAGCCCAATGGCATCCTGGTTGATTCAGGCATATGAAGAGCCTCAAACTGTTTGTTTAGTGTCTTGACGAAGAAGTCTGACCATCAAGTAGATGGGCGGCCACGTGATCTTTTGACATCCGTGGGATCCAGTCGGTAACGGCTCTAGTCCAGCGGTTGTCTCCAAATCGCATTACATGTCCAGCCCATCTGATTTTCGATGCCTTGGAAAACGAGACAGCGTCCCTGATTCTGGAATAGCGACGGAGGTCAGAACTCCGAATTCCTTCTCTCACTTGAGTGAGACGTGATATTCCAAGCATAGCTCTTTCGATGCCTCTCTGGGAGACCCAAATAGCATTCTCATCCTGCTTTCGTAGGGCCCAGGTCTCTGAGGCGTATGTTAATGCAGGGAAAACGGTGGAGTCGAAGAGATGTGCCCGGAGCTGGAGGTTCTTTGTCCTTTTAGCTATTTCTTCGATGCCTTTGAAGGCATTCCATGCCGCTCTCTTCCTCCTGCGCAGCCTCGGGTTTTAGGTCGTTCATCATGTTGACTTCTCGACCTAGGTACACATAACTGCTGCATTCAGAGATGTTTGTTCCATTGAGAGTGAATGGGGCCTCTGGAACTAGTTCATTTCTCATGAACATAGTTTTCTTCAGATTCAGCTGTAGACCTACCTTTCCACATTCT
The DNA here is from genome assembly GCA_021461705.1 of Cryptotis parvus. Lineage (NCBI taxonomy): Eukaryota > Metazoa > Chordata > Mammalia > Eulipotyphla > Soricidae > Cryptotis > Cryptotis parvus. The sequence continues at coordinate 6,848 of JAJIBD010021210.1, forward strand.
CGGTGAAAGTCAGCCAGCATTTGTGCTGCTTGGCTAATGTTTGGTGTTATTAGAACGATGTCATCAGCGAGCGGAGGTGGTGTAGTTGCCAACCATCTATCTTCACTCCCATTCCTTCCCATTCTAATTGTCTCATGATGTTCTCGAGGGTGGCACTGAAGAGTTTTGGTGAGATGGTATCACCCTGTCGAACCCCTCTTTTGACATCAATGATCACTTCTTTGTAGAATGGTGAGATCCTGGTGGTGAATCCGTAATACAGCTCACGAAGGATCTTGATGTATTGGGTTTGAACACCCTGTTTGACTAGGGTTTTGATGACTGCTTCAGTCTCCACAGAATCAAAGGCTTTCTGTAAATCAATGAACGTGAGACAGAGTGGCATCTTGTACTCCCTACAAACCTCAATGAGCTTGGTTACTGTGTGGATGGTCGATTGTGTTCCGGAAACCTGCTTGCTCGCATGGTTGACCTTCATCTAGTGTTCTGCTAATCCTGTTCAGGATGACTCGTGTAAACAGCTTGTAGATGACAGACAACAGGCAGATGGGGGCGATAGTTGCCAATGTCATGAATGTCTCCCCTCTTGAACAGTAGAACTATCCTGCTGGTTTTCCATTGGGAGGGCACCTTGCATTCGGACAGGTAGCGTGTGAAGAGCCGAGCTAGTGTATTGATGAGTACCGACGGCAGATTCTTCAGATGTTCGGGTCTGACTTTGTCTGGGCCTGGTGCTGTTCCCTTCTTTACCGATGAGATGGCATGTCAGATTTCAGAAGGGAGAACGTTGGGAATGACATATCCATCCTGTGGAATTTGGTATGTGGGCAGGTGGATGTGGCTATCAAAGAGATTTGAGTAGAAATCCTGGATAATCTTCTCCATTGCCTTTCTGGAAGATGTGATAGATCCATCTGGGCGTCGGAGGGGCAGTCATCTTGGTCTTATAGTTGGCGAAGGACAGGCGGGCAGTCGCGAATACTTTTTCCCGGCTTCTGCTGCATCTTCCAGTATTTCTGCTCTTCTGTCTTTGAGGTCTGCTTTTATCGCTTCTCTGCACTGTTTAGCAAGTTTGGATGTTAGCATTCGGTCTCCTGAGGCTCGCGCCTTGCCACGTTGGCGGAATGAGCTCAAGAGTTTCTGAAGACAAGCGTCCTTTTGTGTCTTTCTCTCTCTCGGCATTCTTCGCACAATCATGGAGGTGCTGAACCAGTCGGTTGTATTCTTCATCAATGTTATCAATGATGGTATCTTCCCATGTTGCCGCAATGGTGCCAAAGAGTTCCCAGTTGGTGGTCGTTCTGGGAGTTCTCTTCTTAAACTTTGCAGCCTTTTCTCCCCATTTGCGGGAAGTAGAATTTTGCATGATGGAGACGGTGGTCCGATCCTGTCTGGAATTTGGGGACAACAGCAACATCGGTCAGACAAAACCGTCGATTGAAGATGATGTGGTCAATTTCATTGTGGAACTGTCTGTCAGGAGATTCCCATGTCCAACGTTTCACTTCAGCCTTCTGAAACTGTGAGTTCCCATGAATGGTCTTGGTGGACATGATGAACTCAGATAGTCTCTCACCCTGTTCGTTCCATTCTAGGCCATGGGTCCTGATGTGGAGTTCTTCAGCCCGATCTTCTCAGTCCTATCTTGGCATTAAAATCACCGACTATGATCTTGTAGAAGGTGTGATCTTTTTTTATAGAACTCCTCCAATTCCATGTAGAATTTCTCAATTTCATCTTCTTTGTATGTGGATGTTGGTGCATAGACAATGAAGATAGAAATTGCTGGCAGTGGGCCACATCTTCTCAAGTGTAGTCGTCCTATTCGGTTTGTTAAGCATTCAAATGAATCAATGTTGACAGCCATGTTCGTGTTGACAAGGACACGAACGCCACCGGCCACTCTTTCATCACATGTTCCAAGGAACAATTCTTCTCCGGTGTCAAATACAGCATGATGCGACTGGCGCCTCCTCGTCTCAGTCAGACCAATGATGTCGTACTTGATCTTTCTTGCTTGCAGCATCAGATCCTCAATATATGCTTCCGTTGCCAGTGTACGTGCATTGAAAGTACAGACAGTCATTTTAGTCCTTCTTCGTTTTGGCAGCCTAGGACAGCCTTGAAATTTTATCAGGCACTGCTTGTTTGCCTTTCTTACTGTTGCCGTATTAAAGCGCTCTTTCGGGGTCAGGAAAATAAACATTTTTGTTACTGGATTTGGCATATCGAACACGCATCGGACAGCTTGTCAGGCTCTGCCATGCGGGCACTATATTCTCATTACTTTGTGGGGCTCTCTCAGAGGGGTGGATAGAATATTTGTGGTAGTTTGGAGGTAAATTATGCGGCCGCTGGTGGCGCGCCGCAACGGGAAAGCTGGTTTCTGCTCTGCCGGGTGTACCTGTGCTGTGTTATTAACCCAAAATAATACAAAATATTGGAATTAAAATGTATAATTATTTTTTGCAGATGTTAAGATAAAAAGAAATAAAGACCTAACTTTCTCTCTCTCTCTCTTTATATATAAATATGAATACATACATTATAGATAAAGATATGTACTTTTTTGCTCTCTTTTTAGGGTTACACCTGGCAGTACTCAGGGGTTATTCCTGGCTCTGCAGTCAGGAATTACTTCTGGTAGCTCTCGGGGGACCATATGGGATGGTGGGAATTGAACTTGGCTGTGTGCAAGGCAAACTCTCTTAACACTCTACTATGCTCTGGCTCCAATTTTTTTAGATAATAAATTCAGTAAGATTTCAGGATATAAAATTAACAAATGGAAATCAGTGGTATTTTTCATATTATCAGTAATAAGGATTATCACTCGTATCACTTGTCTTCCCTTTGTTCATTGATTTGCTCCAGTGGGTGCCAGTAACCTCTCTAAATGCACAAGATGAGAAGCTACTCATCCCACCCACATAGCAGAGCCTGGCAAGCTACCCGTGTTGTATTTGATATGCCAAAACCCAGTTGCAATTATAGACCTCATTCCCATGATCTGAAAGAATGGTTTGAGGCGTTTCATGTTCCTGGAGCGAACAGATGCCCTTGGGCTACACTAGCATGTGTCAAGATGTATGGAGATGTTACTGGTGCCTGCTTGAGCAAATTGATGAACAACAGGAAGACAAGTGATACAAGTGATTGTGGCAACAAAAACACTTTCTAGTTATATATCACATGAAATATACCTGGGCCTCCTACTCTGAAACTATGCAGGATAAATTTGACTACATCCATTCACACTGTGCTAATATTCTCTCAAGCCTAGCTCCAACCACCACTCCTACAAAACCATACAAAGGCAGTGGTGATAGTAAGGATTAATAAAACCTAAAGTATAGGACTAGGAAAAGGGACAATGACATTAAGTGCCTCCTGGAACCAGTGAAATAACTCTAAGAAAACAATCTCATTCAATATCAATGGCCCAATGTACCAATTACAAGACATTGAGTGGCAGGACAGATTAGAAAAATTGAATCCAAACTTCTGTGCCTACAGAAAACATACTTGGATAATAAGGGAAAACAGACTCAGATGAAAGGTTGGAAGACAATATTTCAAGCAAACAACTTCACAAAAGCAGGATTGGTCACACTTATATCAGACAACATAGAATTCACACTAAATAAGGTGATAAGAGATGGAGGTTATTTCTTAATGATAAAAGGATATGTATGCCAGGCAGAACTCCTAAACATATATGCAACCAATGAAGAATCAGAGAAATACTTACAAACAACTGCTAATAGACCTTAATGAGTACATTTATTCACTTGTATCACTTGTCTTCCCTTTCATCCATTTGCTCAAGCGGGCACCAGTAACATCTCCATACATCCTGTCACATTAGTGTAGCCCAAGGGCATCTGCTCACTCCAGGAACATGAAGAGCCTCAAACTATTCCTTCAGGTCATGGGAATGAGGTCTATAATTGTTACTGGTTTGTGGCATATAGCTGGAGATATCAACACCACTTTATACCTCTTGATCTATCAACTAGACTAAAATATTATAAGGAAATACTGACTCTGAAAGAAAAAAATAGAAGAGAGGGGAGAGTCTTAGCATATATTTATATATATATATACATATATATTATATATTCTTAGCATATATATGTTAAGAAGCATATATATGCTATCTTAACTTATATATATGCTAAGACCTATATCGAAAATCAGATGGGCTAGACATGTAATGCGATTTGGAAATGATCGCTGGACTAGAGCCGTTACCGACTGGATCCCATGGGATGTCAAAAGATCACGTGGCCGCCCACCTACAAGATGGTCAGACTTCTTCGTCAAGACCCTGAATGAACAGTTTGAGGCTCTTCATATTCCTGAAGCAACCAGATGCCATTGGGCTACACTGGCACATGATAGGGTCAAATGAAAATGTTACTGGCACCCACTTGAGCAAATCTATGAACAATGGGATGTCAAGTGATCAAGTGATGTATATATACATATATGTATATGTATAAATAAAATCACCTAAAAGCTGAATACATTGCTTAGTAAGTTCTTAGACAAGGACTTAATGTCTCCCATAGTGAGATATAAAAAATAGTACAAATAAATCGACACAATTGAATTATGAAAAAATTGGGAGGTGTGATGTCAGGGACCTCTGCATTGAATTCAGGAGTACCATTATGCTCTGCAGATATGAGGGAACCCTACCTGCAAAGAAATAGTGGCTGTGCTTGCCATCCTGACTTAGTCCTGACAAGCTACAGGTTCTGAAAACTTAAAGGACAGGTATGAGGGAGCCTGGCTTACCAAAAGTGGTTCTGTTTCACTTCATGGTGATACATTTTTTCACCTCTCTGTTTCTCAGTGTAAACATGAAAAGATAGCCTAACTGCAGATCCCTAATCACACAACAATACACAGGAAAAAACTGCAAAGGTCACAATAGTAAAGCAACCCAGAAACCCAGTGAGAATGCCAGTTCAGATAGCCCAACCAGTAATAATGGGCTATATAACCTCTCTGATAAGAAATTTAGAATGGAACTGTTAAGGATGCATAAGGAGCTCAAAGAAACAATGGGGTGCACTGCCAATAATATACAAGAGATATAACTCAGAAATGAGAAAACATAAACAAAAAATACAAGCAAATGACAGATCTGAAAAATGTGGTAGGTGAATTGAAAAACTCTTTGGAAGGCCTCAGGAGCAGAGTAACAGCTGCTGAGCACAGAATCAGTTAGCTCCTAGATGAGGTGCTGAAAATCTCAGGGCAACAGAAGAAGATGGAAAAGATCCTCAACAGATGACAAGAGAACTTTGGGATCCCAGAGTGACAGGAAGAAAACCTGATAAGCAACCATCAAAGCTATTTAAGTTCCCAGAGCTGAAGAGTGCATGCACCCAGATCCAGGAAGCCTGAAGGGTACCTGAAGGCTACCAGTTAAAAGAAATCCAAATAAAAATGCTACAAGACACATCCTAATCAGAATAATGGAAACCAAGGGAGAAAAGGGGAGATAGAATAATGAAAGCAGCAAGAGCAAAGAAGGAAATTACTTAAAAGGCGCATCTAAAGATTTACAGTAGATTTATCAGATGACACTCTCCAGGCTGGAACAGTGGTGAGATATAGTGAAAAAAAAATATTTCATCAAGAATACTTTACCCAGCCAGACTCTCATTCAAATTTGAAGGAGAAATACACAATTTCACAGATAAACAATAACTCAGGAATTTCATAGGCTCACCTGTACTTAAACCCTCCCCCATCTGAGCAATGATGAGTGTTCACTTGATCACTTCACGTCCCGTTATTCATTGATTTGCTCGAGCAGGCACCAGTAATATCTCCATTTGACCCTATCACGTGCCAGTGTAGCCCAATGGCCTCTGGTTGCTTCAGGAATACAAAGAACCTCAAACCGTTCGTTCAGGGTCTTGACGAAAAAAATCTGACCCTCTTGTAGGATGTGATTTTTTGACATCCCGTGGGATCCTATCAGTAACGGCTCTAGTCCAGCGTTCCCTCTCCAAATAGCATTATATGTCAAGCTCACCTGATTTTCGATGCCTTGGCAAATGAGACAGCGTCCCTGACTCTGGAACAGTGACAGAAGTCGGAGCTCCGGATTCCTTCTTTCACTTGAGTGTGGCGTGATATTACAAGCATAGCTCTTTCAATTCCTCTTTGGGAAACCCAAATAGCATTCTTTTCCTGCTTTCGTAGGGCCCAGGTCTCTGAGGCGTATGTTAATGCAGGGAGAATGGTGGAGTTGAAGAGATGTGTCCAGAGCTGGAGGTTCTTTGTCTTTTTAGTTATTTCTTGAAGCCTTTGAAGGCATTCCTTGCTGCTCTCTTCCTCCTGTGCAGCTCAGATTTTAGGTCGTTCATCATGTTGACTTCTCGACCTAGGTACACATAACTGCTGCATTCAGAGATGTTGTTCCATTGAGAGTGAATGGGGCCCCTGGAACTAGTTCATTTTTCATGAACATAGTTTTGCTGAGATTCAGCTGTAGACCTATCTTTCCACATTCTCGATCAAAGTCAGCCAGCATTTGTGCCGCTTGGCTAATGTTTGGTGTTATTAGAATGATGTCATCAGCGAAGCAGAGGTGGTGTAGTTGCTGACCATCTATCTTCACTCCCATTCCTTCCCATTCTAATTGTTGCATGATGTTCTTGAGGGTGGCGCTGAAGAGTTTTGGTGAAATGGTATCACCCTGTCGAACTCCTCTTTTGACATTGATGATCAGTTCTTTATAGAATGGTGAGATCCTGGTGGTGAATCTGTAACACAGCTCACGAAGGATCTTGATGTATTGGGTTTGAATGCCCTATTTGGCTAGGGCTTCGATGACCGCTTCAGTCTCCACAGAATCAAAGGCTTTCTTTAAATCAACGAACGTGAGATAGAGTGGCATCCTGAACTGCCTACAAATTTCAATGAGCTTGGTTACCTTGTGGATATGGTCAATTGTGCTCAATCCTTTTCAGAAGCCAGCTTGCTCTCATGATTACTCTTCATCTAATGTCCTGTTCAGGATGACTCGAGTGAACAGCTTGTAGTTGACAGACAACAGGCAGATGGGGTGATAGTTGCCAATGTCGTGGATGTCTCCCTACAGTAGAACTGTCTTGCTGGTTTTTGATAGGAGGGCACCTTACATTAGGACAGGTAACGTGTGAAGAGCTGAGCCAGTACATTGATGAGTACTGATGGCAGATTGTTCAGGTGTTCGGGTCTGACTTTGTCTGGGCCTGGTACTCTTCCCTTCTTTACTGACTAAATGGCATGTTGGATTTCAGAAGGGAGAATGTTGGGAACGACATATCCATTCTTGGAATTTGGTATGTGGGCAGGTGGACGTGGCTATCAAAGAGATCTGAGTAGAAGTCATGGATAATCTTCTCCATTGCCTTTCTGGAAGATGTGATAGATCCATCAGGGCATAGGAGGGCCGTCGTTTTGGTCTTATAGTTGGAGAAGGATAGGCGGTCGTTGCGAATGCTTTTCCCAGCTTCTGCTGCATCTTCCAGTATTTCTGCTCATCTCTCTTTAAGATCTGATTCTTTTCATTATTTGACTCAATGAAAAGAATCAGTAAGAGCCTGATTCTTTTCATTATTTGACTTAATGAAAAGAATCAGTAAGAAAGTGATTAATGAAAAGAATCAGTAAGAAAGTGAATACATCTTTCTAGCCTATCTTTCTGTTAAGGCAGTTATTTGGAATTATTTGGTTCTTTCATTGAATTCACAATTATCCATAAAATTCTCAACTCTGTTAGTGAGGTCCAACACTTAAGTGTCTGCCTTGGAGCTTCTACTTGCATGAGGGAGAAGCCAAAGAGTGTGTTAATACAAGTTAACAGAAAGTGCTCTGAAGGGTAGAAATCAATATGTTCTGAAATGAGAAATGACTGGTCAAGAATTAGGGAAAACAGCTTTGCATTTCTGTATTCGAGGGTTATCCCCCACTGTTCAGTTGCAGACTTTCTCTTTGCTCTGTGTTGTCAGGTGCTTTTGCTGCAACTGGAGGGAAAACCTGAGGAAATCCTCCTTCAACATAAGCTATTTCCTCATTCTCCCTCACTCCCTTCTCTGGATGTCCCCATGGAATATGATTCTTCTTGTTGCCTTATCAAAAGGCACAACCTTCCCTCCCCAAAGTCACAACTTGCAGGACTTCAAGGTAGTAGGTATTACCTTTGTTTCTTCTTGCCTCTCTTTGTTCCTTGCTCCTTGTCTTCCTATAAACTCAGCTACTTTGAAGCAAATAGCTAGACTGGGTTATTACATATTATCTTGAAGATATCCTGTAGAAGTAACATTGAAGCAGAATATGAATGGTTAAGAACTATCAGGTACCATTAAAGGAGGATTGCTTTAACCTGTAAGATACCAGTGAGTCCAGTGTGTTAGCTGTGAAAAAAATCAAGCAAAAATGTTCTGTCAAGGCTGGTGTGGAATTGGTAAAGTTGTGTGGGATAAGGGACATGGAAATTTCATGTCAGAAAGAAATGCATAGAACGTGTTTGGAGATGTCAACTAATTACAGACATTAAGTTGTAGCAGAAGCTCTCAATTTTTTCTTTAAAATTTTTTATTTAAGTAACATTTATTTTAACTTTATATGAGTTTCATGTGTACAGTATTACAGAGAATAATTAAATATCAACAAATACATACATTCCAGTAATAACCTTTTTATTTTTGTCAGAAGTTCTCAAATGTATCTGGTTTACAGCTGCCTTTTCAGAAAACCAAAATCACATTGCAACAGCAGGGGAATTTCTTTAAGTGTAAAACAGAAACTTCCCTAGTTGTACCATCTCATACCCAAGATTGTTCTAGAAACATTTGAGAGGGTTGGGGGAGCAGCTAGGTGCACCCCACCCACTGGGAAACACTGTGAGCAAGATAGAGCTATCTAGTCTGAACAAGAAAGAGTAGCAAAAAAGAGGTATAAAAGCCAGGAACTCTGGCATAGGCCGGGCAGCTCATGTAGCCACTGAGCCCCATGGAGGGAGATTTTTATAAAAAATTTAAGTTTAGAAGAATTTTCAGTTCTTGGAAATGGTTAAAGACTTTATGTATAAGAAAAAACATGGGTATGGGCAAAGAGGTGAAAAAGATAATGTAACATAAACATGAATATTTCATTTTTTTCACTGAAATGGGGACTAAGAATGAAAGTGCTTTTATTTTCTGGCTTTTTGGTTATTCCTGACTGTGCTTAGGGCTTAGTCCTGCTTCCGTGCTCAGGTATCTCGCCTGGTAGTGCTCAGGGGATCATATGCAGTGCCAAGGATGAAACCTGGATAGGCTGCTTGTAAGACAGATGCCTTAAAACTGGTTTTAAGGTTTTAAACTATTTCTTTGACTCTGACATTTTAAAAAAGTAAATATTAAAATGGAATATAATCTAAGCGATACTTTGCATTCTCAAAACTGTTTCAGAAAAAAAATGATGCAGTTTAAGGCAAAAAGTGGGGGAGAAATTGGAGGTAGAAAACTACTTATTAAAAAAAATAAAAAAAAAGAAAACGACTTATTACTGCAACATTTAAATTTTTTAGTATTTAATAATAGTGTTAAGCATTTTAAATAAAGCATCTGGAATAATAGGTTCATGACTACAAATTTTATAGTTCAGTAAGGGCATAAGATTATCAGGGTATCTGGCATTTTCCTACCTCAAATAATGAATCTGAATAAAGCAGAGAGTTATTCTTACTAATTTCCATGGCTTTTCTGGTCAATAGGACATTTTCCAGTGGTTTTCAGCTTTCTGCTTCTGAAAGCTTTGGGTTTACTCCCTGCACTACTTCTCAGGAGTATTGCAAGATTGGACATCATCAAGTGTATGTCCCAACCAGCAGAATAAAGAACAAGAAACGTGAGAGTCTCACCACTCTCCTAACATTATATAAATTATATATAATTAAGCTTTCATAAGGGCCAAGACATATGATTATATGTTAGTGTTAAGATTCAGACAGGCATATTTAGTCAAAAAAGAAGAGTAGAATGGAGGCCTTAAAGCTGCCATTGCCAGGCATGCTCCCTGGTACATGACGAGGAATAAGCCATGGGAGACATTTACATAGGTAGAAGTTGGGGATAAAGAAAACACAGTATAATTTCTGAATAATTTAGGGAATTGTGTCTGGTAGTACTACTACATCTTCAGGGACTTATGGGGCAGTATGACATTAGACACAGTGAGAGACACTGTCAGTTTGAGACACTAATCACAGGATTCCCTTAAAGGGAGTGTCAACAACCAGTGGTCAAGTAAGATTACCTTGCAATGACTCTTCTGGTTATGTTGTAGTGTCATGAAAACTCAGAATGACAAAAATGGTTGATGAATTATCAAGTGGTTGAAATGGAAAGAAGTGGAAAAGCAGAGCTGGTTAATTTTAGAATTGGGAACATTGCTTTAACATGTACATTCTTCTTCAACATACTCAGTTTCATCTTTGTTTTGCCAGAAAGTGATACTTTACTTAGTTGTATTTGGACAAATCTTGAATCTCTCTGTTTCTGTATTGTATGTACAATGTATTTAAAATATAAAAAATTGAGTAAAAAATGCTTATAAAAACAGTCCATTTTTCTGAGTACTAAACATGTGTTAATCTGTTCTATGGTTTAGGAACACACAGAGACAGTGGTTGCTTGAATCATAAAATCTCAAAAAATACCTTTGATACGGGTGTAAATATTCTGCTTATTTTTTGTAAAAATTCATTTCGGATAAAATTTCATGTCAAATGGTTGATTTTAATCTAAAGTATATAGAATATTTTATTTATATTAAAATCTCATCTTTAAACATCTGAAAGAAATTAAAGTTAGAGTGCACATTCTTAGTATAATTATTTGGATCAATATTATTCTAATTTCTAGGGTAGGTAAGATATATTGCATATATATAATTCAAATAAATTCTTAATTAAGTGATGATATTATTTCTTCCTCATTTAGGACAAATCATTGTTTGATTTCTGTCTTTCCCATGAAATTTCCTTGCAGCTATATATTCAGTTACAACTCATTATTTTGAGTTAGTTGGTCATAAACCAAGTAAGTTTGAAATGTGAAGTTCTAAAATAGAACCTTGAGTTATTATATCAAATGTGTCATTGATTTTATGGGCACTTTATAAACGTTCAAAAATTAAAATGTATTCATATAGTATATTACACAAACTGCATCTTTGTTGCCTCAGGAAAATTAGCATTTTTAATGCAGAATTGATTTGGTATTCTCTTGTGTTTGTTTTATAGACAAAACATTAACATAAAGAAGATTTGTAAAAGATTCGGGAGATAACTCAAGTGGTAGAGCAACCAGGTAGATGTGAATGTTTAAGGCCCTGAGTTTGGGTCCTCATCAGGGTGTTCTGAGCATTGCCAGGTAAAAATAAGTAAAAGCATTTCTTTCTCTGGTACTGAGCACTGAATCTTACACTGTAAGGCTGAACATCACTGGGAGTGGCACTGGTCACCTTAGATCAGTACAGTCTGGGTGGCCCTTGGAAAAATAAAAAAATTATATGATCAAATCAATTATTTTATAAACTATTAATGTTCAGTATTACTAATATTAGAAAGTTATTGGTTGCTAGTTTAAGCTAAATGAAAAAATCTTACATTTATGTGATGAAAGATTTGGGGAAAATGCAAAAAATGTAACATTTAGTATAATTAGATGAAAGTTAACAGATTATACTACTATATTATACTAAAATATATTTGAAAATATCGATGAATAAAAGTTTAAAGTAATTTACTGAAAATTATATATAGAAATTTTTTGTTATTTTGTTTTGCTGAGGATGAAAGATTGGGACATGACTGTCTTTTTTATCTAGAAAACATTTTCAGAGTACGGTTAAGTCATTTGAATAACAGACCATTTAAGTAATTTGCTTAACAGGCCATTTAAATGGTAGACTATCTGAATAACAACTACCTAAAAACAATTGAATTTACTAATTGATATAAAGTTATTAAGTTCTAGGTTGTCCATAAAATAAAATAAGAATTTTTTAACTTGCAGAAATAAATTAGATTCTCTGAAAAATTAGAATAAAAACTGTAAAAATTGTGAAAGAACTAGTTTTCAATATGAACATAAAATTTGATGCACACTTTAATAAGATGTATTTATTCATTAAATTAAGTAGACAGCACTTAGAAAATAGATTGTTCATTATTTTCTTTGCATTAAATGACTTTAATGATTCTTGCTAATATCATATTCTTTTTTATTAGAAAACTCAATGCTATTTTAAAATAAAATGGCTGAAGTTAAAAAAACATACAAAGAATAATTAAAAATTGCTAATTTCTTCACTGAATTAAGTGAACTTGCTGATTATTCCTTTCAACTGATATCCTATCTATATAAAAAGAGGAAAACTAACATCTAAAATGCACAGAAAAAATTTCCAAGAAGAATATGGAATCAGGCAGAGGTTTAGCAGAGTGGCAGAGTCATATTTTACACTGGGAGTCCTTGCTTCCAGTTCTTGGCAGCAGCAAAACAGAACAAAAATGAACATTAAAAATAAAACCTAGACCTGAAAAGTTTTTTATATTATACCAAAGAAGAGAAAATTCACACTAAATTTTCACAAATAATTATAAAATAAATACATAACTACCAGAAAATAGCTACATAAAAATAATAAAGGGTATAAATAAAGGATGGTAAAAAAGAATAAATGCTAGATTTGGAGATGACTGCAAGAGTATGCTACCCGCATGGCAGAGCCTGGCAAGCTACCCTTGTCGTATTTGATATGCCAAATACCAGTAACAATTATAGACATCATTCCCATGACCTGTTGGAAGGGTTTGAGGTTCTTTATGTTCCTGGAGCAAGCAGATGCCCTTGGGCTCTACTAGCATGAGACAGGACATATGGAGATGTTACTGGTGTCCGCTTGAGGAAATCGATGATGAATGGGAAGACAGTGATACCATTATGTATAAACACCACTTTGTTTCTGCAAGGCTTGGATGTAGGGCTCTATTACATGTGAAATGTTTTATACCACAGAGCTCTACATATACTGGGCTCTACATATACTTTTACTTATACATATACTTTTACTAAAAAGTAAATCTGCCATAAAGATTAATAAAATGTAATTCAATTTACTTAAATTAATAAAAGTGGAAGAATAGGCTATATTCTTATATGACTACTGATTTAGTCTGACAACATGTTTTTCTTTACATCTAAATAAGGTGTTTATCAAATAAATATAGATTACATTATTGTTACCGTGTAAATTACTATTTTTGGTAGTAATTAGGGAAATGCATTCCCTTTTCTTCAAACTTTATTTAAACAAAAATGAATCAATTTTGATAAATGACTATTTATTCATGTGTTCCACACATTTACCGCCACTAACTCTATCCTAAATATTTAGTTTAGAGTAGCATTTGTCTTAGAGAAGGAATAAAATTTGTTTTATTTTTCATACAAAGCTTAAACCTTGTAGTTGAATTGTCTGGAAAGGATAAATATTGTTTTCAAGGTGTTTTTTTTTTCTGTTGATGGTGGATAAGGAATTGGGCAAAGTAAAATGAGGAATCGTGAGAACAAGGAAGTTACAATCACTGTTATTTCAAATAGTGTTTAGGGATAGGCTCCATGAAGCCGGAGCACTTATAGAAAATATGGGCATAATGACTTAGGTAAAGAATGTGGAATGAGAAACCTGTGACTGTATAGAGCTAAGGAACCACTGAGTACTCTGAATATTATCTGTTGACTCAACTAAATGCCTTCTTGTAAAATAAGCTCCCTTCTAAAGCTAGTTTAAAGTCCCTTGATTTTGATGGAAAATATGCATCATTTTATTCCGTAGTTGTATGTAAATGATTTTTAGATTTGCACTGCTTTCTTCTGCTTTTGTATGTAAACAATTTATTCACATCCTTTTTATTTGTAGAATAGGAGAATTCATGATGGAGCATGAGAATCACACTGTCAGCAGCGAATTCATTCTTTTGGGACTCTTCTCTTCTTCCACCAAAAGTCTAGTCTTGTTCTCTTTCATATTAATAATTTTTATCATGTCCATAGTAGAAAATACTGTTATGATCATCCTTATTCGCAGGGACTCACATCTTCACACTCCAATGTATTTCCTTCTCAGCCACCTTTCTTTTATGGATATCTTGCACACTTCCAATATTGTACCCAAAATGGCCACCGACTTTCTTTCAGGCAACAGAAAGATTTCACTAGTAGGTTGTGGCTTCCAGATATTTCTGTCTCTCACCCTGTTGGGTGGTGAGTGCCTTCTGCTGACCGCAATGTCATATGATCGCTATGTAGCCATCTGTCACCCTCTGCACTATCCTGTTCTTATGAATGATTATGTCAGCCTTCTCATGGCTTCAGGGTGCTGGCTTGTTGCAACGCTCAACTCCATCATTCACACAGCTTATGCCCTTCACTTTCCCTTCTGTGGTTCAAGAGCCATTGATCACTTTTTCTGTGAAGTCCCTGCTATGTTGAAGTTGTCTTGTGTGGACACAACACACTATGAAAGAGGAATTTATGTAAGTGGGATGATTTTCCTGCTTCTCCCTTTATCCCTGATCTTTGCTTCTTATGTCCAAATTGTTCTTACAGTTCTCAAAATGAAGTCATCTGAAGCGCAAAAAAATCTTTTTTATACTTGTTCTTTTCATATGATTGTGGTCCTAATGTACTATGGACCATTTATTTTCACATATATGAGACCTAAATTGTACCATACTCCAGGGCAGGATAAGTTCCTGGCTATATTTTATACCATACTTACACCAGCCCTCAACCCAATTATCTACAGCTTTAGAAACAAAGATGTTCTTGCAGCAATAAAAAATGTATTTAAAAGTAGCCTTTTCCATTAATATCACTTGTATCACGTGTCTTCCCGTTGTTCATCGATTTGCTCCAGCGGGCACCAGTAACATCTCCATTTGTCCCTGTCTGCTCGCTCCAGGAACATGAAGAGCCTCAAACCATTCGTTCAGGTCATGGGAATGAGGTCTATTGTTGTTACTGTTTTTGGCATATCAAATATGACACAGGTAGCTTGCCGGGCTCTGCCATGCAGAAGCTCTCAGTTTTTGCATTTACTGTTTGTGATTTCCATTAATAATAGCGTGAAAATGTTTGAAGTATATATTGTCTTAATTTCCATATTCTGTTTGTAGAAGCAACTAATTATGCTTTTCTTTGAAAAGAAAATAAAAGTTTGTTTCATAAAGCTTTTGTTTTATAAAGTGGATATTCCAAATACACAATAGTTGTAAAATTATGACAAGGTTTGAAAAAAATACATACACCTGAAAATGCATTATCCTGAGGAGGGTACCAATTATATCGCTGAAATGGCTTATGGGAAGGAGAGAAGCAAAGATTCACATGTAATGGAGTCACATTAGGCTTCTCAAATGTGCTCTATAAGCAAAAGGAGAATGCAAAGATATATAACAAATTACTGAATGAAAAGAACCACTAGCCAAGAAAGTCTACCCTGCAAAGTTATGACTCAAATATGAGGGAGTGCTAAAAAACATTCTTGGACAAACATCAGCTAAGATTATTTGATTTTCAAGCTTAGCAAAAAGTACTTAGTAGTCTCTTAAAAAACGCAAAACCCTAGTGTTTTCCCCACCACCACCCAAATCAAGTGCCAAAGGGAGAAATCAGTTAAGAAGGAAATTAGTTTTGTGAGTGCATCAACAATAAGACTTCATGAAAACTAAGTGGAACACAGCACTCACAGGTGTATCTCAGATAAAGCTCATGGGAGAAAACAGTTATAATTTCCAAGAGACACAACATCTTGGAGGTATGCCTGACCGTTAGGCCATGGTTTGCAGCAACCATCACAAACTGGTTTTAGCAAATACAAAAAAAAATACTGTTGTAGCTACAAACATCAGCTTGCTAAGCACCCGTAATAGGAACACAGTCTTAAGGTCTTTGAGGTAGTTGTGCTGACTTTTGTGTAAGGTGTAAGCTATGCATCTAGCTTTAACTTCTTACATGCAGTTATTCAGTTTTCCCAGCACCAAGCCCAGCACAGCACTGTGGGCAACTTCAGAACCAAGAAATCCTTTCCCTGATTGGAAGGAGTGGAGAAGCAGACTGAAAGTGAAATGAAACTGGCAAGTCCAGCGGCTGGACAGAACTGGACAGAGCATTCCAGCCTAGGGCTAAAGGCAGCAGAATGCAAGTTACTTATCAGTTTTGTAACATCAGTTTCACAGCAGCAGTTTCCAGGTTAGGCACAGTGAACTAAGGTGAGACACATAGCCAATAGTCTCAACTTTAGCTCTGCCCGGCAGCAGCCCTGGCCCCACCCTATCCACTTTATCCAACAAGCTCCTTCTGTGGTTCTGAGGTTGTCATAGAGTTCAGTTTTGTCCTATATTATTATGATTATAATATGTAGGTATTATTAGATTATAATTATAATCACCTGCCACCTGCCCTTTGAGGTGTTGCAGGTTTGGCTGCAGTGCCCAGTTGCATCAGCAGGTGGCAGACAGGAGACAGGCTTGTCTACACCCCCAGAGCTCTACTCCGTGGGCCCTGGATGGTTGATGGTCTGACATAGAAAAGACTGGGCTCCCTGGGATGAACCCAGAGCCACGGCAGAGCCTGGCAAGCTACCAGTGGTGTATTCGTTATGCCAAAAACAGTAATAGTGGACCTCATTTCCAATGAATGGAGATGTAACTGGCGCCTGCTCAAGCAAATCGATGAACAATCGGTAGACAAGTGATACAAGTAAATTATAATCATGAGTATTAGTCTTGGGACTTGTTTAAACTCAACAAACTATGTAGATGCTATTCCTGGTCCTGAATTGGAACCACAGTTTCTGAGTTGGGGACTCCTAGCAGGGTCCCAGTTTCAGCTCTGTCCAGCAGGAGTCAAACCATGGCTCTTCCCGACAGTGTCACTATGTCACCATCACACTGACTTACATAGTCTCAGCTTGTCCTGAGAGTTTCTACCCCTCAGGTTTGAGCTGTTAATACAGTCTGGCAGGCTTTTAGTCACAACCAGCTCAGATCCAAAGTCAGCTTCCCTAAAGTGGGTACACCAGATAAAGTTTACAACTTAAGTCACTGGACAGTAGGCATAAAGGACTAAAAATAATTCAGTTTTGTTATTGTATCCACTTTGTCAAGAAGAGAAAGAGATTAGAAATGGACTGGGTCTAGTACAGATGAAGTGAAATTATCCCCCTGGCCATATTTAGAAACAGTCATTCAAAGAAAGCTTCTGGAACTGACATCACAGAGGTCATAGTTGGTAGCAGGCATCTTGGAGGTAAGCCTGCCCTTTAGGCCATGGTTTGGAGCAACCATCACAAACTGGTATTGGCAAATATGAAAAAATACTGTTGTAGCTAAAAATATTGGTGTGCTAAACAGCTGTAATGGGAACACAGTCTCAAGATCTTTGATTTCCTTTGTGTTGACTTTTTGTAAGGTATAAGATATGAATCCAGCTTTAACTTCTTACACATCTAGTGTTCCAAGCACCATTTGTTGAAAGTTTATCTTTTACTCCATTCCATGTTTTCTGTCTGAGAATGCTTTGGTCCCTTTGCAGGTTAATGTACTCTAGGTGCTAGTTTTGCTTTCATTCAGTAATTTGAATATATCATTGCACTCTTTTCTTAACTGGAACATTTCATATAGGAGATCTATTGTGAGTCCTCTGTTATTTCCCTTATATTTAAGGTTTTCCTTTTCTCTTGCTCCATGAAGAAGTTCATCTGTTTGTTCTTTTTCTATGTTATTGCTATGTGTCTTGGTGGCATTCTGTTTGAGTTTATTTTGTGTGGTACTCTAGAATCTTTGCGGTTGCCTCCCTCTAGAGAGTGGGGGGAATTTCTTAGCTAGTATATCCACCACTACTCATTCTTTCCCCTTTTCCTTACATGACATTCCTATAATTCAGAGATAATTCTTGTTGCTGTTCATTATGTACCTTAAACTTTCATCTATTCTTCTGTTTCTCTTTTCTTTTTAAACTTCCTATCAATACTGGCTTACTTTTGTTTGTTTTGTCTCAAAGTTTGTCTATACAGTTCTTCCCTTTTGAGTTCCTGCTACTATGACTTTCTCTGTTTCTTAGCTCCTTCAATTCAAGTTATGTGGAATCTCTTATTTTCTGAAGCAGTTCCTTGAATTGGTTGAATTTATCATCCAACAATTTCACAATTTTGCTGATTGTGCTATTTTTTTATGGCCAGTGCAGGGTTGATTTTAGGTTCCAATTGACCAGGCTAAAGAGGTTTAATGGGCTGGGGAATGGCCTGGGTTTCTGAACCTATTTGCAACTGCAATTTAATTCCTTAGCTTTCCCTTTCTTTGAGTTTTGTGGGTGTCAATGAGGCTAGATTCACAGTTACTCGTGGAATGATCTGTTCAATTGATTACTTCAGAAGTCTACTAATAACATACCTGCTGTTCAGATTATTTTCCTTACCATGCACTGTTATTTGAGTATGACCAGGGAATTGTCAACTAGTAACTTAGCTGAGATAATCAAGGTTTAAGGCTATATGAGAAATAGGAATACCACATCCCACTGCCCTCAATATAAAAGAGGTATCACTTGTGTCACTTGTCTTCCCATTGATCATGGATTTGCTCGAGTGGGCACCAGTAATGTCTCCATTCATTGGGAATGAGGTCCATTATTGTTACTGTTTTTGGCATATCAAATACACCGTGGGTAGCTGCTAGGCTCTGCGGTGGCTCTGGGTTCATCCAAGGGGGCCTAGTCTTTTTCTATGTCAGACCATCAATCAACCAGGACCCTCGGGGCAGAGCTCTGGGTGTAGACAAGCCTGTCTCCTGTCTGCCACCTGCCGACATAGGTGGGCACTGCAGCCACACCTGCATCTCTTCGAAGGGCAGGATAAGAGGTATTCTGTAATTGCAAGAGGATGCACTAGCACAAGTCCACAATTTTTGGTTTTGAGGATAGATGGGTGTGAGATGGGCCAATCTCTGACCTAGGGAGGGATACAATGAACAGGACAAAAGTAGAGAAGTATAAGGTCCCCAGCCTTGTGGGTTGGTGGCTGCTTGGGGTTTCAGGGCTGGGGAGGGAGAGCTCTGCAGGGCACCAAACTAGGTTTGTAGGATAGGTAGACGTGAGGTTTGTGATATGTATGGCTTAGGGGCAGGATCTGGTGTGGAGGACAGAAGAATGGGGTTCACTAGGCTTGCAGGCACGTGACTGCTTAGGATTTCAGGGCAGGGAGCGGTGCTCTTCATTTCTTTTTAGACTATTTTCCACAACCCGTTGTTTCCTAGTAGTTTCCTTTTTTTTCTCATCTTGGAGCTCTTTGATCTTTTGCTCAGCTTTCATTATGTTGTTGTTCAGATTTTCTACTGAGTTTTTTTTTCTGTTATATTACCGACTATGTTCTTCATTTCTGATTATAATAGTTTTCTTATTTTGGCTCTATCTTTTGCTTTGCTGACTACCTGCGCTGTTGTTTCTTTCAACTCATTAAACATCCTCATCATGGTGTAACTAATGTCATTATCTGAGAATTTACTGACCTGGTTACTGTTGTCTGTGTCTTTGGTGATATTGTTTTTGCTAACTGAACTTGGTGTACTTCTATGTATTTTCCTTCCAATCAATTTTGTAGTGCTCTGCTGTGCTGGGGCAAATCTTTGTAGTTGGACCCCCTGGAAGATAGTGAGGGTTTTGGCTGCGTATTTCTCTCTTCCTACTGTACCCTTCATCAAATGACAGGAAAAACAACTGGAACATTGTATAATTTGCTGAGTATATCTGTTGTGTGGTTATATTTGTGGCCATGCACTTCATGCACTGTGTTGTGGGCCCTTTTAATATGGAAATGTTGGGTGACCATTTTGAATTTCTAAAGAAATACTCATACTGTATTTTCCAAGGTGGCTGAAACAGTTTGTAGTATAAAGGTGATCACCTGTCAGTGAGAGTTTCTTTTATACTACACCATTTCTAGCAGTGCTTATTTCTGATTTTTCAGATATGGACTATTCACAGTGGTATTATTGATATTTTATCATTATTTTGACATAGATTTTGATATAGATTAAGCACAATCCCAAATTGTTTGTGTTTTAGTCTGAGTTTCTTTTTCCAGGCAGAAACTTTTCTACTTCATATAATTGTTATGTGTGTATGGTGTGAGATTTGGATCCAAGTTGTGATTTTCTTTTCTTTCTTTTAATAAATTCATATCCAGTTTTCCAAACACTATTTTTTTAAATTTTTAAAAAATTTTTTTTTTTTTTTATTATACCACCGTGAAACATACAATTACAAAGGTGTTCATAATTGGTTCTTGGTAATACAGTATTCCAGCACCCATCCCTCCACCAGTGCCCCATTTCCACCACCAATGTACCCCTCCCTCCCGTCCCCCAGGCCGCCTTAATAGCAGGTACCCCAGTTTCTTCTCTTTCTCTCTCTATCTCTCTCTCTGTCTCTGCATCTCTCTCCCTCTTATTTTACACATTGTGGCTAGCCCTGCAGATATTTAGAGTTTATCACTTAAGTCTCTTTGTCAAACACTATTTGTTGAGGCTACTCTTCTTGTTTGGTTCATGTATCAAATCTTTGTCATAAATAACTACAAATATATTTGATGGTTTACCACTGGAATCTCTGTTCTCATCCATTGGTCTACAGCCTACCTTCATTCCTGTACCATTGAATTTTTTGTTACTATAGCACTACAGTATTTAAAGTTAGGACTATCTTCCAACATTTTTTTCCCCCAAGATGTTCTTTGCTTTGGCTTAATGTAGGGTCTTTCACTCTATACAAATTTTAATTAGGGTGGATGGGTAGCTAAACAAAAACTATTTAATAGATTCCATTCTAATTCCTTGTAGACTGTGATTAAGATTTTGTTGAGAACTGCATTAAATCTGTATGTTACTTTGGTTAGTACAGATATTTTGACAAGATGATTTTTCCCAATTCATGGTCTTAGGATGAACATTTTTCAATGTCCTAGTTTTATTTTCTGTTTATTTTATATATTACTTAGAGTTTCACTTGTATCACTTGTCTTCCCGTTTTTCATTGATTTGCTCGAGCAGGCACTACTAACATCTCCATATGTCCTCAGCAAGCAAGTGTAGCCCAAGGGCATCTGCTCACTCCAGGGACACAAAGAGCCTAAAACCATTCCTTCAGGTCACCTTTGTTAATTTCTAGCTATTTGTATATTTTCTGGCACTATTTTAACCTTTTTTTTTTTTTTTTTTTTTTTTTGCTTTTTGGGTCACACCTAGCGACGCTCAGGGGGTTACTCCTGGCTCTGCACTCAGGAATTACTCCTGGCAGTGCTCAGGGGGCCATATGGGATGCCGGGGATTGAACCCGAGCCAGCGCAGGCCTGCCACTTGCAAGGCAAACGCCCACTGGGCTATCACTCCGCCCCTATTTTAAACTTTTTGATTTCTATTTCTTTGGTTCATTGTTTTTATGTAAGATGCAACCCATGCTGTTTATTTATTTTGTTTTCTTTTTGTACTGGTTTCTTGTTTCTAAGAATTTTAGTGAGTTTTTAATAGTAATATATATATATGTATATATATTATGTCATTTGCAAATAGACATTGTTTTACTTCTTTTTTATTACTTGAATCTGCATGATTTATTTATTTTTCTTTTATTTTTTGCTTTTTTGGGTCACACCTGGCAATGCTCAGGGGCTTCTCCTGGCTCTGCACTCAGGAATTACTCCTGGTGGTGCTCGGGGACCATATTGGATGCCAGGGATCGAACCTGGGCCAGCATGGGCCAGCCGTGTGTAAGGCAAATGCCCTATCTGCTGGACTATTGCTCAGGCCCCTATGTATTTATTCTTATCTAATAGCTATGATGAGAACCTCCACAACTATGTTAAAAATTAAAGGTGGACATCTTTGTTTTGTGCCTAATCCCAGAGGAAAGGCTTTACATTTCTCACCACTGAGTAAATTGTTGACTGCAGGTTTGTTGTAAATGGTCATTACTGGTTGAGAATTGTTTCATATATCAAGATTTTTTGAGGGTTTTTAATTATAAATAGATGCCGAATTTTGTCAGAAGCATTCTCAGCATTGATATAATCATGATTGACAACATCCTTTTGTTGATATGGTTCATTATGTTAATTTACTTGTACACACTGAATCATCTTTTCATCCCTGGGATGAATTATACTCAATCCTTTTGACATACTGTTGGATATTCTAATTGAATAATAGACTATAATAATAATACAATGGCAGCAGAGTCCATATTTAAAAATGTTGACAAAATAAGAAGCTTGATAGACTTAAATAACATCCAGAAATGACCACATTCAAAGACTGCAGTTCTGAGAAACTGTCTAATATAAACGTGAGAATGAGTTTTGGAAAAACACAATTGTTCTCTGGGAGCCATTTACAGTCTTAGAACATATTATGTACTGCTCTGGAGACTATTTCTGTTACTTTTAAGTTGTCTAAGAAATAATGAATTTGCCTTTTGTTTGAATGACTTATTCACATGTCAAAGCATGCATATAAATAACTAAATAACAGTATATACAATGAGTTTGTTATAGCTGTGAATCAAGCAAGTCATTTGGGTCTATATTAGATATATAGATGATTGACCTCTAAGATATTTCTTGACCTCTAAGATATTTTAAGAGTTCACTTAAAACAAGGATTTTTTTTGATTTTTTATAATATTTTATTATACCACCATGTGATATACAATTACAAAGCTCTTCATGTTTGGGTTTAAGTCATACAGTGTTCCAGCACTCATCCCCCACAAGTGTCGATTTCCCACCACCAATGTCCCCGATTCCCTCCCCCTCCCCTAGCCTGCCTCTATTGTAGGTTCTTTATCTCTTCTCTCTCTCTCTCTCTCTCTCTCTTTCTTTCTTCCTTCTCTTACACATTGTGGATTGTAATACAACACTTAGAGGTTATCATGTTTGTCTTTTGCCTATATTTAATGCTCAGTTCTAGGTTGGTGTTAGCACTTTCAACAATTATTAACACACTGTTCCCTTCTCTGTCTTACCTAACCTCTGACTCCCACATGTTTGTGGTAATTTCCACCTTTGACAAGAACTTCTGATCCATGTTTTGCCTGACCTTGGATATTGGTATCATAATATGTATATATATATATATATATATATATATAATGCAAATAAATGCAGTCATCCCTTCTGGCTAATTTTACTCAACATGATCCTCTCCATGTCCATCCATTTGTAGGCAAATTTCATAACTTCATTAGACCTAACAGCTGCATAGTATTCCATTGTGTAGATACACCAAAATTTCTTTATTCAGCCATCAGTTCTCAGGCACTCTGGTTGTTTCCAGATTCTGGCTATTGAGAATAATGCTGCTATGTGTTTATACTGCATATTTTTGGCTTCCCTATGTATATTCCCAGGAGTGGCAGGGCTGGATCAAATGGGAGTTCAACTTCTAGTCTTTGGAGGAATGTTCATATTGTTTTCCAAAAGGCTAGTCGACATTCCCACCAGCAATGGATGAGTGTCCACTTTTCCCCACATCCATGCCAGCACTTGTTGTTCTTGCTCTTTTGGATATTCGCCAGTCTCTGTGGGGTGAGATGATATCTCATTCTTGTTCTGATTTGCATCTCCCTAATGATTAGTGATGATGAGCATTTTTTCATATGTCTTTTGGCCATTCGAATTTCTTCCTTGTCAAAGTTTCTGTTCATTTCTTCTTCCTATTTTTTGATGGGGTTGGCTGTTTTCTTCTTGTAAAGTTCTACCAGTGTCTGATATAAGGGATAACTATTTTTAAGTGAATGATAATATAATAAAAATGTCAATATTTTATCTCTATTTATGTGGGTCATTATATGAGGCAGATAAAATTTGTGAGCTGTTTAAGTACAACATTTGGGGATAAATTTATTAAAAAGGCAGAAATTTTATTATGAAGTTTGTAAAGCAATGTATAAACAATGGCCATTCGGCCATATGGCTATTGTGACAGTATTGTATAGAAAGACACCCCTACAATTCAATAGTGACTATAATATGTTGTAAAAAATTCAACAAAGTCTGACTTTTATTGGCATCTCACAGGTTCTAGTCAAGATTACATATTTTAGAGGCTGGGCTAAGTTGGCAAGAAAGGAGCCTAGTAAACTGCACCAGAAAATTAAATTATCAGAATATGAATTGCAATACATTTTGTATTATATCACCAGGGAAGGGAGAGTACAAATCTCCAAGAAACATTTTAGTGAAACTGCATGGGAACAGTAGCAATAAGTGAGTAATATTGTGATCACTGAGCTAGGGGTAAAGAAAATCAACAGAAGTAGAGTCCCATACCCAGAGCTAACATCAGAAGCCACAGCTTGCATGAAGAGAAGTGAAATTATGGGTTGCAGTCATCAACCACAGACTTCCAGCACAAATCCTAGTTGTAAATTCCCAGTAAAGTGCCTAGGAGGAATCGAAGAGAGAAGAGATTCAGAAACATAATACTATTGCAGACAGAGATATTCTGGGAAGCATTTCAGCCCTAGGCCTCTTATGTAATGTGGCACAAGGAAATTGCAAGACAGCGCTCAACTCCTTCTCCTTCTTGTCTCCACCCTCCCCCACTCAGAAGCTTGAAGCTCCAGAAGAAAGAGAAGAGATTCTCTGATTTCTGGAGACCAAACCCCTAAATTCAAGAACTGAAGCAAAAGGGCCAAGGTTAGGGGTGAAACTTTGGAAGCAAAGAAACAAAAATAAAGCAGAAAATCATTCATAGCCCTCAAAATCGTATCAGCAGTCCTTAAGGTGAAACACAGAAGCTTACCAAACGCAATTGCAATAGAAACTAGTCTGGAAGCTCTTTTAGCACCAACTAGCTCTGTAGTCTCTCAGAAAAGGACTTTTGACATACCATAATATAAGTGTTTAATGATCTCAAAGAAACAATAGTACAAGCAGTCAATAAGCCACAAGAAAACATGATAGGGGAAAATAGAAAACGGCAATCAGAAATGCAGAACCAAAGAGTAAGCTAAGCCAGAGAAAACTCAGTGAAAGGCCTTTGCAGCAGAGCGATAGCAACTAAGGAATGAATCAGTGACCTCAACGATGCAATTCTAGAAAACAAGAAGGAAAAATATCTGAATAAAAATGAAAAAGCCCGAAACAGAAGACTGACTAAAGAAGCTATGGTACATCTACACAATGGAACTATGCAGCTGCCAGAAAAAAAACAAAGTCACAAAATTTGCCTGCAAATGGATAGAAATGGAGATTATCATGCTGAGCGAAATTAGTCAGAGGAAAAGGACAGATAGAATGACTGCATTCATTAGTGGGATATAAATATATACCGGTGTTCTACTAATTGTGGGAAATGGTAATGCCAGATTAGAACTGAGCATTGAATATACACAAAGGAATTTGCATAATAATCCCTAAATGTCTATAGGGTAAACCACAATGTGTAAGAGGAGAGAGAGAAAGGAGGAGAAGAAGGAGAAGAAAAGAAAGAAGGAGAAGAAAGAAGAATAAAGAATAAGAATAACAAGAAGAAAGAAGAAGGAGAAGAAGAAAGAAGGAGAAGAAGTAAGAAGAAGAGGAAGAAGAAGAAGAGAAAGAAGAAGGAGAAGGAGGAGAAGAAGAAGGAAAAGGAGAAGGGAAAGAGGAAGGGGAAAGAGAAGGAGAAGGAGAAAGAGAAGGAGAAGGAGAAGAAGAAAGAAGAAAAAGAAGAAAAAGAAAGAAGAAGAAAAGGAAAAGTGCCTGCTATAGAGAGAGGCAGTCTGGGGGAGGTGGAAGGGAATTTGGGGACATTGGTGGTGGGAATAGGGCACTGGTGGAGAAATGGGTGCTGGAACAAACATCTTTGTAATTTCACATATCATGGTGGTATAATTAAAAAAATTTTAAAAAATGAAATTCATGGTGGCATAATTAAAAAATTTAAAAATATGGATGAGTTTAAGAGGAACAATATAAGAAGCTTTTAGATACAGAGAAGGAATGATTATAAAATCATGATAAAACTCTCAAAATTGTGGTAGCAGAATATTTCCTCAATAGTTAAAACTATTTGTCAATAATCCATAGCTAATTTCAACTTAGTGGCAGAAGTATTGCCTTTAAGATGAACCACAAGACAAGGTCCTCCCTCTTTACTACAATTATTCAAATAGTGTTCAAAGAAGTCCTTGTCATAGCTCTTTGGTAAGTAAGAGATATTAGGGAATCCACAATAGAAAAGAAGGCAGACTGTCATTATTTGTTTATGACATAAAAGAAAAGAAGTCAGACTGTCATTATTTGCTTAGGACATAATACTAAAAAATTCTAAAGACCCTACAAAGAAACTCAAACTCTATAACCTTGTATAGTAAGTTGCAGACTCTAAAATTCACACACAGTAACCTCTGGCATTTCTTTTTATACATTAATTATATTTTAGTAAATATATATACATATGTTTTGGTTAAAATTATCTGTATCTGTATCTCTTTGATACAGAATAACAAGAGCAAGATTAAATGTAGTATGTATAATTTCCACAGCAGAGCCTGGCAAGCTACCTGTGGTGTATTCGTTATGCTAAAACCAGTAACAATAGTGGACCTCATTCCCAACGAATAGAGACATTACTGGTGCCCACTCGAGCAAATGGATGAACAACGGGAAGACAAATGATACAAGTAATGTACAATATCCTATGTTATCTTAGTTGTTCACTAAGATAAGTTGTTAATTTTTTGAAATAAATTTATCTTATTAATTATATTTAGGAAGTTATAATCAAGTGAAATTTTTTGATATTTATTTTCTAATTTAATTTTTAAAGATCAGAACACCATTATTTACAAAGTTATGCATAGTTGAGTTTCAGGCAATAATGTTGCAGCACTGATCCTACCACCAGTGTCAACTACCCCCTACCAGTGTTCCCAGGTTCCTCCAAATCCTGCCACCCACCTCACCTTCAACTTGTCCTCTTGATAGGCATCATTTTAAGTTCAGTTGTTGAAGTTTGAGTCTCTTGATTGCAGTGTTGTTGACTATGTGGTTTGAATATTTGGCTCTATCATTCCTTAACAACACCTTTGTACCATCATTCCCTGACCTGGCCCCCATTGCTTCTCATCCATTTCTTCTCCCTATCCTATCCACCCTTTATTTTCTTCTGTACTCTTGTCCCAAGGTTGATCTGGCTCCCCATTAAAAATTGCATAACCTCATCCAGTTATCCTAAATATTAAATAAAAGTTATATTATCCTGTGTTTATCTTTCTTCTTCTGGCTTACTTTATTTAGCATGTGTTCTAGTTTCATCATGTTGCAGCAAATTTCATGATTTATCATTCCTTACAACTTTATAGTATTCAATTGTGTGTGTATAAGTAATATATATATATGTATAAAAGTATATGACTATATATGTATCACTTATCACTTGTATTCACGTTGTTCATTGATTTGCTCGAGTAGGCACCAGTAACATCTCCATTTGTCTTGTTGCAAGCTAGTGCAGCCCAAGGGCATCTGCTTGCTCCAGGTACACGAAGAGCCTCAAAGCATTCCTTCAGGTCTATAATTGTTACTGGTTTTCGGCATATCAAATACAACACAGGTAGCTTGCCAGGCTCTGCCGTGTAGGTGGTACACTAAAGTAGTAGGCTCTCATCTTGTGCATTTACTGATGAACCACAATGGGGAGAGATGGGTTTTCCTCTTGGGTGGAGCTCTGAGGAGCTGTGAAGTCCGGTTGTTGAGAATGACTGCCCTCATGGTGTGGAGGTTGCTCTGGCTTCTTGCTAGGTTCACTGGGATGACAGGCCATGGCTAGAACCTGTCTAAAACTGAATGCAGTGTATAAATGTGAAAGATCCTGGGAAGGACCTGGTTCTAACTTCCATTATTGTCTAAGACTGTAGTGCGACCACAGAGGTGCCATGTTCTGATGCAGCTGTGGGTCTGGAGTGTCTCTCTTCAGGTGTTGCTGGTTCTGGTGGTTGGGAGCTTGTAGCCACACTAACCGACATGGAGGTGGAGGAGTGGGAGGAGGAGACCAATCCCAGCTCCAAGTCCAGCCAGCGTGGCCCCCAGCCTCTCCACATGTGTGAGTGAACCCTAGGAGCTATGTTGGACTCATCAAGGGGCTGGCTGAACCATTTACCATCTATGGAACTCCATGGGCTGCTTCCATATATATATCGGCTTCATATATTGCATATATATATTCATATATATTATTAAGAATATAGATATTCATATATATATATTCTTCATAATATACTTATCTGTTGTTGGACTTCCAGGTTGATCCCAAAACTTAGTCATTTAACTGAGTGCTGCAATAAATAATGGTGTGCACAGGTTCTTTTGAATTAATGTCTTTTCTTTCTTTTATCATTTTTATTAACGAATGTCTCTCTTTCCTGTGGATAGATACCCAAAAATGAAAGTGCTGGGTCATATGGCAGCTTAGTTCTGAGTTTACTGAGTACCTTCCACACTGCTTTCCACACGGGTTTTACTGTTGGGTGACATGCCCTACTGAGCCTTAGGCTACAGCTACACTTAGCTTATGTGAAGAGCTGTTCCCTGCCTTTAGGGAATCTCCAGAGCTGACACAATGGGAGCTTGGGCAGAATTGGATTGATTTCATAATTTTATATGGCATAAATATTCTTATAATGAATATTATGAATCTGCTTGCTCCAGTTCAATACTCTTTCTACTCCTACAGGTCCCTGAGAGGGACATACATGTAAATATAACAAGAGTACTTGGCCATGTTGGATCAGTAATGATGTAATCAGTTCTCCTAGTTCAAAGAGAAATGCCAGTATGCCTCCGAGCAAACTGACATGCCTCTGATTCTAAAGGTAATGCCAAAGTGAATTTATTCGGATGGATTTTGGACCTTATTGGGATCTAGAGTCTGAAATCAACTGGTTATATGTTCATGGTAAGAAGTATTAATGCCATTCTCTACAAATTACATTCTGAACTGCTTTCTGGTTCAGAGATGCAACCCCTCCCCACTCTGCTAGGGAAATCCTATCTCAGGGAGTCAGCTCTGGCATTGTGAAACCAAAGGTCCCACCTGAAGATCTGCATTTCAATATGAACATTTACCTGGCTTCCTATCTAAATAGCCCAGCCCCTGATGGGCTGGGCTGGAAGGATTTTTTTTTTATATTTTGACCATATATATGGGCTTGTATCCATAAAATAAGCTAGGAGAAAGAAGAAAGGGCTTTTTGGCCATTTTGGCTCCTCTTTGCTCACTGCCTGTCCCCTCCGCCTCTCTATTCTTTTCCCTGTTGGGTCTTAGCACGAGGTAGCTGCCATCTTGGCCTAGGATTCTAAACCTACACCAGGATCCAGCTAGGAACCTAAAGTCCGGGGATTTCCTGCTATTGGATTGTATACCAGAACCTGTGAGAAAAAAGCCTTTTAAAACTGCACTGGACTCCTGAGTTTTCATCCATTCCCTGCCAGCTTCAGAGGTAGAAGGCAACTTGTCTCCTGATATCATTGGGATCCCAGTGGCTACCAGACATTGTACCAGACAACATTCCCACCAGCAGTGGTTGAGGTTCCTTTTTCATCACATTACTGCCAGTAGAGAATGTTCCCAGTATTTTTGATATGTGCAGTTTTCACTGGTGTAAGGTGATATCTCACTGTCGTCTTGATTTGGATTTTCCGAATAATTGATGATGAGAATTTTTTCATGCTTGTTGGCCATCTGTTGGTATTCCTCAGGGGAAGTGTCTATTCATTTACTCTCACCATTTTTGATGGAGTTTTTAGATTTCTATTGTTGCTGATCTTTGTGAATACTTATAGATCCTGGATATCATCCTTTATCTGATGTGTTGATTGTGAATATTTTCTTCCACTCAGCTCTTGTTTCATTTTAGCCCATGCTTCTTTTGCCATATGAAAGCTTTTAAGTTTGCTGTAATTCCATTTGTTTAGGTTTGCTTCTGAAGCCTTTGGTAATGGTGTCATATTGTCAAAGACTCCTTTTATGATTAGGCCTTGGTGTATTCTTCCTATGTTTTCCTCAAAGTGCTTTATAGATTTAGGGTCTGATCTCAGGGTTTTTGATCCACATGGAGTTGAATTTGTGTAAGGTGTAGATATGAATTCAGCTTTAATTTCTTGCATGTGGTTATCCAATTCTCCCAACACAATTTGTTGAAAAGGTTGTCTTTATTCCACTTTATGTTCTCAGTTGTTTGGTAAAAAATTAGCTGACCGTATATATAGGGTTTATCTTTGAATATTATATTTTGACCCTCTGGCCAGAGAGTCTTTTGTTTAATCCAGTACCATGCTGTTTTGATTACTATGGATTTATAGTATAGATTCAAATCAGGTAATGAGGTGACTTCTAGTTTCTTGTTTTTGGTATGGCTTTGGTTATGCAGTCTCTTTTATGACTCCATGCAAACTTTATAATTGACTGCTTATAGGTCCTTGAATGATGCCTGAATTTGGATAAATTTTAAGTCTTTAAAGAATGTTGTATGAATTAGGATAGGGATCTCATTAAATCTATATTGTAGTTTAGGTAATATGATCATTTTGACAACATTAATTCTTCCAATCCACAAGCATGGAGTGTTTCTCTATTTCTTAAGGTCTTCTTAAGAAATTTATGATATTTATTTATAAAACTGTTAACCCTCACCACAGTGTTACAACATTCTATAGCTATCTTTACATCTCTTCTACTCTGATCTTCTCCCTCCCTTAGCCCCTTCTACTTACTTGCTGTTTTAATTGGCTCTGTATTTCAATAGAAAAAATTAATCTATGTTCTTATAATTTTAAATTATATAAAACCAATGTGTCACTGGTTTTATCTATGTTCTTATAATTTTATATAGCAAAGATGAGATTATCCTGTATTTTTTGTTTTTCCATTACGTATTTTACGTAACATGATGCGCCAAGTTCCATCCATGTTGCAGAATCAACATTGTCAAATGACATTACAACCCAAAGCATTATACATATTCATTGCAATACCCATTAAAATACCAAAGAAATCTTCAAAGATTTAGAACAAACTCTAAAAAATTTGCATAGTGCCATTAACATTCCTCCCCCACCAAATAGCAGAAGAAATTCTAATAGAAAAGAATGTGGAAGTGTTGAGTTTCTGGACTTCGAATTGTACTGTAAAGCTATTGCAGTAAAAATTGTGTGGTACCTGAGTGAGAATAGACTTAATGACCTATGGAAGAGAACTGAGTGTTCTGAGATGAACCTTCAAACTTATGGGCAGCTAATTAGTTTATATTTTGAGGCATCTCTATATTTATAGGGTTCACCATATCTTCACCAAAGCTCCAGTGCATCTCAACATAAAAACCCCATTAACCATTCCTTCAAACTGCCTGTTTCCCTATAGTAACAATCATCATTTTCATTGAGACCAGAAATTAGTTTTGGAGCTTATTTCCAGTTTCTTTGCATTAGATATTTATATTCCACACATGAGTAAAACCATATAGTAATTATATTTTACTTATTTGATTATTATTAGCCTAATAAGCCAAAGTTCCATTCATGTCATCCAAAATGCAAGTTTTTTCTTTTTTAATGGTAGAGTAGTATTATTTTAAATATGTATACCATATTCTTATTATACAGTTATCTGCTGAGGTATATTTAAGCGGATTCTATGTTTAGGTTATTGTAAATATATTATGAACAGATTATAAATATATTTTTAATTAATATATTTATAGTCTTCAAGTAAATAATTAGGAGAGATACTGGATGAGATTTATTTTAAAAATTAAAAAAAATCTTTTCCAGAGAGGCTTTACAAATTTACGTTTTCACAAAGATATTTTTCAGAAGGTAAGTCATGCATTTAATAAATGAAAGAGTGAAAGTGATAGACACTCAAGTGGTGTGAGAGTATAGTGTCCAAGGAAGGAGCATCACTAAAAGTGTTTAATCTTCTTTTAATGTGATCTGACCTTTCTCATTCTTCTGGTCTCACATTTTCACTGACTCTTATGCTAATAATTGGATGAATAATGATGTACACATCTGCCCTATTGCATAATAACTTTGAGGTCTATTTTCAGTCAGCGCTAGACACCAGTGCATCTGGATCCGTTTGCCCAACATTTAAAAAAATTTTTTTTTATTATACCACCATGAAACATACAATTGCAAAGGTGTTCATAATTGGTTCTTGGTAATACAGTATACCAGCACCCATCCCTCCACCAGTGCCCCATTTCCACCACCAATGTACCCCACCCCTCCCGCCCACCCCCCAGGCTGCCTTAATAGCAGGTACCCCAGTTTCCTCTCTTTCTCTCTCTGTCTCTCTCTCTGTCTCTGCATCTCTCTCCCTCTTATTTTACACATTGTGGCTAGCCCTGCAGATATTTAGAGTTTATCACTTAAGTCTCTTTGTGTATATTCAATGGTGAGTTTTAATCTGCCATTACCATTTCCCACATTTAGTAAAACACTGGTATCTATTTATGTCCTATTAATGAATGCAGTCATTCTATATCTATCCTTTTCCTTCTGGCTAATTTCACTCAGCATGATAGTCTCCATTTCCATCCATTTGCAGGTAAATTTCATAATTCATCTTTTCTGACAGCCGCATAGTATTCCATAGTGTAGATGAACCAGTTTCTTTAGCCAGTCCTCTGTTCTTGGGCATATAGGTTGTTTCCAGATCCTAGCTATAGTGAATAGCGCAGAGATGAATAAAGAAGTACAGATAGTGTTTCTGCTATGTGTTTTTCGGTCTCTCGGGTATATTCCCTGGAGTGCTATTGCTGAATCAAATGGGAGCTCAATATCTAGTTTTCGGAGGAATGCCCATATTGTTTTCCAAAAGGGCTGGACCAGTCGGCACTCCCACCAACAGTGGACCAGAGTCCCTTTTCCCCCCACATCCACGCCAGCACTGGTTGTTCTTGCTGCTTTGGATGTGTGCCAGTCTCTGTGGTGTGAGATGGTAACTCATTGTTGTTTTGATTTGCATCTCTCTGATGATTAAAGATGAAGAGCACTTTTCTTATGCCTTTTGGCCATTCGAATCTCTTCTTTTTGGAAGCTTCTGTTCATTTCTTCTCCCCATTTTTTGATGGGGTTGGCTGTTTTTTTTCTTGTGAAGGGCTACCAGTGCCTGATATATCCTGGATATTAACCCCTTGTCAGATGGGTATTGGGTGAATATACTTTCCCACTCTGTGGATTGTCTTTGTATCTTGGTCACCGTTTCTTTTGCCCAACATTTTTACGAACACTTGTTATCAATATTTTTGATATAGTATATTTTGTGTATGTTAGATTATATTGCATTATGATTTTGATTTAACTACCCTAACTGCAATTTGTATAGAACTAGATATTGTCATATTAAGCCAATTAAGTCAGAAGGAGGACAGATATCAGGTAGTTAGAGAATAATTACAAGGCAATGGAGAGCAGTGCATGAGAGAGTAGTAAATGATGACAAATCTGTTGTTTTGAATTACAGAACAAAGATTGTCAAATTGGGGAAATCATGAAGGAAATGATGAACTTGATTAGTAATACTAGGTCATTGGTGGAGGTTCTTGGCCACATTGGTAGTTGTGAGGTGGGGTAACTGTGTTCCTCACAAGTCACTGACCTTTACACTTCACTGTCACTGTATCACTGTCTTCCCGTTCATCATTGATTTGCTCGAGTGGGCACCAGTAACATCTCCATATGTCCTGTCTCATGCTAGTAGAGCCCAAGGGCGTCTGCTTGCTCCAGGAACATAAAGAGCCTCAACCCATTATATTAGGTCATGGGAATGAGGTCTATAATTGTCACTGGTATTTGGCATGTTAAATACGACACGGGTAGCTTCCAGGCTTGCCTTTACATTCTGAGAGACCTTTATATACTGAGAGGAAATTGTTGAGTGCATACCCCTAGAATACATGTGTATTTATATAGATGATAAAATATGTAGTTCAAAAATTTATACTTACATGTACTAATCTATGTTCATTTTTACACTACTTATACTATACAAGAGTTAACCACTTTCCAGTGTATGTGAATAGAGGAAATATAGAAAACATACACAATGAAATATCAATAGTCAGTTATTAGAAAAGAAGTTTTGCCTTTTGTATCAACATCTCAGCAAGTGGATTGGGTGTTTAAAAATCAGATGGAGAAAGACAAGCAGCTGCTTTATTCACTTTTATGTGATACACAAGCAAACAAACAAGGTAACAATTTCCAAGGTAGGCAATCCCTTAGACTCTGACCACAGTGATGAATTTATAAAATAGAGGCTTGTGGGCTGAAAGTGTGGATGGGATTCAGTGGAACAATCCACTATTTGGTATCTGGCATGTTGAGGCTGATCATGGTGTGGTAACATTGTATCCCCCATTTTAAAAACCTAAATCAACTAAAAAAATTTAAGCAAGCAAAAAATTACTTACAAAATTCGCTGCAGAGTTTTTATGATGTGCCTTAAATTTCACTGTATCACTGTATCATTGTCTTCCCGTTCATCGCCGATTTGCTCGAGCGGGCACCAGTAACATCTCCATATGACCTGTCTCATGCAAGTAGAGCCCAAGGGCACCTGCTTGCTCCAGGAACATAAAGAGCCTCAAACCATTCCATCAGGTCATGGGAATGAGGTCTATAATTGTTACTGGTATCTGGCATATCAAATATGACACGGGTAGCTTACCAGGCTCTGCCGTGCGGGTAGCATACTCTTGTAGTCATCTCAAAATCCAGCATTTATTGATGAACCGCGTGGCCGCTTGTGGCCAGGCTACTGTAATAGGCTGGTCTGCTGGGTGGAGTTCTGATGAGGGGGAAGTCCGGATGTGGAAAATGGAGGTCCTCATGGAGTGGGGGCCTTAAATTTTTATTAAATAAATTGCTATATCATGATAGAAATTTATAGAATAAAATATATCACATTAAAATTATAGGCTATAGGCTATTTGATTTGACATTTGTGCATAGCTTACCACAAAGTATGGGAGTGCAGTTAGTATAGAAAGGGACCACTATACAATGATATAATAATAGTTGGAAATGACCGCTCTGGACAAGAACTGGTTGCTGAAAGTAGGCAAGGTGATATTTAAATATTTAAAAATATTTAAAAATATTTATTTGCTTATAACTTACTTATTAGGCAAGAAGAGTTCAAAACAAAAAATTTAATTCTAAGCATATTAAGCATACCAATTAATGAAGATGGTTAATGATGTGATTAATTATTTAAATTAATGAAAACACATATTTAGAAAAGTTATGATATTTCACTTTATTTTTTTTTGATATTTAGGCCACACAACTGGTGCTTAGGGGATATATGGGGTGCCAAGGATTAAACCTTGGTTAGTTGCTTACAAGACCAGCATCCTTCTCATTGCGATATTTCTATGGCCTATGAAATGGTAAGTTAGTTTGTTTTGCACCACACTGGTGGTGCTCAGGGCTTACTCTGGCTCTGTACTCTGTGATTACTCCTGGAGGTACATAGGATGCTGAGTATTGGACCCTAGTTCAGACATGAGTGGGTAAGGTAAATACCTTACCCTCTGAACTATTATTGTTCTGGCCCATGAAATGATACTTTTAAAAATATTTTATTATAGAGATAACATGTTCTACAATAATGTTAACATTTATGATTTAGGCCTTTAATGTTACTGCACCACTCCCACACCAAAGTGACAATATCCTTCTAACGCTCTCCCCATGTCCTTTCTTGTATGCCCTTTCCTTCACTCCGTGGTAAGTTTACTTCTGCTGTCAGAGTCTAAGGTTTGATTTCATTGAATTAATCAATATCCAAAATAGTAGAACTTGATTAAGAAATTTTATTGTATTCACCAAAGATGATTCTAATTGAATTATATTGACAATAAGTTGCTGGTTACCTATGTAGCAAAAGAAGGAAAGAAAACTGAAATGGGATTAGAAATAAACCAAATATTTTATAGCTATATTTTATATATGTATTTTTTTTTCTTTTTGGGTCACACCCGGAGACGCTCAGGTGTTCCTTCTTAGCTCTTTGCTCAGGAATTAGTCCTGATGGTGCTAGGGGTTTAGGGGTTACTTCCTGGCTCTTTGCTCAGAAATTAGCCCTGGCAGTGCTAGAGTACCATATGGGATGCCGGGATTGAACCCAGGTTGGCTGCATGCAAGGCATACGCCCTACCTGCTGTGCTATCGCCTCCATCCCCTAATCTGTATTTTTAAAAGTAACTAGATAAATAAAAAATGTTAAGTTTGACCTAATATGTTAGGCACCTAAGTATATTATTTTATCTCTATCTAATATCTATTCTTTAATATTTTGGGTTCTATTAAGCGTTTGTCTTTTTTATTAAAATATTCTAAATTTGAAGCACATTTTGTGTCTAATTAATAAGATTCAAAATTCTGTATTATTTAGCATCTTTGGTAGCTTAAGGACTTCAGAAGAAATCTCTTTATGGAAAGATAGTGACCCCACTATAAACTGATGAAAAGTGTTTTTTTCCAAAATATTTCTAACAGGCAGATTTATGTGTAAATTTGACTAGTTATTATGAATGGCATTTTGATTATGGTTTGGGATAAGCTGATTTTATTTGGCACTGATAAATTAATTTGATTTCTTTTCATTTGTGAGATTGAATGAACCCACTTTGACTTCATTCCTTTACATTTTGTCAGTAGGAGACAGTGTTTTACTGTTAAAAGCTTATAAGATAAAGTTAACGATTGTACTACAAAGCAAGCACTTACTATGCTTAACTGGCTTGGAGCTCTGTTCAAAGAGTACTTTAGTGCTTTGAAACTAATTTTTCTGCCAGGTGTTACCATGACAACTTAAAAGTTTGATTTCTAGAGCTTGCTAATCAAGGATCTTTAATGATCCCTGAGTAGTAGACTAAAAATCCAATTAAACACAGTTTCCCAGGAGAAAAATAAAGTTTTAAGTCTCATTAATTGGGGAGCTACTTAACAAAGCTCTGTGGGTGCGCAACTTATTCAAACTCATTTAAAGTTTTTTTCCCCCACAATCCCAGAAGCCTGATTTAATGAGTCCCGAGAAGTCTCCTTCCAATTAAGACTTTTATACTTGGAAAGCATGGCTACCAATGATTAATTCCTTGATGTCTTTATTAATGTCCCATTCCCATATTGTAGTGGGAGAAAAGTGAATTAAAAAAGTAAATGAAAGCTTGTTGTAATTTATCTAGATTTTTAAATAGAAGTTTCTTCAATTTTCAAATAAATTTGTTTATTAAAATGCAAATTTTGTATTTTATGTATTTTGTATTTTATGATATATTCAAGACTCCACAACCTTCCTCAATATGTTTATTATGTATTTTGGGAAAACAACCTATGTAAGGGGTATTACAGAAGGTTCAATAAATACAATAATGATGGAATAGAATTGTATAGAAATCTACCAAACTTAGAAGGTTGAAAAGGTGTTGGTTAGTATGTCTTTTGGCTTCTTAATAATGTAGAACACTTTTCTACATCTAAGTAAGCCAAACAAGAATCTCTTAAATTCTCTAAAATGGAATTATTCAACCTTTTTATACCTGCATATTGACAACTGTCTGCACACCAGTCTTCTGCCTGTCTATTATAACCACTGCAGTAGAACATTGTTTTATTAACCTTTCTATACCTGCAAATGGCAGTTGAAGACCACTGTCTTAGATATGATCAGTTATTTATTCTGTAAGATGTACTACAAAAAGAAAAGCTTTTTTTCCTGAAGTCCTTAGCAATCATGGTACCCAAGTATTAAATTTCTAAAAATAATGGCTAAGGTTACATTACTGGCACATTCATATTCAAGGCTAGAAAGGCATTAGAATGAAGAGGCATTGAAAATTTGTTTAAAAGATACAGAACCTCAACTTTCCTTTGATTCTACAAAATCAGTCTTTTAGTTGTTCACTCTGAGAGATATATACACAGGGATTAATATAAGCTAAAAATGCATGCTTAAACACCATCATTTTTGTTTTTCTGCAGTCTCCAACTTAATTGTTTATAGACTTGAGTCAGAAGGCAGAACTGCTCCAATAACCCTGTATTGCTCTAATAGCTAGGCATGTTATTCCTGAAATTAATAATCAAACTCACCAATTTAGGGATTCTACTCTTCTTGAATGAGAAACCTGGCCCCAGAGAGGCCCACATGTTGGAGGAAGATAAGGTAAGAGAAGGCCTCTTTGTAAAAACATTTATCTTTGTGAGGAGAGAAAGGGACTCTCATCCATTGTTGGTGGGAATGTTGACTGGTACAGCCTTTTTGGAAAACAATATGGACATTCTTCTAAAAAAAATTTTTGCTCCCATTTGACCCAACCATACTACTCCTGGGAATGTACCCTGGGAGGCCAAAAACACACAGCAGAAACACCATCCACACTTTTATGTTCATAGCAGCACTATTCACAATAGCCAGAATTTGGAAACAACCAGAGTGCCCAAGAACAGATGACTGGATAAAGAAACTGTGGCACATCTACACAATGGAATACTATGCAGTTGTTAGGATAAATGAAATTCTGAAATTTGCCTACAAATGGATGGACATGAAGAGAATCATGCTGACTGACATTAGCAAGGGGGAAAAGGACAGATATAGAATGACTGCAGTGATTTGTGGGATATAAAAAAGTATGATGCCAATATCCTAGGTTAGGCAAAGCATAGATCAGGAGGTCTTGTGAGTGGGTGGAATATACTGCAAGTGTCTGGGGGTCAGAGGTTAGGTAAGACAGAGAAAGGAACAGTGTGCAAATAATTGTTGGAAATGATAATACCAGCCTAGAGCTGAGCATTGAATGTAGGCAAAGGGATATACATGATCACCTCTAAATGTATGTATTGCAAGTCATAATGTGTAAGAGAAGGAAGAGAGAGAGCGAGAAAGAGAGAGAGAGGGAGAGAAAGGAGGCAAAGTGATGCCATAGAGGCAGGCTGGGGTAGAGAGGAGGGAATTGGGGACATTGGTGGTGGTGGAAAATGGGCATTGGTGAAGGGATGGGTGAGGGAACACTATATGACTGAAACCCAACATGAACATCTTTGTAACTGTATATCTCACTGTGGTATAATAAAAAAAACGAAAAAACTCCCATTTATCTTTTTTTATGAAACTTAGAACTCAAGCATTAGTTGTTTTAAAACAATTTTGTGTCACAGATGTATTTTCTTCTCATAAAAGAATAAATATACAGTGTAAAGAATATAATATACCTTTGTAATACTGCAGACCTCAAAGACAGAAGAGCAGAAATACTGGAAGATGCAGCAGAAGCCGGGAAAAGTATTCGCACTGCCCGCCTGTCCTTCGCCAACTATAAGACCAAGATGACTGCCCTCCGACGCCCTGATGGATCTATCACATCGTCCAGAAAGGCAATGGAGAAGATTATCCAGGACTTCTACTCAAATCTTTTGATAGCCACATCCACCTGCCCACATACCAAATTCCACAGGATGGATACGTCATTCCCAACGTTCTCCCTTCTGAAATAAGACATGCCATCTCATCGGTAAAGAAGGGAACAGCACCAGGCCCAGACAAAGTCAGACCCGAACATCTGAAGAATCTGCCATCGGTGCTCATCAATACACTAGCTCGGCTCTTCACACGCTACCTGTCCGAATGCAAGGTGCCCTCCCAATGGAAAACCAGCAGGACAGTTCTACTGTTCAAGAAGGGAGACATTCACAACATAGGCAACTATCGCCCCATCTGCCTGTTGTCTGTCATCTACAAGCTGTTTACACGAGTCATCCTGAACAGGATTAGCAGAACACTAGATGAAGGTCAACCATGCGAGCAAGCAGGTTTCCGGAAAGGATTCAGCACAATCGACCATATCCACACAGTAACCAAGCTCATTGAGGTTTGTAGGGAGTACAAGATGCCGCTCTGTCTCACGTTCATTGATTTACAGAAAGCCTTTGATTCTGTGGAAACTGAAGCAGTGATCGAAGCCCTAGTCAAACAGGGTGTTCAAACCCAATACATCAAGATCCTTCGTGAGCTGTATTATGGATTCACCACCAGGATCTCACCATTCTACAAAGAAGTGATCATTGATGTCAAACGAGGGGTTCGACAGGGTGATACCATCTCACCAAAACTCTTCAGTGCCACCCTCGAGAACATCATGAGACAATTAGAATGGGAAGGAATGGGAGTGAAGATAGATGGTCGGCAACTACACCACCTCCGCTCGCTGATGACATCGTTCTAATAACACCAAACATTAGCCAAGCGGCACAAATGCTGGCTGACTTTGACCGAGAATGTGGAAAGGTAGGTCTACAGCTGAATCTGAAGAAAACTATGTTCATGAGAAATGAACTAGTTCCAGAGGCCCCATTCTCTCTCAATGGAACAAACATCTGTGAATGCAGCAGTTATGTGTACCTAGGTCGAGAAGTCAACATGATGAATGACCTAAATCCTGAGCTGCGCAGGAGGAAGAGAGCGGCATGGAATGCCTTCAAAGGCATCGAAGAAATAGCTAAAAGGACAAAGAACCTCCGGCTCCGGGCACATCTCTTCGACTCCACCGTTCTCCCTGCATTAACATACGCCTCAGAGACCTGGGCCCTACAAAAGCAGGATGAGAATGCTATTCGGGTCTCCCAGAGAGGCATCGAAAGAGCTATGCTTGGAATATCACGTCTCACTCAAGTGAGAGAAGGAATCCGGAGTTCTGACCTCCGTCGCTATTCCAGAATCAGGGACGCTGTCTCGTTTGCCAAGGCATCGAAAATCAGATGGGCTGGACATGTAATGCGATTTGGAGACAACCGCTGGACTAGAGCCGTTACCGACTGGATCCCACGGGATGTCAAAAGATCACGTGGCCGCCCACCTACACGATGGTCAGACTTCCTTGTTAAGACCCTGAAGGAACGGTTTGAGGCTCTTCATATTCCTGAATCAACCAGATGCCATTGGGCTACATTGGTACGTGATAGGGTCCAATGGAAATGTTACTGGCGCCCGCTCGAGCAAATCGATGAGTAACGGGATTCAAGTGAAGTGATCAAGTGAATACTGTTTACATTATGAAATATACCTTTATAATACTGTTTCATGTCATGAGGAGAGAAAAAAAGTACTTTCTATTGTCATACATTAGACTCATAGGTTATAAAGCAATATATTTCATAAAAGGAAATGCCTGTAGTATCTCCCCCAATGATAATTCTATAATTTATAAATAATCCAAAAAGGGCACTGCTTGTTTGCCTTTCTTACTGCTGCTGTATTAAGGGCTCTTTCGGGGTCAGGAAAATAAACATTTGTGTTACTGGATTTGGCATATCGAACACGCATCAGACAGCTTGCCAGGCTCTGCCATGCGGGCAGCTATATTCTCATTACTTTGTGGGGCTCTCTCAGAGGGGTGGGTAGAATATTTACCGTAATTTGGAGGTAAATCGCGGCGGCAGCACAGCGGTCACGCACAACGCGGAAAGCTGGTTTCTGCTCTGCCGGGTGTACCTGTGTCTTAGGCTCAAGCATTCCTGGGCTTGAAATACTCTCCTCTGAAGGCCGGGTCTCTGCAGGGTGGGTCCTTGTAGGCTGGGTTTCTGACAAGCCAAGCTGGAGGCTGGATTAATCTGCTGGGTGGAGATCTTACCAGCTGCAGAGTGTGGATTGTGAAGATCGCTGCCAGCAAGGTGTGGGGGGTTTCTCTGGGCTCCTCCGAGGCTCCATCAGGATGGTGGACTCTGGTCGGAAGTTGCTCTCGTGGTCCATGGAATGCAGAGGGTTCAACGGGGGAAAGCTGGTTTCTGCTCTGCCGGGTGTACCTGTGTCTTAGGCTCAAGCATTCCTGGGCTTGAAATACTCTCCTCTGAAGGGCGGGTCTCTGCGATCGGACCACCGTCTCCTTCATGAAAAAATTCTACTTCCCGCAATGGGGAGAAAAGGCTGCAAAGTTTAAGAAGAGAACTCCCAGAACCACCACCAACTGGGAACTCTTTGGCACCATTGCTGCAACATGGGAAGATACCATCATTGACAACATCGAAGAAGAATACAACCGACTGGTTCAGCACCTCCATGATTGTGCGAAGAATGCTGAGAGAGAGAAAGACACAAAAGGATGCTTGTCTTCAGAAACTCTTGAGCTCATTCGCCAACGTGGCAAGGCGCGAGACGCAGGAGACCAAATGCTAACGTCCAAGCTTGCTAAATGGTGCAGAGAAGCGATAAAAGAAGACCTCAAAGACAGAAGAGCAGAAATACTGGAAGATGCAGCAGAAGCCGGGAAAAGCATTCGCACTGCCTGCCTGTTCTTTGCCAACTATAAGACCAAGATGACTGCCCTCTGACTCCCTGATGGATCTATCACATCTTCCAGAAAGTCAATGGAGAAGATTATCCAGGACTTCTACTCAAATCTCTTTGATAGCCACATCCACCTGCCCACATACCAAATTCCACAGGATGGATATGTCATTCCCAACGTTCTCCCTTCTGAAATCTGACATGCCATCTCGTCGGTAAAGAAGGGAATAGCACCAGGCCCAGACAAAGTCAGACCCGAACACCTGAAGAATCTGCCGCCGGTACTCATCAATACACTAGCTCGGCTCTTCACACGCTACCTGTACAAATGCAAGGTGCCCTCCCAATGGAAAACCAGCAGGACAGTTCTACTGTTCAAGAAGGGAGATATTCATGACATCAGCAACTATTGCCCCATCTGCCTGTTGTCTGTCATCTACAAGCTGTTTACACGAGTCATCCTGAACAGGATTAGCAGAACACTAGATGAAGGACAACCATGCGAGCAAAGCAGGCTTCTGGAAAGGATTCAGCACAATCGACCATATCCACACAGTAACCAAGCTCATTGAGGTTTGTAGGCAGTACAAGATGCAGCTCTGTCTCACGTTCATTGATTTACAGAAAACCTTTGATTCTGTGGAGACTGAAGCGGTCATTGAAGCCCTAGCCAAAGAGTGTATTCAAACCCAATACATCAAGATCCTTCGTGAGCTGTATTACGGATTCACTACCAGGATCTCACCATTCTACAAAAAGTGATCATTAATGTGAACAGAG
The DNA here is from genome assembly GCA_021461705.1 of Cryptotis parvus. Lineage (NCBI taxonomy): Eukaryota > Metazoa > Chordata > Mammalia > Eulipotyphla > Soricidae > Cryptotis > Cryptotis parvus. The sequence continues at coordinate 50,076 of JAJIBD010021210.1, forward strand.
GGGTTTGACACGGTGATGCCATTTCACCAAAACTCTTCAGCACCACCCTCGAGAACATCATGCGACAATTAGAATGGGAAGGTATGGGAGTGAAGATAGATGGTCGGCAACTACACCACCATTGCTTCGCTGATGGCATTGTTCTAATAACACCAAGCATTAGCCAAGTGGCACAAATGCAGGCTGACTTCGACCGAGAATGTGGAAAGATAGGTCTACAGCTGAATGTAAAGAAAACCATTTTATGAAGAATGAATAGTTCCAGAGGCCCCATTCACTCTCAATGGAACAAACATCTCTGAATGCAGCAGTTATGTGTACCTAGGTCGAGAAATCAACATGATGAACGACCTAAATCCTGAGCTGCGCAGGAGGAAGAGAGCGGCATGGAATGCCTTCAAAGGCATTGAAGAAATAGCTAAAAGGACAAAGAACCTCCGGCTCCGGGCACATCTCTTTGACTCCACGGTTCTCCCTGTATTAACATATGCCTCAGAGACCTGGGCCCTACAAAAGCAGGATGAGAATGCTATTCGGGTCTCCCAGAGAGGAATCGAAAGAGCTATGCTTGGAATATCACGCCTCACTCAAGTGAGAGAAGGAATCCGGAGTTCTGACCTCCGTCGCTATTCCAGAATCAGGGACACTGTCTTGTTTGCCAAGGCATCGAAAATCAGATGGGCTGGACATGTAATGCGATTTGGAGACACCGCTGGACTAGAGCCATTACCGACTGGATCCCACAGGATGTCAAAAGATCACGTGGCCGCCCACCTACAAGATGGTCAGACTTCCTTGTAAAGACCCTGAAGTAATGGTTTGAGGCTCTTCATATTCCTGAATCAACCAGATGCCATTGGGCTACATTGGCACGTGATAGGGTCCAATGGAAATGTTACTGGTGCCTGCTCGAGCAAATCGCTGAATTACGGGATTCAAGTGATCAAGTGAATCCAAAAAGGTAGAGATAGAATTGCAAAGTTTTCTATAGTATGTTTAAAACTACATCTATTAGTTTGGCCCCTGTCTGTGTCCTAGGGCCAGCAGACATGCTGTGGAGGCTGTGCCAGCTGGACTTGGAGCAGGTATTGGGCCCTTTCCCCCCATCCCTTCCATCTCCATGCCCCAGCGGGCGTGGCTAAGAGCAGGCAGCTGCCACAACCAGCAAAGTTGGCTAAGAGACAGACCAGACCCACAGCTGCTCAGGTGCGTGGCCACTCTACAGCCACATGATAGACTTAGATATTAATCAAGTTTAGGACCAGGTCCTTCCCAGAATCTTGCACCTATATACACTGTAATTATCATTTTAGGTGTAGCAAACTGGGTTGGCTGATGGGAAATGGGGAACGGTACTGTCAGACTAGAACTCACCATTGAATGTACACATAGAGACTTACATGTTAAGTAAGTCTCTGTATGTATGTAAGAATGTACATAGAGACTTACATGTTAAACCGTAAATATCTGTAGGGCAAGTTACAATGTGTAAGAAAATAGAGAGAGAGAGAAATGCAGAGACTGAGAGAGAAGGAGAAAGAGAGAAAGAAAAGGGGCTTATTGTAGAGACGCTGGGGGTGGGTGGGAGAGAGTGTTATGGGAAAAGAGCACTATTGGAGGGATAGGGACTGGAACACTATGATGGAGACCCAATTATGAACATCTTTGTAATTGTATATCTCACGGTGGTATAATACAAAATAAAAAACAAACAAAAAACTACATCTTTTAGATTCTTGAATCAACTTATTTACTTAAATGAGCCAATTTAGTTTCTTCACTTTTCTTGAAATATGAAAAGAGAAAAAATGAATTCTAAGATAAATTTAAGATCAATTATTAATTATTTTATAAGTTTTTTGTATTTATTTTCCCCCAGTAATAAAAATTTATTGATTTTATTTCCAGCCCTGTCCCTGGAGGGGAGGGAGGGAGAGCGGGCGGAAGGACTAGCACGTGGCTTCCAGTTCCCATGCAGTAGCCAAGTCGGACTCTGACCTTGGGCCAGCTCTCAGGTCTAGTGGCCCTTGGGGGAGGTGAGCTGAAGGGCACCCAGGTTTGCCCGATTTTGGGTGGGGATGGGGGGGTTCTGGGTGCAGGAGAGAGAATGGCTGTTGAAGTGTCTTCTCAGAGACAGGCTGGAAGGATGTTAACGCAGACAAGGGCAGTGAGTTCGCAGGCAGCGGCATTGAAGGCGCTGCCACCGACAAGGACCTCCTGTCCAGGCGCTCCAATGCCACCAACTCCAGCTACTCTCCCCCAACGGCCGCCCTTCCTGGGCAGCGACAGCAGCAGCTCCACGGGGATGCGTCTCGCCAGGGGGTGTACAAGAACTTACGGCGCTGGAAATGAGCACCGCCAACAGCTAGAGCCTGGAGGAGGAGGGCTCGGCGCACAGCGACGAGCAGAGCAGCGGCACTCTCAGCTCGCCCGGCCAGTCCGACATCCTGCTGACCGCCGCCGAGCAGGGCACCGTGCGCAAGGCGGGCGCGCTGGCTGTCAAGAACTTCCTCGTGCACAAGAAGAACAAGAAGGTGGAGTCGGCCACGCGCCGCAAGTGGAAGCTCTACTGGGTCTCCTTGAAAGGGTGCACGCTCTTCTACGACAGTGACGGGCGCTCCAAAATCGACCACAACAGCATCCCCAAGCATGCCGTGTGGGTGGAGAACAGCACCGCGCAGGCCATGCCCGAGCACACCAAGAAGGACTTTGTCTTCTGCCTGAGCAACTCGCTGGGGGACGCCTTCCTCTTTCAAAGGATGAGCCAGACGGAGTTGGAAAACTGGATCACTGCCGTGCACTCTGCCTGCGCTGCCGTGGCCAGGCACCACCACAAGGAAGACACGCTCCGGCTCCTGAGGTCGGAGATCAAGAAACTGGAGCAAAAGATTGACGTGGACGAAAAGATAAAGATGGGCGAGATGCAGCTGCCGTCGCCGCCACTGATTCCAAGAAGAAGAAGACGATCCTCCACCAGATCTTCGTCTGGGAGCAGAACCTCACTGTATCACTGTCTTCCCGTTCATCATTGATTTGCTCGAGCGGGCACCGTAACATCTCCATATGACTTGTCTCATGTAAGTAGAGCCCAAGGGCACCTGCTTGCTCCAGAAACATAAAGAGCCTCAAACCATTCCATCAGGTCATGGGAATGAGGTCTATAATTGTTACTGGTATCTGGCATATCAAATACGACACGGATAGCTTTCCAGGGTCTGCCGTGCAGGTAGCATACTCTTGTAGTCATCTCAAAATCCAGCATTTATTGATGAACCACGGGCTGCTTGTGGCTGCGTGAGCCGGGCTGTGATAGGCTGGTCTGCTGGGTGGAGTTCTGACGAAGGGGAAGTCCGGATGTGGAAAATGGAGGTCCTCATGGAGTGGGGGGTCGTCTGGCTTGTTGTGAGGCTCTGCTGGGGTGGCGGGCCAGGACTAGAACCTGCCAACCCTCCCTGGCACCTCATGAGCGGCTGGGCACAGTGAGAGCCAGTAGCAGCTCTGCCCCATGTCTGTCAGCAGAACCTCAAACAGTTCTTAATGGACCTCTTTCGTTACCGCTGCTACTTAGCCAGCCTCCAGGGCGGGGAGTTGCCAGACCCCAAAATTGCTTTTGCCGGCCGACAAAGGTGGCCATGGGCCACCTGAGGATCTTCTTGGTCTCATCTTTCCATGCCCTAGTGGCAGCATGCACAGGGAGACAGCAGTGAGAAGGAGGACTCAGGCCATGTCCTGGTCTGCCAACAAGCGAAGGAGCCGGTTTTCTTCCCTCTGGGAGCTGGACACCACCTCCAAGAAGAAGCAGGGTTGCCCCAGCATCAGCCAGGTGTTCCGGGAGGCATGGACGCTGTCAAGAAATCTTTAGAGGGGATATTTGATGACACTGTTCCAGATGGCAAGAGGGACAAAGACACCGTCTTACCCAGAGTCCACCAGCGCAGCCCCGACTGCGACATTTGGGTCCACGAGTATTTCACACCCTCCTGGTTCTGTCTGCCAAATAACCAGCCAGTCCTGATGGTGGTCCGGCCAGCGGACACTGTCCGCGACACCCTGGAGCTGATCTGCAAGATGCATCAGCTGGATCACTCTGCCCACTACCTGCGCCTAAAGTTTTTAATTGAGAACAAAGTGCAGCACTACGTCCCCAAGCCCGAGGAGGACAACTACGAGCATGCGTTCCTGACGGTTCCCCACCTGCCCTCCCTAGAGTGGATGTGTGTGGCGACGTGGTTCACGGTGGGATGGGACGGACCTGCATGTGACGAGACTCCTTTGCAGGGCTGAAGCTCATGGCCGTAACCCTTCCTGGAGCTCACGGTTGGCAACAGGGTGGAAACAGCACCTTGGTCTTTGGCAGGAGCATCACTTGCGCCCTCAGGAAAAGCCGAGTCATGGCTGGCTGTGCTAGCACGTTAGCTCTTGTCCCTCTCTGTTCTTACAGCACGATGGATGTTTTATTTTAAACGTCTGACTCGTGTGGCCGCTTGTGGCCGTGTGGTTCATCAATAAATGCTGGATTTAGAGATGACTACAAGAGTATGCTACCCGCACTGCACAGCCTGGCAAGCTACCCGTGTCATAGCTGATATGCCAAATACCAGTAACAATTATAGACCTCATTCCCATGACCTGATGAATGATTTGAGGCTCTTTATGTTCCTGAGCAAGCAGATGCCCTTGGGCTCTACTAGCATGAGACAGGACATATGGGAATGTTACTGGTGCCCACTTGATCAAATCGATGATGAACGGGAAAACAGTGATACAGTGATACATCAAAATAGTTTTGTTAAAATAAGTTTACTTAGAGAAATATGAGAGAAGTAGAGAGACATATATTCAAGAGAGAGCAGGGAACTCAGAGTGGAAGAAGTCAGTCAGTTTTATTACATTTACTATAAATGTCTGATCATTAACTTCTCAGTACATGAATAAATATTACTGGAATACTTATTTTCTATCAAATCATCATAAGATAGACCATTACAAAGCTATTAATTATTGGTTTTCAGTCATACAATGTTCCAACACCCATCCCTCCACTGGTGTACGTTTCCCATCACCTTGGCCCCAGTTTATCTCCCTTACCACCTCGCCCGCCCCACACACACACCACCTACTTTTATGGCAGGCACTTTTTTCTCTCTGAGGACATTGTAAGACTATCAGAAGAGGTATTTCAGCCCCTTGCCTACTTTTATGTCTACAGGAAACCATCTTTTCTGAGCAGCTTTGTTAATAAACCAACATTACATAGTGCAATATGAGTATAAGTTGTGACAGATGTTAAAAATGCATACTGATTATTTTGAATTAAAGAGACAACAAATAAATGAAAGCTCAAACCTTCCCCTATTCTAAAATAAATTTCTCTTTCTATGTTTTTTCTCTGTTATCATTTCTCACTGAAATAATCCATTGTGAGGTAGGTCTACATTAGTAAAGAAGACAAAGCTCAAAGCAACAATCAAAACACACATCTTATACAGTTGGATAAGGGACAAAAAATGATTCCTAAAACTAGTGGCATGGAGGAACTAATAAAAACTAGAGTAGAAATGAGTGATTTAGAAATTAATAAAGCACTATGAAGAGTCAATGAAATAAGGAGCTCGTTTTTGAGATAATAAACAAGATAGAAAAACCTTTGGTAAGACTCATGATGGAAAAAAAGTCCAAAAAAATTGAATCATAGATAAAGGGGAGAAATTACAACAAAAAAATCAGAAATTCATGGCATCATGAGAGATTACTGTGAACAACTTCATGTTGATAAACTAGAGGACCTATTATAAATGGAAAGAATTTTAGAATCATGTAACCTCTTGACAACTGAGTCAGGAGGAAGTGGAAAAACTGAACAAGCCAATGACAAGAAAGAGAACTAAAATTGTGAATTAAAAAATCTTCCTAAGAACAAAGGATCTTGTCTAAATGGGCTCACTGGTGAGTTCTATCAGTCTTCAAAGAACACTTGTAACATTTACCTCTCAATCTCTTTAAAAATACTGGATAAACAGACTATCTTCAATACCTAAAGAAGTGAGAGACACTACTAGAACATTTTAGATCAATTTCCCTAATGAACATCAACGTGAAAATCCTCAACAAAATTTTAGCAAACCAAATTCAACAACATATAAAAAATGAATCACACACAGCAATTGAGTGGATTCATTCCAGGGATGCAATGATGGTTTAACATATGCAAATACATTAACATTATACCTTATATACTTCAAAAGAAATACAGAAATCATATGATTATATCAACAAATACAGAGAAAACTTTCAGCAAGATCTAGCAGTTATTTATGATAAAAACCTTCAACCAAATAGTGGTAGAAGGAAACTTCCCTCAAGATATAAGTAGGTGTTTATAATAAACTATAGCCAGCATCATTCTCAGTGGTGAAACTATTTTCTCTGTGATCAGGTGCAATATAAGGATATTCATTTTTCTACTTTTATTCAATATGGTGTTGGAAGGCATAGCAACAGCACCCAGGCAGGAAAAAAGGAACCAACGTATGAAAAGAAGTAAAATTATCACTATTTTCAGATGACAGATAATGTACACAGAAGACCCAAAAAGATTACACTAAAACATCCTAGAAAAATAAACATATGCAGCCATGTAGCCGGCTATAAGTAAATAAAGTCTTCTGCATTCTGTTAATAGAGAAAACCCACAAATATGAGTTATGCTCATTAGACTCCACATACCTCAATCCTGCTTTTTATTTATTCTGTTGAATGAAAGGTTGATCCACATTCAGAGACACTCAGGGCTTACTGCTGGTCTGTGCTCAAGTGTCACTCCTGACTGTACTTTGGGGATAATATGCAGTGCTGTTCAGGGTCTGTTGTACAGCAAAACATATGTTCTATTCCCAATACTACCTATCTGTTATACTTTTCTTGAAAATTATCATTTCTTCCATATTTAATCATGGTGATTCATAAATCTATTAACCTAAGGTTTTATGAGTGAAAATTTATAGCAACAACTCCACAGAGTGTCTTTTAACCTCTACTATAGTAATAATAGTAGTACTTTCTTTCCCATCTCCATCCCCACCCTGTGGTAATCTTCCTATTTAAGGAAAATCCTCATTTCTGTTAGATTTGGGCATTTGTTATTCCTTCCATTTATCTATTCCCATTTATCTCATACATGAGAGATCATTCTTTGTCCCTATCCTTATGAATAACTTCACTAACCATAATTCTGTTGCAGTTAGCCTTGAGTGGTTAGAACTTTACTTTTGGCAGCTGAAGAGAGCACTGCATATTTATAGTGTCAAATTGAAATACATTTCCACGGCATCCTGTGCCTACATCCTTGAAGAGTCCTATTCCATTTTTTCCTTGCTATCTCCTTGGGGTAACTCATAATGCCTGTGTCATGTCATCTCATCTCTGTGCCACCGCATCTCAAAAATCTCCAGATACCTCCTCATGGCAGCAAATTGCCCGGTTTTATCTTTCTAAAAGTTCAGCAGTATTCCATCATGTTTATGTACCACAGTTTATTTATCCAGCCAACAGTTCTGACACTCTTGAGTTCTCAGATTTTGTCAAATACAACTAGTGCTGTAACTAGCATAGAGTGCAATTTTTTTTTCTGAATAGCTTTGGGCCCTTAGGGTAGATACCAAATAGTGAAATTTCCAGATCAGATATAAACCAATTCCTAGTTTTCTGAGGTGTTCATATTTTCCCAAAAAATGCCCGACCAATTGATATTCCCAACAACAGTAGTGAGGGTCCTTTCTCCCCATCTCTGCTAGCACTGGTTGTTTTTATTCTTTGTAATGTGTGCCTGTCTCACTGGTGTGAGATGATATCTTATTATCTTTATTTGCATTTCCCTGATGATCAGTGATGCAGAGCATTATTTTTGGTGCATATTTTGCCCATTTGTAAGTCTTTGGTGAAGTTTCTGTTTGTTATTTTCTCCCTTTTATGATGGGATTTTTTTTTATTGTGAAGTCTACCAGTATTTTATATACATATACAAGTCATCCTTGGATATAAGATGACTAATGAGAAAGTATTCTCTCTCATTCTGTTGGATGTCTTTTTTGAAATCATAGTCATCAGTTCCTTCACAGTAGAAATTTGTTTAGTTCAGTGTAGTACCATTTAATTATCTTAGCTTCTGTTTGGCTAATGACATTGAATCATTGAAAATAATGCTAGATTTAATGATTCAATATATTCAAGATATGGAATTCACTTTAAGAAAATGAAGTATTCTTCTTATATTTTCCTTAGTATAATTTGTGGTGATGATATTAAAATCTTTAAATAATTTTGATTTGTGTTTTTTGTGCAGAGTTAGGAAGGAACCAAGGAAATATTAAGGTAATTCTTATCAAAGAAGTCAAGTACTCACTATTTGCAGATGATATGTATGATACTGCTATGCTTTGAAAACCCTAAAGACTCCACAAAAATTTTTTCTAGACTCAATGACTTTGTACTGTAAGGTGATAAGTTACAAAATCATTGTGCAGAAATTTATGTATTTTCTGAATGCAAATAATGAAATAAAAGAAAAAGAAACAAAAAATAACCACTTTCACAATTGTGTTTCAGAAAATCAGGTACTTGGAAATAAACTTAGTAAAAGACTTAACACCAAAAAAAAACTATTAATCACTACTTAAATAAAAGAGGGCACAGGAAATGGAAACACATCCCCTATTTATAGATTGGAAGAATATTGCCAAAATGATAGTATTACTCAAAGCATTATAAAGTGTGAATGCATTTGTATACAATTACCCATCACATTTTAAAAATGCATAGATCAGCTCCCTTCCCTGAAACCCCAAACAGCCACACACTGGCAAGTCTGGGCTCTCCTCTTTCCAACCTGCACCATCAAATCTTATTCTAAAAAACACTCTCTCTGTCCAGGTATAAGTGCTTGAAGGGCAAAATGGTTTGCTGCTTTAGAAAACACCTTCTCTGGGATAATCAGATAGAATTTAAAACAATATAAAAATAGCAGTCTACCTACTCCAATGATTATAAGGACAAAAGTAGTAATTTATTCACCCATAAGTTGGTTGGTAAAAAATAATAAAATGGTAAAAACAATGATTAAAAAGCTGATTAAAAAACAATAAAACCAATAGCATGGAGGCTGCAAAAAGCCCAGTCTTCAAATACAGGAACTACAGCCTGATAAAGCTTCACCTGGCAACAACAGACCCAGAGAAGCTCCAGCAGGAACAAAGACCAGGAAAAGAATTTTATTTTTTTTAATTTTTTGGTGTTTTAAAAAAATATTTTATTATACCACCCTTGAGATATACAATTACAAAGATGTTCATGTTTGGGTTTTGGTCATACAGTGTTCCAACACCCATCCCTCCACCAGTGCCCATTTCCCACTACCAATGTCCCTGATTCCCTCCCCCCTCCCCTAGCCTGTCTCTATGGCAGGTTCTTTATCTCTTTTCTCTCTTTCTCTCTCTCTCTCTCTCTCTCTTTCTCTCTTCCTTCTCTTACATACTGTGAATTGTAATACAGATTATCATGTGTGTCTTTTTGCCTGCATTTAATGCTCACTTCTTGGTTGGTGTTAGCACTTTCAACAATTATTAGCACACTTTTCCCTTCTCTGTCTTACCTAACCTCTGACTCCCACATGTTTGTGGTAATTTCCACTTTTTTTTTCTTTTTGGGTCACACCCAGCAATGCTCAGGGGTTTCTCCTGGCTCTGCACTCAGGAATTACTCCTGGCGGTGCTCAGGGGACCATATGGGTTGCCAGGGATCGAACCCAGGCCAGCACAGGCCGGCCGCATGCAAGGCAAACGCCCTACCCGCTGGGCTATCGCTCCCGCCCCCTAATTTCCACTTTTGATAAGACCTCCTGATCCATGTTTAACCTGACCTTGGATATTGGTATCATAATATGTGTGCATATCTCTATCTCTATCTCTATCTCTATCTCTATCTCTATCTCTATCTCTATCTCTATCTCTATCTCTATCTCTATCTCTATCTCTATCTCTATCTCTATCTCTATCTCTATCTCTATCGCTATCTCTATCTCTATCTCTATCTATCACTTGATCACTTAATCACTTGTATCCCGTTATTCATTGATTTGCTCGAGCGGGCGCCAGTAACATTTCCATTGGACCCTATCACGTGCCAATGTAGCCCAATGGCATCTGGTTGATTCAGGAATATGAAGAGACTCAAACCGTTCCTTCAGGGTCTTGACAAGGAAGTCTGACCATCTTGTAGGTGGGCGGCCACGTGATCTTTTGACATCCCGTGGGATCCAGTCGGTAACAGCTCTAGTACAGCGGTTGTCTCCAAATCACATTAGATGTCCAGCCCATCTGATTTTCGATGCCTTGGAAACGGGACAGTGTCCCTGATTCGGGAATAGCAATGGAGGTCAGAAGTCATGATTCCTTCTATCAATTGAGTGAGGCGTGGTATTCCAAGCATAGCTCTTTCGATTCCTCTCTGGGAGACTCGAATAGCATTCTCATCCTGCTTTCATAGGGCCCAGGTCTCTGAGGTGTATGTTAGTGCATGGAGAACGGTGGAGTCAAAGAGATGTGCCCAGAGCCAGAGGTTCTTTGTCCTTTTTAGCTATTTATTCGATGCCTTTGAAGGCATTCCTATGCCCACTCTCTTCCTCCTGCGCAGCTCAGGTTTTAGGTCGTTCATCATGTTGATTTCTCGACCTAGGTACACATAACTGCTGCATTCAGAGATGTCTGTTCCATTGAGAGTGAACGGGGCCTCTGGAACTAGCTCATTTTTCATGAACATAGTTTTCTTTTAGATTCAGCTGTAGACCTATCTTTCCACATTCTTGGTCGAAGTCAGCCAGCATTTGTGCTGCTTGGCTAATGTTTGGTGTTATTAGAACGATGTCATCAGCGAGCGGAGGTGGGGTGTAGTTGCCGACCATCTATCTTCACTCCCATTTCATTCCATTCTAATTGTCGCATGATGTTCTCCGAGGGCGGCGCTGAAGAGTTTTGGTGAGATGGTATCACCCTGTCGAACCCCTCTTTTGATATCAATGATCACTTCTTTGTAGAATGGTGAGATCCTGGTGGTGAATCCGTAATACAGCGCACAAAGGATCTTGATGTATTGGGTTTGAACACCCTGTTTGGTTAGGGCTTCAATGACTGCTTCAGTCTCCACAGAATCAAAGGCTTTCTGTAAATCAATGAACGTGAGACAGAGCTGCATCTTGTACTCCCCTACAAACCTCAATGAGCTTGGTTACTGTGTGGATATGGTCAATTGTGCTGAATCCTTTCCGGAAGCCTGCTTGCTCGCATGGTGGGCCTTCATATAGTGTTCAGGATGACTCGTGTAAACAGCTTGTAGATGACGGACAACAGGCAGATGGGGCAATAGTTGCCTATGTTGTGAATGTCTCCCTTCTTGAACAGTAGAACTGTCCTGCTGGTTTTCCATTGGGAGGGCACCTTGCATTCAGACAGGTAGCGTGTGAAGAGCTGAGCTAGTTTATTAGTGAGTACCGACGGCAGACTCTTCAGGTGTTCGGGTCTGACTTTGTCTGGGCCTGGTGCTATTCCCTTCTTTACCGACGAGATGGCATGTCGGATTTCGGAAGGGAGAACGTTGGGAATGACATATCCATCCTGTGGAATTTTGTATGTGGGCAGGTGACGTGGCTATCAAAGAGATCTGAGTAGAAGTCCTGGATAATCTTCTCTATTGCCTTTCTTGAAGATGTGATAGATCCATCAGGGAGTCAGAGGGCAGTCATCTTGGTCTTACAGTTGTCGAAGGACAGCTGGGCGGTGTGAATGCTTTTCCTGGCTTCTGCTGCATCTTTCACTATTTCTGTTCTTCTGTCTTTGAGGTCTTCTTTTATTGCTTCTCTGCACCATTTAGCAAGCTTGGACGTTAGCATTTGGTCTCCTGAGGCTTGTGCCTTGCCACGTTGGCGAATGAGCTCGAGAGTCTCTGAAGACAGGCATCCTTTTGTGTCTTTCTCTTTCTCTGCATTCTTCGCACAATCATGGAGGTGCTGAACCAGTCAGTTGTATTCTTCATCGATGTTGTCAATGATGGTATCTTCCCATGTTGCTGCTATGGTGCCAAAGAGTTCCCAGTTGGTGGTCGTTCAAGGGAGTTCTCTTCTTAAGCTTTGCAGCCTTTTCTCCCCATTGCGGGAAGTAGAATTTTTGCACCGAAGGAGACGGTGGTCCGATCCTGTTTTGAATTTGGGGACAACAGCAACATCGGTCAGACAAAACCGTCAATTGAAGATGATGTGATCAATTTCATTGTGGAACTGTCCGCCAGGAGATTCCCATGTCCAACGCGTTTCGCTTCAGCCTTCTGAAACTGTGAGTTCCCATGAATGGTCTTGGTGGACATGATGAACTCAGATAGTCTCTCACCCTGTTCGTTCCATTTTAGGCCATGGGTCCCAATGTGGAGTTCTTCAGCCAATCTTCTCGGTCCTATCTTGGCATTAAAATCACCGACTATGATCTTGTAGAAGGTGTGATCTTTTTTATAGAACTCCTCCAATTCCATGTAGAATTTCTCAATTTCATCTTCTTTGTATGTGGATGTTGGTGCTTAGACAATGAAGATAGAAATTGCTGGGGTTAGCGTGATCCCTGCGTCCTCCACGGACCCAAACTGCCCCAGGGAAGAGCGGAAACTCCATCAACGGGAACCAAGGCTAACTGCCTTGGTTTCACCATGGAACCTTGGGCGCTGCGCCTCCTGGGACCGGCTGAAAATCTCCCCCGCCCCTCCCCCCGCCAGGTGTGTGCGTGATCCCTGCGTCTCCGCGGACCCAAACTGCCCCAGGGAAGAGTGGAAACTCCATCAACGGGAACCAAGGCTAACTGCCTTGGTTTCACCCTGGAACCTTGGGCGCTGGGCTCCTGGGACCGGCTGAAAATCTCCCCCCGCCCCCGCCAGGTGTGTGCGTGATCCCTGCGTCTCCGCGGACCCAAACTGCCCCAGGGAAGAGCGGAAACTCCATCAACGGGGAACCAAGGCTAACTGCCTTGGTTTCACCGTGGAACCTTGGGCCCTGCGCTTCCGTAATCATCCCAAAACTCAAAACCGAGCGGACGCTAGCCGGTCCAGCGCAAACCTTTTTACTACCTATCTTGCATGAGGTACCACTGAACCTTGGTTCCTACATCCTTGCTACCCACCCAAACTCCGCAAACAGACCAGACACCTACTAACTGTACTATCCTGTCATCCAAGACCCCACATTTGCAACCTACAATAGTCAAAATGGTAAGGCAACGCAAAATTCCATCCAGCTCTGTGAGTGAAGTCACTAGTCCAGATGAGCCAAGCAATACCAATGAGTTATATAACCTCTCTGATAAGGAATTTCGGAAAGAAATGTTAAGGAGTCATAAGGAATTCAAAGAAGCAATGGAATGCAAACTCAATAAAATACAAGAGGACATGATAGAAGAAGTGAGGAAAATGCAAATGGAAATGACATATATTAAAAATGAGGTAAATGAAATGAAAAACACAGTGGAAAGCCAGCATAGCAGAATAATAGCTACTGAAGAAAGAATTAGTGATCTCGAAGACGGCGTTCCAAAGATTCTCTACACAACACCAGAAGATAGAAAAAAGACTCACAATTACAGACAGACAACAAGAGATAATCGGGATGAAGCCAGAAGAAACAACATACGGATCATTGGGGTCCCAGAAGGGCAAGAAGAAAACCCTGATGAAGAAGAAACTGTCAAAGCCATCATTGCTGAGAAGTTCCCGGAACTAAAAAACACTTGCCTCAAGATCCAGGAGGCCCGTAGGATACCTGCTAAAAGAAACCCCAACAAGAATACTCCAAGACACATCTTAATTAAAATGACAAAAACTATAGATAGGGATAGAATACTGAAAGCAGCAAGATCAAAGAAGGAAATCACATACAAAGGAACATCTCTAAGATTTACAGCAGACTTCTCTGATGAAACACTCCGAGCAAGAAAACAATGGTGGGATATTGTGAAAAGGCTGAATGAACTGCAGGCCTCACCAAGAATTCTTTACCCGGCCAGACTCACATTCAGATATGAAGGAAAGATACACAACTTCATGGATAAGCAACAACTCAGGAACTTCATGGACTCAAAACCAACCTTAAAAGAAGGACTGAAGGGTCTACTGTAATACGACCAAACCCATAAGCACAACAAGCTCAAACAGAAAGATGGCACAAAATCCGATGACAATAATCTCTCTCAATGTCAATGGTCTAAATGCACCAATTAAGAGACACAGAGTAACAAAATGGATTAAAAAATTGAACCCAACATTCTGCTGTCTACAAGAAACACATCTGAATAATCAGAACAAACACAGACTCAAAGTCAAAGGTTGGAAGACCATTCTCCATGCAAACAATTCCTCCAAAAAAGGCTGGTGTGGCCATATTAGTACCAGATAATATAGACTCCAGGCTGAAAAAGGTTAAAAGGGACAACGAAGGCCATTTCTTATTACTTAAGGGGTATGTACAACAGGAAGAAATTACACTGCTAAACATATATGCACCCAACGAGGGGCCAGCAAAATACATAAAACAACTGCTAAGAGACCTCAAAGAAGACATTAACAGTAGCACAATAATAGTTGGAGACTTCAACACTGCTCTATCAACGATGGATAGATCAACAAGACTGAAACTCACCAAGGAAATATTGGCCCTGAAGGAAGAAATGGAAGAAAGAGAGCTAGTAGATATATACAGGGCTTTTCATGCCAAAAAAGCTGAATACACATTTTTCTCTAGTGCACATGGAACATTCTCCAAGATAGATCACATGCTGAGCCACAAAGCATACCTCAATAAAATTAAAAAAGATAGAAATTGTGTCAGCTATCTTTTCAGACCATGATGCACTGAAAATGGAAGTTAACCGTACACAGAAACAGGGAGTCAAACCAAACACCTGGAAACTGAACAGCTCACTCCTGAACAACAAATGGGTCATAGAAGAAATCAAACAGGAAATCCAAAGATTTCTGGAAACAAATGAAAATGAAGACACCAACTATAAGAACTTGTGGGACACGGCAAAAGCCGTTTTAAGAGGGAAATTTATAGCTCTGCAAGCATTCATCAGGAAACAAGAATGGGCCCACATAAATAACCTGACTACACAGCTGAAGACATTAGAGAACGACCAACAAAAGGAGCCCAACCCAGGCAGAAAAAAAGGAAATAATAAAACTTAGAGAGGAAATCAATGAGTTGGAAACCAAAAAAACAATCCAAAAGATTAATGAAACCAAGAGCTGGTTTTTTGAAAAAATAAACAAGATTGACAAACTATTGGCAAGACTTGTAAGGACAGGGAAAGAGAGAACCCAAATAAACAGAATCAGAAATAAAAAGGGTGACATCACAACAGAAATCCAAAAGATCATCAGAGATTACTTTGAGAGCCTGTATGCCGTGAAACATGAGAATCTAGAAGAAATGGATCAATTCCTGAAGTCCTATAACCTCCCACGGCTGAAACAAGAAGACCTCCAATACCTGAATAAGCCTATCACCATTGAGGAAATAGAAACAGTAATTAAAAGACTTCCCAAACACAAAAGCCCAGGTCCAGACGGATTCCCTAGTGAACTCTACCAAACCTTTAAGGAGGACCTACTGCCAGTCCTGTTCAAGCTCTTCCAGGAAATAGAAGAAACAGAAACACTCCCAAACAGCTTCTACGAGGCACATATCACCCTGATACCCAAAGCAGGGAGAGACAACACAAAGAAAGAAAACTACAGACCAATATCCCTGATGAACACGGATGCTAAGATCTTCAACAATATACTAGCCAACAGAATCCAAAGACTCATCAAGAAGATTATACATCATGACCAAGTAGGATTCATCCCAGGAATGCAAGGATGGTTCAACATTCGCAAGTCAATCAACATAATACATCATATCAATAAAAGAAAAATAAAAACCATATGATCCTTTCAATAGACGCAGAAAAAGCATTTGACAAGATCCAGCACCCGTTCATGATTAAAACGCTCCAGAAAATGGGAATTAAAGAGACTTTCCTCAAGATAGTTACAGCCATCTACCAAAAGCCCACAGCAAGCATCATTCTAAATGGGGAAAAGTTGAAAGCCTTCCCCCTGAGATCAGGGGACAAGACAAGGTTGCCCCCCTCTCACCTCTTTTATTCAATATAATACTGGAAGTACTTGCCATAGCAATCAGAGAAGAAAAAGGACATCAAGGGCATCCAGATAGGCAAGGAAGAAGTCAAGCTATCATTATTTGCAGATGACATGATATTATACCTAGAGAACCCTAAACTCTCTACCAAAAAACTCCTAGAAACAATAGACGCATATAGTAGAGTGGCAGGATACAAAATCAACACGCAAAAGTCGGTGGCTTTCCTATATACAGATAATGAAAGAGAAGAAAGGGATATTAAGGAAACAATTCCATTCACAATTGTGCCACAGAAAATCAAATACCTAGGAATCAACTTACCCAAGTGTGTAAAGGACCTGTACAAAGAAAACTAAAAGACACTGCTCCAAGAGATAAAAGAGGACACAAGGAAATGGAAACACATTCCCTGCTCATGGATGGGGAGAATCAACATTGTCAAAATGGTAATACTCCCTAGAGCTCTATACAGATTCAATGCAGTCCCTATGAGGATACCCATGACATTCTTCAAAGGAATTGACCAAACAATCCTGAAATTTGTATGGAACGATAAACCCCCCAAGGATAGCTAAAGCAATCCTCGGGAAAAAGAAGATGGGAGGCATCACCTTACCCAACTTCAAACTGTACTACAAGGCAGTAGTAATTAAAACAGCATGGTATTGGAATAAAAACAGACCCGTGGACCTATGGAATAGAATTGAGTATCCTGACACCCAACCTCAAACACATGATCATTTAATCTTTGATAAAGGTGCAACGAGTCTAAAATGGAGTAAGGAAAGCCTCTTCAATAAGTGGTGTTGGGAAAACTGGGCAGCGACATGTAAAAAAATGAATTTGGACCTGTGTCTAACACCATGCACAAAAAATCAGATCAAAGTGGATTAAAGATCTCAATATCAGACTTGAATCCATAAAAGTACATTGAAGAAAATATAGGAAAAACCCTCCATGACATTGAAGCTAAAGGCATCTTCAAAGATGAAACATCTCTAACAAAGCAACTAGAAGAAAAGATAAACACATGGGACCACATGAAACTAAAAAGCTTCTGCACCTCAAAAGAAACAGTGACTAAGATACAAAAGCAGTCCACAGAATGGGAAAGAATATTCACCCAATACTCATCTGATAAGGGGTTAATGTCCAGGATATATCAGGCACTGGTAGAACTTTACAAGAAGAAAACAAACAACCCCATCAAAAAATGGGGGAGAAGAAATGAACAGAAACTTCAGCAAGGAAGAAATTCGAATGGCCAAAAAACATATGAAAAAATGCTCATCATCACTAATCATCAGAGAGATGCAAATCAAAACAACAATGAGATACCACTTTACACCACAGAGACTGGCACATATTCAAAAGAACAAGAACAACAAGTGCTGGCGTGGGTGTGGGGAAAAGGGGACACTCATCCATTGTTGGTGGGAATGCCGGCTGGTACAGCCTTTCTGGAAAACAATATGGACATTCCTCCAAAGACTAGAAATTGAACTCCCATTTGACTCAGCCATACCACTCCTGGGAATCTACTCTGGGAAACCAAAAATACGCAGCGGAAACACCATCCCTACTTTTATGTTCATAGCAGCATTATTCACAATAGCCAGAATCTGGAAGCAACCAGAGTGCCCGAAAATAGATGACTGGATGAAAAGCTTTGGTACATCTACACAATGGAATACTATGCAGCTGTTAGGAAAAATGAAGTTATAAAATTTGCCTACAAATGGATGGACATGGAGAAGATTATGTTGAGCGAAATTAGCCAGAAGGAGAGAGACAGTTACAGAATGACTGCATTTATCTGCATAACATAAATATATAGGTACATATTATGATACTAATATCCAAGGTCAAGTGAAACATACATCAGGAGGTCCTGTCAAAGGTGGAAATTATCACAAACGTGTGGGAGTCAGAGGCTAGGTAAGACAGAAAATGGAACAGTGCGCTAACAATTGTGAGCAACAATTGCCAACCTAGAACTGAGCATTAAATAGAGGCAAAAGGATACACATGACAACCCTTTAATGTATGTTCTGTAATCCATAGTCTGGAGAGGAAGGAA
Organism: Cryptotis parvus; assembly: GCA_021461705.1. Classification (NCBI taxonomy): domain Eukaryota; kingdom Metazoa; phylum Chordata; class Mammalia; order Eulipotyphla; family Soricidae; genus Cryptotis; species Cryptotis parvus. The sequence continues at coordinate 68,384 of JAJIBD010021210.1, forward strand.
AAGAGAAAGATAGAGAAATGGAAAGAAAT
>JAJIBD010021211.1:0-114947 GCA_021461705.1 Cryptotis parvus
AAAGGACTGGGAGGAGAGGCAAGTGTTTGGGGAAGGGCAGGGCCTGAAAACAGGGGACGCCTGAGTGGTCTTCTGACCCTCCAGGCCCCAGGGGAGAAGGTGTTCTCTTCCCTTGTCCTGTAGGTGTAGTGGGTCAGGAGGATAAACAACCTTCCTCTTCACTTGCACCTTCCAAGCTCAACAGGACCTATCCTCAGAGTCTCACATGCTTGGGAGAAGCCATTTGACTACTGGCTTTATAGCTGGAGGATCATATAGTTGTACTACATGTCCCTTCTGCAGGGACAGTGAGTTAGGCGATTTCTACAGGCTGCTCAGTTCTAAAAAAGAAGATTCTTTTATTTGGCTCTATCATTCATTTCTTGGATTCGCCATCCAAAGGCCGAGGTGGTGGCTCACAGAGCTGAATGCATGAGTTCATGCTGGAGCTTCAGATTGGAGCCCCAGCACCACGTACTGACCTCTGAACACTGGGTATCCTACCAGCCGAGAGGAGCCCCAAGTCAGAGGTCAGTCTTCGGCTCTGGTCTTGAATGGGTGGAGGGCAGGTGGGGATGGGAAACCAACTACATTGCTTTGCATTCTCTACTGCCCTGAGATCAGATGCACAGGTACAGTACATTGTTGTGCAGGGCTCAGTTCTGTAGTCAGTAAGAGAAGGTAGAAATCATTTCTGGCATCTGCTTTGAATCGTTAGAGTCACCCAAGGATTATGACTCCTGTGCATGCCACATGCTCACAGTCATTCCTACTCTGTGCTGACAGAGTATGGTGGCATTTTGTGAGTCCTGCGTCTGGGGCGAGGAGCAAGGCTGAGCTGTTACTGGTTAGTTTGTATTGTTTAAAGCATGAAGTCAATGGTTGGGGTCTCCTCTCCTTGATTGCCATTGCAGCTCCTCAGCCCCCGTGCCCCTCAAGGCAGGTGCTAACTTGGGTTGTGTAGGAGAGAGATGGCCGTTGTCTCTTCAGTCTGACTTACAGATGGCGGAGTTGGACATGTTGGTCAGACACAGATTTCTCCGAGCTTATTGGTCTGGTTTGTTTCTGTTCCTCCCTAGTACATCCCATTTTGATTAAAAATGTTCTACTGGAGATCCCTTGATCCATCTGCTCATTCATGCTCCTTGCTTTTTCCTTCTGTTCTATCACTGGTTTCCTTTTCTACTGTCTAAAGGCAGTAAGTGTTAAGAGTGCTTGCCCTCTTAGAGTCCTGCCGCATACCTGGTGCCTTCCTTGCAAGCCCCTACAGCTCGCAAAACTTCCCTCAACCTGGAGACATCTACTGGTGAGAACAGGGGCTTGTGTGTGCGTCTTGTCGGGCACTGCTTCATTAGATGTTCACACTGTCTCCCTAAAGAGTAATGCTGCTAGTTTCACCATTTTAATGTTGCGGAGGCTGAGATGCAGGTGTAAGGGTAGGAGACAACTCACGCGTGTTTATTACAGAAGTGCTATGGCAGCTTGGTGGCTGTTTGCTTTCTTCCCGCACTGCGTATGGAAAAGCCATTTGATCAACTGTGGACTGAGTCAATCTAGTGCCTCTCTGCTCTTTCTGGCCCACCTTGGGAGGCAGCTAGCGATGGGTTTAGGACCAGAGCTCACACTCTAGATTTTGATTTCTGCCTCGTGACTTCTTGGGTGACCCCACATAAATTACTCAACCTTTCTGTGCCCTCACAACTGGAGACCTTGGTTAAATAAGTAATGCCTTTGAATAGGAGTCTGATGTGCTCAAACCAGAAAAAAGTGAGTGAAAATTTCTCTGCCACGTGCCGGCTTGGACGTGACAGAAGAGTAGGCTTGTTGAAAGATCTGGGTAAGAGGCACAAGGCTGGTTTCAAGTTGCTGTCTGCATGGAGAATGTTAGGCTGTCATTTTCCTAAAAAAAGAATCCTGGATGCCAGAAGTAAGCTGTTCATTCCTTGCTCTGCTGTCCCCAGAGAACTGATCTTCCCTTCCACATATATCAAAGTCCCAGTGGATGCAAGTGGCCTCCTCTCCACCCCCAGACTGATTTTCTTCTGTGCCGCTGCCTGATATTTAATCCCTAATGGTGTGGGAGTGCAGGGAGACGAGCGCAGCTCATCACTAGCTTATTGCCATCCAGCCCTGCCAGCTGCTGGCTTGCTGGCCTTGGGAGAGCCCTGGACCCGCTTGCCCTACAGAATCTCTCCCACCTGTTCCGGTAATGAATGAAACCTTAAAGCTTTTCCATGCCCGAGTTAGAGACGGGGCTACAAGGCCATCACTTCTGGGAGAGGCATCACGGCGACTGATAGTCACATCAAAAGAATGACCATCCTCTCTGCTTCTGAGGAGGTTTTTTGGGAACGACGAGGGAGAAGGACCATGAGAATATTGAGACGAAAGGGGAGAGGGAGTCAGGGAAAGTCTGGAGAGATGAATTATTTTTTTCCACTTCTCAATTCATTTCAGGCTAGCATGCTGCCGCACACCACTGACATCACACCAATTGAAAACAGCTAGTCGGACATAAAGCCTTCTTTTTTTCTTGTTGTTTTCAAAAAAAACTTGGTGTACCAGGTAAAAATATATTTCTGTTGATCTGCGAGATTGCATTAAGAAATCACTATATTGGATATATGATTTATTTTCTTTCCCCCTCAAAGATTTTCTTGACTCTGACCTTTTGAAATCTAAAAAAAAAAAAAAAAAACAAAAAACTAAAAACCAAAGAGGGACCTGGCTGTTTTCCATCACTGAGAAGGTGGTTGGAGTTGGTGTGTCGCTCTCTGAAGAGTTCAGATTCCCTCTGGGTTTGCCCATTGGACCTGTTAAGCAGCAGGATAAAAGCATTAACTCTTTTCGGGTGGGGGCTACTTCCATTTTGGGGTACTATTCTTGTGGCCAGCATGTTTTGGGGGATGGACAAGCCCGAGCATGAAAACTTGTAGTAGTTCTGCTTTGGAAATATGTTTACCTCTCTTATGGAAAAATACTGGTAATTTGGGCGGGGGCAGGTTGACTGAAGACTAGTCTCTCCCAATGAGAACAGATGTGAGAGATAAGGAAAAGAGCAACTCTGGGAACATCTGGAAAATGCTGGAAGTGCACAGTAGTCCCAGAGCGCTCCCGAAGCTCAGCAGACCAGAGGCAATGGAGGCAGATGTCAAGGTTAGCACTCTGAGGGCGCTTTTGGGATTCCTCTCTCTCCTCCCCTCCCGAAAGTTCCTTGATGGTATTGTAAAATGATTACACATGCTTGTTCACTCTTTCTGAGAGTAGACTTTCGAGCTAAAGTCATTAAAGCTAAAAATGATTCTGTTGTCCATAGAATTCCTGAGATTTTTTCTGCCTAGCCCTATTTTTTTTTTCTTGTTTAGAGATTTTGGTCTTGTAAAATCATAGTTAATTTTGTCCTATTTTTTCCCCTGTTGTGGTAAGAATATGGTAGATACTAGACAAGAGCGTGTTATCAGTCCACAGGAACCCACAGACTGGCAGCTGTGTAGATAGTCCCGAGGGAAATCACTGGCCTAGGTACTCCCTGCTGCTGCCCACAGCTGTGTCACCGTAGGAATTCTCATACTTGGAGTGGACGTGCAGTGCTGTCCTTGGAGTGGACGTGCAGTGCTGTCCTTGGAGGAGACGTGCAGTGCTGTCCTTGGAGTGGACGTGCAGTGCTGTCCTTGGAGGGGACGTGCAGTGCTGTCCTTGGGGGGACGTGCAGTGCTGTCCTTGGAGTGGACGTGCAGTGCTGTCCTTGGAGGGGACGTGCAGTGCTGTCCTTGGAGGGACGTGCAGTGCTGTCCTTTGGAGTGGACGTGCAGTGCTGTCCTTGGAGGGGACGTGCAGTGCTGTCCTTGGAGGGGACGTGCAGTGCTGTCCCACTCCTCTCTCAACAGCCTGGACTTCATGTACCCTGGAACGCAAACCACTCCTTCTATTCTCTTCAGTTCGTTTCATGGCAGCCCTCCAAGCACTATCTCCATCTGAGGAAAAAATACACAGTTATTGATTCCCTTAGCCCTGTCAGCTGTAGAATTTCTGATTATTGTCTCACAGGAGCATTAGCCTTTAAGAAGGGGATTATTTCCTTAGAGGTGGGAAGGTACTTCTAGGGCCTGAGAGGTAGGGCATGGGGGTAAGCACTTGCCTTGCAGGCTACTAACATTGGTTTGGTCCAAAGACTGCAAAAAAAGGAAAAAGAAGATTCCTGAGCACAGAATTAAGCCCTGAGCATAGCCAGGATTCACCGTCCGTGCTTACTACCCGCCCCTCACCCTTCCCCCACACACAAACACGTACACACACACACACATGCACCCACACACACACATATGCACACAGACACACAAACACACACATGCGCACACATGCACCCACACGCACACACATATGCACACAGACACATGCAAACGTACGCCGCACACACACACACACACACACACACACACAAGAAACAAGATAGTTCTAGTGTACTTCCAGCAGTGTTTCCTGAAGTGAGCTATTCCACACCCTGAAGGGCACTGAACTTATCAACGGGTTGATTGTAGCCTCTGGTACAATTGTAGGTATTTAATATTTTCTCATTTAAAGTAAGTATATTTCCAGGGGGGACAAGAAGGATTTTTTTCTTTTTTCTAAAAAGGGGCTGGCAGGCAAATAAGTTGGAATCCTCAGGGTTAGAGGGAAACAGCCTTGCCAAGATGGCAAGACTTTTACAAATGACAGCTGCTAATAGGGGGTGTCTCCTAAGGTTTTTTTTTTTTTTTTGTTAAGTTTTGTGACACCTTTGTTTTTGGAGGCCATAAATAAAAAATTAAATAAACTGCTAATACAATATTGAGGGTTGGGAAACTAATGTCATAGTCACATTGCAGACATCAATTAGGGGGCATGTTTGAGAGCGAGAATATATGTGAAAGTTGGGCTATATGAAAGTTACCTGTAGAAAATGTGTAAATAAGATGGAAATGTGTCAGGAGATGGTCCACAAACACTAACTGGAACTCTTTTTTTTTTTTTTTTTTGCTTTTTTTTGGTCATACCTGGGTGAAGCTCAGGGGTTACTCCTGGCTCTGCACTCAGGAATGGTGAGTGCACTGGACTCCTGGTGGTGCACGGGAGACATATGGAATGCTGGGGATAGAGCCTGGTCTGCCTCATGGAAGGCAAATGCCCTCCCCACTATGCTATCTGCTCCAGCCCATGGAGCATTTCTTACATTAATCCTGAATTGAAGGCATACTGACAAGAGATTTTTTTTCATAAAAATAACTGGGTTTTGCACAGAAATTCCAAATGAAGTTCTCAAACCTGGCATCCACTTTATTTCTTTATAATTTATAAACTTTATTTTAATCTCTTAGAAGTTTATTTGTAGGTTGTAAAATCTTTCAAAAGGCCTTTCTGCATTGAAGTTAGTGTTGCTCAAACCAGGGTCCCTAGAATCCTGTAATAAGATACTCATTGGTTACTTGATGGTTCTTTAGCTTTGGGGTCAGTTCCTTGGGCCTTGGGGTCAGTTCCTGGATTTACTTAGCCAGTTGGGCCAAGAAACTGAGTAGGGTCCCATGTTGCACACCTACCCGTGTCCTGCTGCTATGGGAAAAACAGAACCAGCGCAGCAGTCCTTAGGAACTTCCAAGGCCACCTTCAGAGGTACCTGGGGCAATTGTATTCAGGTTCTGGTATGCAGAGCATTTACCTGTGACCACTGAGCTACCCGGAGCCCCGTCACATTTTTTTTCAAATCACTAAGTAGTGTTTAATTGAAATATAGAACCGCAGCTTCTTTATTCAGTCATCATTGTGGATTAATGTGATTATCTCTTTGACAGAAAAATATAGGTGAATGATTATGCATCAGCATACATGTGTATGTGCAAGTGACATGTGTGTAGATGTGGGAGGTCTCTGAGTGGTCAACTCTTGTATGATACAATATGCTTTTGGTTTCTGCTCTGAGAAATATCCATAATGAATGTGGAGCCTTTGGCAGAACAGGGTCCACAAACATTTATAGGTTTGGGAGCTTTTATGGACAGGTGATCTTTACTGTGCCTTTCATTTAACAGTTAAACACAACTTAGCTCTTGACTCCGTGTTGTTTTACCTACCTTTGATTAATTCACTGAGTACTCCAGCCATCCTACCTTGACACTAACCTGTGTATCTTCTGAAAACTGGGTCCATATTGTTCTTCCGGTTATTGATCAGGATATAAATGCCTCATTGATTGTAGCAGCAAAGAAGGGACCTGTTCGATTAATCCCCTAGGATCAGCAGATCATGGTCAGTTCTAATAGGGATGATATTTCCCCACTTGAACTAGGTAGCTAATGATACTTTAATGGAAAAGAATTCACTGAGTGGAGATCTGATATTTTTCCTGGAATTATCAGTAGATCCATTGAAGCTATGAAATAGTTACTGGAAGAGAGAGACGACTACGCACACATGCTCCGGCGCGAGATTGCCGGGTTTGGTTCACTGAGGTGATGGTTTAGACACTGCTGAGGCCAACAAAGTGGAGGAGAAAACCTCCACCCTCCCAGAATGGGTAAGACCAAGAAGCAGATCCAGAAAACACGTGTTAAATAGAACCCAGAGCAAAGCCTAGTCATTGTGCAAATGATTTTTTAGGGTTATGTGGAAATTTATTTAAACTGCCAGCTCAGCATAAAACAGCACAAACAGAAGGCAGAGCTGGCGTTGCCATAGTAATACAGTACACAGGGGGTAATGAGCCTGTGCATGTGTAAAGCAGTAGTTAAGAGTACATCTGGAACACCAGTTTCAGAAACAGAAAAAGGCTACGAGCCTGATTAGTGTGATCAAAGATCATTTCTGAACTAAGAAACAGAAGGAATATTAAAGAACTTGGGAGTGTTCTTCTTTGAGTTGATTAGTGCTTCTTGTACGCTTAGAAGTAGGGAACGGATGGGAAGTGATCCTAAAAAGAAGAAAATTGCTTGATGTCATGCTGAAGGGATGTCTTTTTCCTTGGGAGAAAATTGGATCACTTAAAGACAATTGATCCGGTTAATAATCTGAATTTTATCAGCCCAACCAAGTCATTTGGATAAATTTTCTTTGCTTCTTTGCCTAACTTAAAATGCTAGTTTGGTGTAACGTAGCACTTTTCATTGAGGAATTTTCAGCTGCTGTTGACTGGCGTAAATGAGTTTGACATGGGATCAATAATGCCATTAGTCTTTAGCACAGATAGGTGTTTATCTCATAGTGTGGCTTCTGAAAGCGTGTGCCATGGAGTTACTTTTCCCTCTAGGGAACATAAATAAATCTCATGCTAACAACTATTAACTATTTTAATCGATAACTGTGTTATTGATTTCTAAAAGAGATGATTAGTTTTTTTAACTGTTATAAACTTAAAGATGACACTGCAGTTGAGAATTTAACTCTGACCTTACCTTTCCCTCCCTTTATCATCACATAGAGTATTATAATTTTGTTTTGTTTTTTTGGGTCACATGCGGCAGAGTTCAGGGCTTACTCCTGGCTCTGTGCTCAGGGATACCTCCTGGTGGAGGTTTGCGCTAGGTGAGGTGTTCGGGGTGGAACCCTTAGCAAGATTTTTCGAAATACTTTCTCTTTAATGTTTCATATTTTTAGTTATCTGTTCCATGAGGTTAACATGAAGAATTTAGGAAGGTTACCTGTTGCTTAACTCTGATAAGTTTTCAGTTTGGGGAGCTGGTTTGATTTTTGCCTTGAAAAACACTCATGAAGTCAAGTCTTTTTAAATATAATTTTATTTTGACATGGAGAAAAAGTAGCAACTCTGAGGGAAAAAAATTCCCATGGTCTTGTCACTAAGGGAAACACTTAGATTCTGTGAGTAATTCCTTTCTGTTGTGGGGAGTGGGGTCTATTTCCTGTGCTTTTTTTTTTCTTACATCTTATTTCTTCTTAGTGGAGCTGCAAAACATTCAGCTTCTGGATCTAAATGCAGAGAGCAACCTGGCTGGGCCCAGTGGATTTTCTGTGCCTATCCCTTCACTTATGCACAGGGTCTGGCAGGGGGAGAGAGGCTGGCCTCTTTCTCTCCGATGCGTAAAAGGCCAGCAGTGCAGGGCTGCTGTGGTCAGTGTGTCCTCGCCTAGGAAGTTGGTTCTCTCTTTGGCAAGTGCTCCACTCTGTTCAGACATAAAGTCATGTTGAATTGTAAGATTTTCGTTGTGTCTAGAAGCTGCCCATGTATTGATAGTTGATGTGTATTTGCTTTGGTCACAGCCTTCTAACTGAATAGGTCTGTCTGTCCAGACTGCACCAGCAAGCCAAGTTGCCAGGTCACACTTTTCTTTAATCCCCACCAAAGGTCTGATTGTTTCCCAGGTCCGGAATAGACATCTCGGGCTGTTCTCTAATGTCTCATTTCTATTTGGGAATAGAGACTATTCTATTTATGGGATTCGGTTGGAGTTTTCTACTTCTTTGTGTTTCTCCGAGGCTCTGCTTTACAAAGAAGGAAGGGACTGGGGGACAGTGAGGGGTTAGGAACACTGTGAGGTTAGAGACCCGCGTGATTCTGTTTTGATAGGGTCCAGGAAGGAGCAGGATGAAAGGAGGGTGGTGGACAAGGACGCAGAATGCTGTCCTGCGAGATGTGCAAGCGTGGATCTCCTCCATCTCAGATTGCTTGCTGTGACGCCATTACTACTGCCCTGTAACTCCTCTGTGAGAGTTCATGATGCTTCCTGGAGTAGTGAACTCTTCGTGTGCTGCTTACTTAGGTGATAAGAAGTATTTGGAGAGCTTGACTAGATATTTCCAGAGTCAAGCTTCATTCTTAGAGCCTCATCCCGTAATTTTGTTACATTATAATAATGCAGTTCATTGAAGATTTGACATTAAATGCATCAGCAATGTCTCGGTCATTGCAGAGCTTTTATTTAATCAAATTGCTTAGAGCACAGACTAAAAACCATTGTCAAACCACCACCACCACCAGAATTAAGAAGTGATGTCAGTCTCTCAGAGTTTTCCAGGCAGGCATTTAAGGGATTGTTGCCTCATGTAGCTTCCAGGGGTGCACAGAGGATTTCAAGGAATAGGAACTGAGGGCCACAGACAGTGGCATGCTCAGAGGGCCAGGGAATTTTGTAGTGCAGTCCTTCAGAGTAATACACTATTTCCCTTATATGCAATGTAGGAATAGTGGCAGGTTGTGTTAAAATATGTTATTGCTGTTAACGAGGTAGTTGAAATTCTGTTGGTAGTCCAACAGAATTCAGAAGAATTCTTTATTGGTTTTGTGGGTGCCACAGATGCCACTCCCCAGGGTTTCCGCTGTCTGCACTATATCCTCAGTGTGTTGCCATGGTGAGTGTCCCCTGTATTTAGGCACAGTGAGGAATTGCTGGAGTAGCAGCCCTGCATCAGCCTGGCCCAGCTCTGGGTCGTGGGCAGGTTTAGTTATGCAGCTGTTAAGGCGCACTGTCTGAGGCTTTTAGAAGGTCAGCTGTGTACTCAGATGGCTCAGGAGACAAAGGAGGAAAGACCTTATGGAATCAAAAGTTTGGGACCTTATGAAATGAAAAAAAAAAAGTAAAAAGTTTAGCACCAGCCTCCAGATCTATTCTGGTACTTGCCTCTCGCCTCCTGGGTGAAGATGAGCTTAATAGAAAAGAAGTTCCTCGCATCTCTCTGAGGTTCTTGGCACAGAAGCACAGGGCTTGGACAGGAGCTGCAGGGAGGAGGGTTCCCAACCTCCCTCCCCGGAGGGCTTCTCTCCCTTCTCGTTTGGGACTCCCTGGGCCTATGCTGGAATCGGGGAGCTATGAGATTGCGTTTTAGGCATCCACAATGCCATCTGCAGGGATCAGATATCTACAACTTGACCAAAGAGACAGTTCCTAAGCCCCGGGATTATTGGCTTATTTCTTTGTGTTGATGAGGCTCCTTAGCTGGGTTTACTTGCCTTAGGTTCCACTTCTCAGAATGGCACTGTGTCGCTCAGTCAAGCTCTGCACTGTGTGATACTATCAGGGCTGTGAAAAGACAGCCGAGCCAGCACGCTCCTTTTGCTGTGAGCCTCTTTTCCTCTTTCCCTCTTTCCCAGGATGAGACTGCCAGCCAGCAGGGAGCAGGTTTGTGAGAGGGGAGGCATGGCTGTCACCCTGTGTCTGCGCTTCCCTTCTTGCCTTCCTTCCCATCACATCCGAGACAGGCTGCCTTTGAGGTGGGGAATTTGCAGAGGCTTCTGGAGCACTTGGTCTGTGCTGATCCTGGTGTCGTTTATTTGCCTGGCCAGTGCCCAAGACGTGGGTTTCTGAATGTTTCCACATGTCAGTGGTGCATTGTGCTGGATCATTGGACATTGTTTCCGCCAGCACCTCTTTGATCAAGAGAAATGGAGAGGGAACTTCTGCTTCTCACACATGCGTGTGCTCATGCACACACATACAGAGTATAAGTTTTAAAGTTTAGAATTGGAATAGACAGCTGAGTGTGGCCTCGTCCCACTACTAAATATTTAGGACTTTGCTTGACAGAGACTCCACTACAGTGACGTGGAGATTATAACTGAGCAGAGAGTCCTTTAAGAGCATTCATAGAGTTTTAATTGGGTGGGCAGGGGGTTTTCTGAATTGTGTTAGAGGGCTCTGGGACTCTTCTGAGTGAGCGATTCTTAGCCAGTTGAGCTGGGGTTTCAGTGCAAGGGCCCCAAGGGTGTGGTGCTGCAGTGTTGGGGGACTGGGCAGCCGTGGAAGGTCTCGGGAGCTTCCACAGCCGCACCATGTGGTACCAGGGATCAAACCCCGGTTACCTGTGTGCAAGGCATGAGCCTTAACCCCGGATCTATCTCTTTGATTTGTTTGGGTACCATATAGCCAGTGCTTATGGTTTACTCTTAGCTCTGTGCTCAGGGGTTACTCCTGGTGATCCTATGTGATGCTGCATGTCTAACTCAGGTAAGCAACATGCAAGGCAAATAGCTTTGACCAGAATTATTTTTTTTTATTTAGAGTGGAACTTGGGGGGAGCATGTGACTGTGCTTAGGGCTTATTCCTGTCTTTATGCTCAGGGATCACTCCTGAGGGTGATGAGAATCAGATCACTGTGCTATAAGTCTACACCCCAATATTTTTTCAATAGAATCAACGTGCAACAGACCATTATAAAGCTGTTCATGATTGGATGTCAGTCATATGGTGTTCCAACACCCATCCCTCCACCAGTGCACATTCCCCCCCCACTCTGCCCCATGCTGGCAGTTTTCTTCTGTTTGTCTCACGTTCTGTCCTTTCGCACATTGTGGTTTGCAATACAGACACTGAAGGGTTATCATGTATACGGCTTTACCTACTTTCCATACTCAGTTCTAGTCCAGTGTTACTGTTCCCAATTATTATTGTCAAACTGGTTCCTTCTCTATCTTACCTCCCCTGTACTGTCCATACCTAGGTGGCACATTCCAAACCTTGAGAAGTCCTCTTATCTGGCCCAACTTTTAAGGTGAATTTTGAAAGGGAAGTTTCGAAACGTCAAGAGATGTGATTTAGTAGATATAATAATCAAAATCCTCCTTGATTTTTAACTACTTGCTTAAATGTCCTCCTCCCTGAGGCCACCATGAATTCTTCCTAGCTAGACTTAATATTATGCTTTTGGATATTCCAGTACTAACATCCATGACCTTACTGTTATTTGTTTAAGTGACTTTCTATATTAATCTGTAACTTCTCTGGAGGTATCGTCTTTTGTAATTCTACTTATTTGAAACAATATTGGATACTCAATAAAGATTTACTGAGTTGAGTAAAAATATATGGAATGATATTTCTTTTTTTCTGACTTCCAGGAAATAAACAGTTATTTGGACAGGGATAGAAGTTCACTTTTCAAATGATGAAAGCATAAACCTTACATAAAAAGTTTAATTTCAAAGAGGGATTGTATCAACTTATATACACTGGGGATATATATAAAATATGTATAGATAAAGAATTCACTGTTAGCCTTTTTATGAGCAGACTATAGTCATTAACCACCAAGAAAATGGCAGACTGTCTGGGAAGTGGGAGGGATAGGAATGCTGTATCATTGAATAAATTGTGAACATTTCTGGTTTCAAGTTCATTGGACTATGAATGCCTGGGAGATCTGGACCTTTTCCATGATCTCTGGGTTCTGTGAGAATTACCATTAAGGAGGAGGAATGTTTGAAGTAGCTGCCATTGGAATTATGAGCTTGGGATTGGATTCATGAGAAATAAGTGCATGGAATTTATTTTCTAGATGTTGCCTAGAGTCTGACTTGTTGATGACAGCTCCATATTGGAAATATTCTTCCACTGATTTATTTTCACATGCAACTGCTAATAATGTAGCCCCAAATCCTGAAACCAATCAAGAAAAAAAGGGGAGTAGTTTAAGTGATTACTTAATAGTCCAAATTTTATAGTCTGTTGAATAAAAATTACTATAATAATTACTGTGATTAAGTATTGATAAAAATATGATAAAGAAAATACTGTCTTTAGGCTGCCTTATACATGTGAGTCCCAGGGTTATGACCTCATATATATATATATATATATGTATATCACTGTCTCACTGTATCACTGTCTTCCCGTTCATTATCGATTTGCTTGAGCGGGCACCTGTAACATCTCCATACGTCCCTGTCTCATGCTAGTAGAGCCAAGGGCATCTGCTTGCGCCAGGAACATAAAGAGCCTCAAACATTCCATCAGGTCATGGGAATGAGGTCTATAATTGTTAGTGGTATTTGGCATATCAAATACGACACAGGTAGCTTGCCAGGCTCTGCCGTGCAGGTGGGATACATTTGTAGTCATCTCTCATCTCGTGCATTTATTGATGAACTGATAAATAAATGAATGAATAAATGATCGAACGAGCGAACGAGCGAATGAGCGATAGTACAGCAGGCAGTGCTTGCCTTGGCGTAGCCACGTCCGGTCCTCCAAGTTCCAACAGGACTGATCAGTGAGCACAGAGGCAGAAGCACTCTCCTAGCACTGCTGGGTGTGGCCGAAAATCAACCAATCAAACAAACAGAAACCTACCACTTAACTTCAAGAGGACCAGGAAGGTGACTCAAGTATTAAGAGCACAAACGTGACCTGTATAGGCTGAAAATAATCCTCAGAACCAGCAATGCTAGGAGTGACCCTAGATACCCTCTACCCTGCCTCTAGCACCAGCAAATACGGTCATTTAACCAAAAAAGATCAAATAGATTTGTTTAATTAAAACAGTACTAGCATAGCAGGAGCGCATTTGCCTTACACGTATCTGATCCGGGTTCCATCCCGGCATCCCATATGATCCTACAAGCACCGCCAGGAGTAATTCCTGAGCGAAAAGCCAGGAGTATCCCCAAGCATCGCCAGGTGTGACCCAAAAAAGAAAAAAAAAAAAAAGCAATCTATTACAAGCTCATCTTAAATTACTCTTTTATATTTTAGTTAATACCATTGTCTTCTGGGTGCTGGAGGCGACAGCACAGCAGGGGTAAGGCATTAGCCTTGCACGGGGCAACCTGGGTTCAATCCCTGGCATCCCATATGGTCCCCTGAGCACTGCCAGGAGAAATTTCTGAGTTCAGAGCCAGGAGCAACCTCTGAGTATGCCAGGTGTGGCCCAAAAAAGCCAGCCAGCCAGCCAGACAGACAGACAGACAGATAAATACCACAATCTTCTATTGGAATCAACACAAAAATGCTGTGCGATTTCTCACTTCAACTCACTTTAACATCTACCTCAACTCCCTTCAAACAGACGTGGGTGTGGTTGTGAAAACAACTCAGGGTGAGGCAGTGCAGAACAGTGACACTGTTTCCGAGGGGAATTCCTAAAACAGTGGGGCTGCTGTAGCTCGCTTCTGTGCCATGCCCAGGGTTCCCGTCATTAATGCCCCTTGCCGTGCCCTGTTGGGGTAAGCGATAGTACAGTGGGTAAGGCGTTTGCCTTGCACACAGCCGACCTGGATTCGATTCCTGCCATCCCATATGGTCCCGGAGCACCGCCAGGAGGAGTAACCCCTGAATGCAGAGCCAGGGGGTAAGCCCTGAGAATCACCCTGTGTGACCCAGAAAGACAAAAAAAAAACATGCTACTGAGGAGAGCAGCCCCCTCCCCCCCACCGTGGGCTGAGCTGTTACTATGTGACAGGCTGGTGAGTTCAGCAGCTTAGAACTCAGGAAGTAGGTAATGATGCCATTACTGCTGTACAGATGAGGAAACTGCAGCATGAAGAGGCAGGTGGAGAATATACCCAAGTTTGCCTCACCGGGCTGGGATCAGAACGCAGGACTGGCTTTGCAGCCTCATTTCTGGCTAGAATCCAAGCTCATTGATTTGTCAGCATCGAGAGGTTGATGGAAGTTTGGTAGAGGCCCAAACTATATATATATATATATATATATATATATATATATATATATATATATATATACACATACACACACATATACATATATGTATATATACACACACGTATCACTTATATCACTTGTCTTCCTGTTGTTTATGGATTTGCTGGAGCGGGCACCAGTAAAATCTCCATATGTCCTGTCATAAGCAAGTGTAGCCCAAGGGCATCTGCTTGATCCAGAGACAGGAAGAACCTCAAACCATTCCTTCAGGTCATGGGAATGAGGTCCATAATTGTTACTGGATTTTTGGCATATCAAATACAACACGGGTAGCTTGCCAGACATGTAGGTGGTATACTCTCAGTAGAAGGCTCTCATCTTGAGCATTTAGAGATGAAACTTAAAAGGGGAAAGATCAGATTTTCTCTTGGGTGGAGCTCTGAGGAACTGTGGAGTCTGATGTTGAGAATGACTGACTGCATGATATGTGGGATGCTCTGGCTTCTTGCTAGGCTTACTGGGATTACGGGTATCAGCTAGAACCTGCCTAGAACTGTATACAATGTATAAATGTGAAAGATCCTGGGAAGGACCTGATCCTAAAATGTAGTACTATCTAAGACTGTTGCGCAGCCGCGGACATACAATGTGTATATATACATGTATATACATATATACTTTTTCCTTATGGAAGTGAAGTTTACAAGCTTAACTATGTAAAGCTGTTGCAGTTAAGTTAATTTTTATGCCTCTGTTGTTCCCTTAACTTGCTCTCCCTATGCCCAGACACTCTCACGAGGCGCCCGGGAGGGATGGCGGGTTCTAGCCCTGGCCCACCACCCCAGCTGAGCCTCGCAACAAGCCAGATGACCCCCGCCACTCCATGAGGGCCGCCATCTTCCACATCCGGACTTCCCCCTCGTCAGAACTCCACCCAGCAGATGAGCCTATCACAGCCCGGATCATTGACACCCACCCTGCAGCAGTTTTTTTTTCAATCCGGCCCAGGTATGCTGATCCAAAGACTCACAGACATGGGGGCAGAGCTGCTACTTGCTCTCCCTGTGCTCAGCTGCTTATGAGGCACCCGGGAGGGGATGGCGGGTTCTAGCCCTCGCCTGCCACCTGAGCTGAGCCTCGCAACAAGCCAGACGACCCCCCCCCCGACTCCATGAGGGCCGCCATCTTCCACATCCTGCCTTCCCCCTCATCAGAACTCCACCCAGCAGATGAGCCTATCACAGCCTAGTTTGCGCGCCGCAGAGTGGCGCGCGGGTTCATCAATAAATGCTGTATTTAGAGGTGACCACTAGAGTATGCCACCCGCACGGCAAGCCTGACAAGCTGCCCGTGTCATATTTGATATGCCAAATACCAGTAAGAATGGTATTAGGTCATGGGAATGACCTAATATAATGGTTTGAGGCTCTTTATGTTCCTGGAGCAAGCAGGCTCTTTATGTTCCTGGGCATCCCCTTAGGCTCTACTAGCATGAGACAGGACATATGGAGATATTACTGGTGCCCGCTCGAGCAAATAGATGATGAACGGGAAGATAGTGATAGTAATTGTTCCCTTCTTTGTTGTTACTCCTACTTCCCTTGTTCCCATTTATTGATTTAAAAATTGTATCTGAGAATACATTCCTGAATTGTATTTTCAACCACCACGTTTTTTGCGAGTTCTCATTTTTGGAATTTCTGACTAATGTATCACTAAACTTAGCTTCAAAAGGAGTTGTAAATCTTGAATGTAACATATATATTAAAGAAAAAATATATGATGTTTTATGCCTGCAAATTTGGTATTGTTTCGCCTTTTATTAAGTTTTCCAGTCTTTCATATCTAAAAATAAATCTCTGCTAGTATCTGCCCCTGTGCCCTGTGCCCACTAACCAGTCAGCTGTTGTCTTTCTTGTAACACACTGGACACAAGGTGCCAGCAATGATAGGTCTATTATTTTAACATCAGAAGCCACATTTCCTGGCTAAAGGGTCAATGCTCGAGTGATGAGGATTATACACTATAAATATTATAAATCATATCCCTTTCAATTTGGAAGCTCACTCCACTTTCTTAGTTGTTTCAGTTTGGTTGAATGTTCATAGTTTGTCAAATTATGTCAAATAAGGAAAGAGTCCTCAAATGTGAGTAATTGGGAGAAAACTTGGGATTAAAAATACATCTTGAAGAGTGAAGAACCTCAAATGGGAAGCTTTGTAGTAAGACTTACTAGAACAATCTCAGTATTTTTACTGAAGTGCTTTTGATGAGTAATGGGAAGTATACTTTAATATATTTCACAGTGCAAAAACTACAACTTTGTAGTTTGGGGCATTTTGTAGTAAAATATTAAAATGTTAGATGCAAAGTCAATATAAAAATACTATAAAAATATGTTTATGGATATTGACCAGAAGAACACCTGGAAATAAAATGAGCAGTAATTATTCTAACATTAGTTAAAGATGCACTTTTTTAGGTTGACAAATATTGCCTTTAAATGATGTGCTTCAACTGTTGGTCAGCCACAGACTGTGCCCTAAGTATCCATCTGGTTACTGATCCAAAATTAACATTTTAGAAATAGCGATTGCATATTGTATATCTATATATATATATATTTGTGTATCATATATATTAAGATATTTGAATTATTTCTGGGCTGTTTTGAGATTTTATTTATTTATTAAGGATTTTGTTTTTTTATTGGATCACAGTGAGACACACAATTACAAAGTTGTTCATGATTAAATTTTTAGGAGTAGAGTAGTGTCCCATCACCCGTCCTTCGCCAGTGTACATTTCCCACCATCATTGTCCCCAGTTTCTCTCCCTCCCTCCCCACCACACTGCCTGCCTCTATGGAAGATACTTTTCTTCTCTTTCTCTCTCTCCTTTTGAGTCTTAATGGTTTCAATACAGATACTGAAAGGTTATTAGGTATATCCCTTTACTTCCTTTCAACACTGAGTTCCTGTTCAAAATGTTTATTCCCAACTATCATTGTCATACTGGTTCTTTCTCTATCCTAACTGTCCTTGGTTCCCCCCCTGACTCTCTTGTGGCAACCTTCCAACTATTGATCAGTCCTCCTGGCCTCTGTCTTCCCCGGCCTTGGATATTGGTCTCATACTATAAATTTTTGGGTGCCACACATCCAGAAGAACAATAGTAACCAGAGCTCATGCAGATGCAGGAAGAAAGGAATTCCCCTTCATTGTTGGTGCGAATGCCAACTGGTCCAGAATTTTTTGGAAAATGATATGGATATTCCTCAAAAACCTAGAAATTGAGCTCCCATGGGATGCAGCAATACCAGTTCTGGGTATATACTCTGGCGGCTTAAAAACACACAACAGAAACATCATCTGTACTTCTGTATTCATTGCAGCGGTATTCATAATAGGCAGGATCTGGAAGCAACCCAGGTGTCCAAGAACAGACAACTGGATAAAGAAACTATGGTATATCTATACACTGGATTACTATGCAGCTCTTAGGAAAAATTGAAGTCATGAAATTTGCTTGTAGTCACTGAACATGAAGAGTATCATGCTGAGTTATATAAGTCAGAAAAAAGACAGAATAATTGCATTCATTTGTAGGATTTAAATTTTTTTAATTATTAATACAAAAAAGTATTGTACTATGTAGTTAACTCTTCAGCATCTTTGAGTCCCCTAAAATTAACCAGTTATCTAATTAGAACTTTATGACATAAACAGTGAAAAAAAATAAAGATGCACCTTTTTTTTAGGTGATATATATTGCTTTGAAATGATGCCCTTCAACTGCTGGTTGGCCACAGACTGTGCCCCTAAATAGATCATACTGAAAGTACTAGTCAAGAAAAAGAAGACTTCTATTAGGCTGAAATAATGCCCCAATGTCATAGGATATACAATGGCTCTTTAATTTAGGCATTTTTTTCACAGGATAAGATATTGTTAAATAGGGACTGGAGCGATAGCCCAGCGTTTGCCTTGCACGCGCCGGCCTGTGCTGGCCCGGGTTTGATCCCTGGCATCCCATATGGTCCCCTGAGCACCGCCACGGTAATTACTGAGTGCAGAGCCAGGAGTAACCCCTGAGCATTGCTGGGTGTGACCCAAAAAGCAAAAAAAAAAGATATTGTTAAATAAATAGACATTATTTTGTCATCATTGTTTATAAGTTAGGAATCCCGTGGGTATCTTTTTTTTTAAATTCCACAGCCAAAATAATATTAGGGTCTTTTTTATAAATAAATGTTAATTTTTAATCTATTAATAAATGTTAGAAGCCTTTCCCCTGAATAACCCAGGAGAACTGCTATTTTGGAAAAGTGTAGTGAAAAACAGCTTTTGGTTGAGATGATCCGAATCACCTCAGCATCCTCTCTCGTTTTAATGGCTCACATTCTTGGAATATAAAAGAAATCCTTACCCACCTCACTTTGTTAAAAAAGATATAAGACGGGAAAAGGCTTCTTTCTTTATCTTTCTTCAGAGGCCCCTTCTGTAGTATTTTCTGACTTTGGGAAAGAAAAGAAAAGCTTGATTGGCATAGGTTAAAAAGAGGTTTTATATAACGTCAGGTTGTAATTTGGGATATTCATTGTTGGTGGTGGTTCACGTGCTAATCTTCCTTGAGAGTTCCCCAGTGAGAGGTAGCAGCTCAATGATGTTTGTAGGAGAGTATTGGTGTCATGGTGTCAGGGTCATGGTGGAGGGGAAAATAGAACAAATTGTAGAACAGTTTAAAAATTACTTCAAGATGGGGCTGGAGCAATAGTACAGTGGGTAGGGCATTTGCTTTGCATGTGGCCGACCCAAGTTCGATCCCCAGCATCTCATATGGTCCCCCCAAGCACGGCCAGGAGTCACCCCTGAGTGCAGAGCCAGGAGTAGCCGCTGAGCATCGCTGGGTGTTGTGACCTCAAAAAAGGAAAAAAAACCTCAACAATCTAGTGCAATGTTTACATACAACTGTGCCCCCTTTGAATTTGTTTCATCCCGGTAACTCTCGACCTACTGGTGAGCCCCTTCGTTTCCTGCCATGACCTCCTATTTATGTAACTTTCGGCCCCCTTGGGATATTTTTGAGTGCCCCTAGTGGGGTCAGGCGGTCCCCTGGGTTGAGAGCATGGTTCTAGATGGTCAAGAGGCCCTCTTTTGGGGAATAAGGACTAACCCAATCTTGGTTGTTTCTTGGAGATTACAAGCATATAAATTATTAAATGCTACACACAGGGGCCGGAGCAATGATCCAGCGGGTAGGCGTTTGCATTGCATGCAGCTGGCCCATGCCGGCCCGGGTTCAATCCCCAGCATCCCATATGGTCCCTTGAGCACCGCCAGAAGTAAATCCTGAGTGCAGAGCCAGGAGAAACCCCTGAGCATTGCCGGGTGTGACCCCCAAAAAAAGCAAAAAAAAATTGCTACACACAAAACCAAGCAAGACAACAATTGAAAGGGACAAAACCCCAAACAAAATCCCAAACCTTTATATCATAAATCTACTAATACTGTATTTCAAAAACAAATAATCAGAAATCTAGTTCTACGTCTTTCTTCATTCATCTCATAGTTTGTTGTAACCTTTGATTTGGGTCCAAAATGAAAAGTTTGATATCCACTTCAGAATAACAAGAAGACACCCCGGAACTGTTTTCTGGAATCACTTTTCGAAACTTGAAAGCATCACTCTGAGCAGACGTCATCTGGGTAACTTTTAAAGATGTATGATACAGAAAGCACGCTTGATAGCTAACCAGCTCCATAGCCCTTGTTAAGCTTTTCCATTCTGCAAAGCCAATAGCTCTGAAATGCAGAGGTGATTGCATTAAATCCTTGGCTGGCAATTTTGTGTGGGATTGGGTATTGAAATGCAGCAAAGCAAATAATGAAGGCATATGTTTACCTATAATTCTTTTTACCTTGGGAGAAGGATTAAATAGGAACAGTTCGGTTGTTGTCAAATTCTTAACAGTTGCTTTCAAGCATGAAACAGTCCCTGGGCTCTCAGAGGATTTACTTAGCAGTTTGAATAGAGAGGTCTTTACTGCTAATGGAAGTGAGATGGCAGGCTTAAGCAATGGGGTGCTTTATAGCCTCTTTAGCCACTTGAGAAGATGTAACATCGAATAGCTGAAACTGTCCTGGTCTCCATTGGTGTTTTGAAAGTTGTGCAAAGATTGGTGAATAAATAATTCAGGGTTGTATGACTGTCTGGGTGCCAAGAATGTGGAGAGCATCTAAATGTGTGATTCGGCGGAAGGTTTAGTTCTGGGAGAAGCTCTGGAGCGCCTATTCGAGCTTGCCCTCTGGGGAACATTTATAGATGATGACATTTTCTAAGAAAGAGAGTTTTCACTTGGGATTGACTGAGATATGTAAAGAAACATCTCCCTGGGGACTCTAGTCCTGGAAAAATGTTATTCATAAAAGGAGTATTTTCTTTTCAGTACAGATGGTTGCCGCGCTGTTTATGTATGTATACGGTGCGTGAGCTGGCACAGAAAATGCAGGGGTAGTGATGATTACTTACGGTTTTAAATGGCCATGAAAGCAGTATACTGTGCAATAGTTACACTTTAAGAAAGTCTTTATGGAAATGCGGGGAAAGAAACAGCGCCAGTTCATCTAATGGTAGCTGGTAGAGTCTCTTCAGGGTTCGAGTAGAGTTTCATAAATGTGTCCTCTGATCAGTAGGGGAGGCGAACTTTGGGGCTTTTTTGGGGACTTAGCTGCATGCAGGGATAGACACAAAAAGTTCTGACTGACTTCCCTGTCCATTTTGAACTATGTGATATATGTCTTTTTCTTTGGACATCCAAATGGCTCTTAGGATGAAGTGTTAATGCGAGTGTATATTTCACCACCCCCAGAGCCCCCTAGCTCCTATGGAGCTTGCAAGATTTGCTCTTATACTGAGGGGTGATGTGGAGCCCCAGGTGACCTGCATTGGGCAGGAATTTTGATCACAAAGTGATGCCATTCCCTGATATCTCATGGCTATTGAGCCTAACCTTGGCTCACTGGATCATAAGGAATGAGGCTGCTCTTGAGGAAAAAAGAATAGTCACAGGAAACCAGCTAGTGTTTCCTGCTGCTGCTCCAGTCGAGCAATCCCTGTGCTAAGGTGAGTCGTAACTGAGGGCTCCAGAGGTGCCAGCGCAAGGACTTCCCTGGCAGACTGACTTTTGCTCTTTTGTTTCTCTTCTCTTTTTCTTTGCCTTTTGGGTCACACCAGCAATACTCAGGAATTACTCCTGGCTCTGCACTCAGGAATTACTCCTAGTGGTGCTCAGGGGACCATATGGGACACCAGGGATTGAACCTGGGTCAGATGCGTGCAAAGCAAAGCGCTCTCCCTGCTGTGCTGTCACTCCAGCCCCTTTAGTTTCTCTTCTTTCTCAGTTCCAACATTTTTTCTTCTCTCTCTATAACTCATTTTGTTTTCTTTTCCTATGCGTCATTTCTTGAAAAGGAATTCTCAATTTTGTCTTTATTTATTTTTTGTATTTTGGGGTCATACCCAGTGAGCTCAGGGATTACCGATGGCTCTGCACAGGAATTACTCCTGGTGGTGCTCAGGGGACCATATGGGATGCCACGGATCGAACCTGACTTGACTGCATGCAAGGCAAATTCCCTTCCCACTGGGCTATTGCTCCAACCTCTTATCTTAATTCCTAAATGGAAGTACCTCTATCCGTAGGTATGTAAACCTGAGTGATCGGCCCCCTCATGCCTTCTCTCATCCACAGATAATGTCTCTCAGTTGATGAAAGAGGTTTCCCTGGTTGCCAAATATGTGACGTTTCTCTGTAGCTTTACAGCCTCAGAGCTCTTGGGAGATTACACTACAGACCTGCTTTCCTAGGGTACACCCCAATGCTTACAAAATCAACTTTTCACAAATGCTCTTCATGAAAATGTAGGACATGGGGAATGCACATGTCACAGATGGGAACAGAGACTCAGGTCAGGTGTGTTCTGTATAAAAATCACCGGCATGGCTATCACATGGCTGAACTAGCTTCAAAATTTGGATTCAAAAGGGGCCTTTTTGGTACTTGGTACCTGACACTCGAGTATGATTAAGTAGACATATGTAGTTGAAAGACTCAGAAATATTGAAACTGTAGATAACAGTGATATAAAAGGCAGGGAAAAGCTACCTAAAACTTATGTAATGCAGTTTATGTTATGGTGTAGTGTTATAATTGTTTTAAGTTTAATTCTGCATTTAATCTTAATATGACCAAGTATGTGTTCAAATGAGGCAGTAGAAGTTCAGAGGTTAAGAATCTCACCCAGCATCACTCAGATGGTAATTGGTGGGCCGGTATTTGAACCTCGATGTAAGAATCCTCACTCTATAAACTCTATAAACTTTAAAGAATTAAGGCTTTTAATTCTTTTTTTTTTTTTTAATATTTTATTACACCGCCATGTGATATACAATTACAAAGATGTTCATGTTTGGGTTTTCCGTCATACAGCGTTCCAGCACCCATCCCTCCACCAGTGCCCATTTCCCAACACCAATGTCCCCACTTCCCTCCCCCTCGCCCAGCCCGCCTCTATGGCAAATTCTTTATCTCTTCTCTTACACATCGTGGATTGCAATACATACATTCAGAGATCATCATGTATATCTTTTTTTCCTATATTCAATGCTCAGTTCTAGACTGGTATTATCATTTTTGACAAATATTAGCACACTGTTCTCTTCTCTGTCCTACCCAACCACTGATTCCCACATGTTTGTGGAAGATTCCACCCTTTTTTTTTTTATTGAAAGATGCTAGATAGAGCTTTGGTTCTACAGTGTTCCAACACGCACCCTCCGCCCAAACCCATCTCCCATCACCAATGACCCCACCTCCCTCCCCGCTCCGCACCTCAACCACTTGGCGGAGTTCTGTATGTCATTTCTTTCCTCTTTATATCTCCTTCCCAACAAACTTTCCTTGCTCTTCGTTGACTGCAATGCATTAAAAGACATTACTGTTTCACTATTTTTAGTGGACTCGAACTGGCTTTGCTCTGTTGATCTGGTCTGAGGCCGATTAGCAGCGTCCGGACAGCAAACATGGTGGCTAGTGTGGTGGGCGAGTCACATCTGGCTGCTTCGGGACCCCCTCAGGCGACGGGCCCCTCCCAAAACCCATCTGCCCCTCCTCGGGGTTCCATGGTCAGCTAGGCCCGGCGCAGGCCGAGCGCCAGCCTCCCCAGCCTTCCGTAAGGCCCTTGTGCTGGCCCGTGGGCAGCTCGCCCGGCAGGGCCACCAGGTCCGACAAGATGGAGGGGGAAGGGACGACCCACGCCTCCACTGGCGACTTCCGGTGATTCCGCCTCTTGGAGCCGCCTACCTGGGCTCGAACTGGCTTTGGCTCTGTTGATCTGGTCTGAGGCCGTTTCAGCGTCCGGACAGCAAACATGGTGGCTAGTGTGGTGGGCGAGTCACATCTGGCTGCTTCGGGGGACCCCTCAGAGGCGACGGGCCCTCCCCAAAACCCATCTGCCCTCCTCGGGGTTCCATGGTCAAGCTAGGCCCGGGGGCGCAGGCCGAGGCGCCAGCCCTCCCCCAGCCTTCCGTGAGGCCCTGTGCTGGCCCGTGGGCAGCTCGCCCGGGCAGGGCCACCAGGTCCGACAAGATGGAGGGGGGGAAGGGGATGACCACGCCTCCACTGGCGACTTCCGGTGATTCCCGCCTCTTGGGCCGCCTACCTGGGCTCGAACTGGCTTTGCTCTGTTGATCTGGTCTGAGGCCGTTTAGCAGCGTCCGGACAGCAAACATGGTGGCTAGTATGGTGGGCGAGTCACATCTGGCTGCTTCGGGACCCCTCAGAGGCGGCGGGCCCACCCCAAAACCCATCTGCCCTCCTCGGGGTTCCATGGTCAGCTAGGGCCCGGCGCAGGCCGGCGCCCAGCCTCCCCAGCCTTCCGTGAGGCCCTGTGCTGGCCCGTGGGCAGCTCGCCGGCAGGGCCACCAGGTCCGACAAGATGGAGGGGGGGAAGGGGCGACCCACGCCTCCACTGGCGACTTCCGGTGATTCCCGCCTCTTGGGGCCGCCTACCTGGGCTCGAACTGGCTTTGCTCTGTTGATCTGGTCTGAGGCCGTTTAGCAGCGTCCGGACAGCAAACATGGTGGCTAGTGTGGTGGGCGGAGTCACATCTGGCTGCTTCCGGGACCCCTCAGGCGGCGGGCCCTCCCAAAACCCATCTGCCCTCCTCGGGGGTTCCATGGTCAGCTAGGCCCGGCGCAGGCCGGCGCCAGCCTCCCCAGCCTTCCGTGAGGCCCTGTGCTGGCCCGTGGGCAGCTACGCCGGCAGGGCCACCAGGTCCGACCTCTCCAGTGTTTTAAATAAAGGATTAGTCCTTGGCATAATCATTTGTTTAGACCTGTAGTAGAGTGTGGCACCACCCTTCTACACTCTTCTACTATCTAGAAGCTGTTTAGGGTTCTTTGTTGACAGGGACCCTCCCTGTCAACAAATAGGATAACTTTTTTGTTTATAAGGGGACTGACTTGAGTTACTGTATCCTTCTGGTAGGATCTTCTTTGGTGGAATCCACTTTTGGTGGGGACTCTGTCTTGTAGGATCCTCTTTGGTAGGAGACTTGGGCTCTCGTGTATGGTCTAAGTTCTGACCAGAACTAGAGGCCTTCCATTACATTGGATTGCGGTGGTAGAACTTGTACTATTTAAAGCCTTTTTGGAACTGTGCTGGACTAGTGAGTTTTCATCCATTCACCAGTGGCCTCAGAGGCAGAAGAGAACTTCTGCCCTGATATTGTTGGGTACCCCAGTGGCTCCCACAAAAATCTCCACTATGGGGAAAAGTTAAACTCAGATGGCACCTTATGAAATCTTTCTCTTCAATACTAGCAATCCAAAAGATTCTTTTTTACTGTAAAAGCAAGAACCCTATTCTAATAACCCAGAAACTGTCCACAGATTAAAAAGAGTAGAATTATGGATTCTGGAAGAAAGTATTCCTCACCCAACGAAATCAGGTGTCCATAGTTCTCTAACATCACATCCCGTTACAAATCCAGCTGTGACTGGTCCAGGCATTCCCACTCCTCCACAGAGAACTCTATAGCCACATCCCTGAATGTCAATGGTTTCTGCGGGCGCCGAGTTCCACAGCGGGAACCTCAGACCGGCGCGTGGGCTCCATCCGACACCTGCTGCGGGCACTCGCCGGCTCCGTCCGGCCTCCCGGAGAGTGGCGCCACTTGGCTCCGGCAGGAACAGGCCGACACGAGGAGGGCTCTGGGGCCCTGAGGACATGAGCCCCTCCGCCAAGGCGGAGAGTGGGAAGGGAGGAGAGCGGGGGCTGCGGCCAGGTCACCAGACCAGGAAACCCCCCTTCTGAAGGCGGCTGCGGGATCCAACTCAAGACGCCCAGCTCCGTATCCCGCGGGCTCCTGGATCTCGGCGGTCAAGGCTTTTAATTCTTAAAACTCTTTGAAACTTTCGAGATTCTTTTGAAACTCTTTGAAACACTTTTTTCTTAATTCATTGACAATTTTCATTAAGTTAAAAGATTTTAATTCTTTTTTTAATTCTATGAGAATTTTTAGTGAATCAGTTATAAGTAGTACGCATTCTGGAAATTCTCAAATACGTTATAGTTTTTTTTTGGTGTAGGAACCCCCAAAATACAGACCAGACATAAGGATTCATCCCCTGCTCTGCAGGCAGGGAACCTGGGAATTGATCCCCGGCATTACATGGTCTCAAGAGCACCACCAGGAGCAACCATGGAGCACAGATCCAGAAGACTGTGCTCCCCATTAGTGTGCTCCGGGACTCCATTAGAGT
Source organism: Cryptotis parvus (assembly GCA_021461705.1). Lineage (NCBI taxonomy): Eukaryota > Metazoa > Chordata > Mammalia > Eulipotyphla > Soricidae > Cryptotis > Cryptotis parvus. The sequence goes on from JAJIBD010021211.1 coordinate 26,166, forward strand.
AACCCTAAATTGTAGCCTCCACATATGCATTAATGTTTGTGTGTGAAGTTTCGTCTACTAGGTTACGAGCCACCACCGCCTTCACATTCCATGCTCCTTCACTTAGCATCACGCCTCTTTTTGTCTGTTATGGTATGTGTGGGAAAAGAAAGGGATCAGGCATTTTTAATGAGCAAGGAAGATGCTCTCTTTCTTCTCTGTAGGGCTCTGATGATCCATCTTAGGCTCCCTGTTGTTTTGTTCTCGATTGTGTTCGTTTTGTGCTTTCGCAGAGAACTTGTTAATGTGGCTGTGGATGTAAGGAAATAAGAGGAAAGAGCCACTTAGTGAATTGAACTGGCTCACACCTGAGATTTGGGTGGTCTTGAAGAGGTGCTGAAATACAGGTTTCTTAGACTCAGATCCACATGTCCCAGGTGGGTTGCACTGTGGCAGGGTCCTGGTTAAACCTGGGGAGATACTGGAGGGCAACTGCTGGGCGGACAGACCACCCTGCAGGTGGGAACTGTGTGGGGGGTGTTGCCGCCACCAGATCGGCTTCCACTTTGAGTGGACCGGGAAAGTAGCTTGTGATGGCGAAGCTCCACGGGAAGACGGTGTGCTCTGACCCTGACTGTCAGGAGTTAAATCTCTGTTTCCACAGGGCTTTGTGCGTGTGTCTCTTGTGGGAGAGAGAAAGAACAAAAAAATGGGGTTGTTGAAACAAGTTTAGCCAAGTTATCCTCTGAAACTGTAATCCCTCCAAGATGTTCTTTCCAGGCATAAGAGGAAAAATTATTTTCTAAAATTTTCCATCTCTGATTTTTCTGTGATTCTGGGCAGTCACTTGTGTATAAGTTTTATGATACCTTATTAGTTTTTAAGGCCTGAGCATATTAAACTTGTTTATTTTAATGCTGCCTAAATATCTGGAAATGATTGTCTATTTTTCTCCTGTTTTGATATAAAGTGATTTCTTGTTAGGGTGATATTTTATAAATTAGTTACTTTAATATGATTTTGCTTCAAGGGACAAGCGTATTTGAAAAATGTATTTTTGTTCTTTGTCAAAATTCGTTTTGTTTTTAATGCTTTTTCTCATTTATGAGTCCTGAATCATCATAGGAAAAACAAGAAATTAGTAAGTAGAACGTAGCTAAAAGAAAGCAGAACATGAGCAGTTGTCCAAAGAACCACTATTAAAAAATGTTTGCATCTTTCCATTTTTTCCATATTTGTCTGTATGTGTATATATATATACACACTATCTACACAATCACTATCACTATCCTCCCGTTGATCATCTATTTGCTAGAGCGGGCACCAGTAATATCTCCAAATGTTCTGTCTCATGCTAGTAGAGCCCAAGGGCATCTATTCGCTCCAGGAACATAAAGAGCCTCAAATCATTATATTAGGTCATGGGAATGAACTAATATACTTGTTACTGGTATTTGGCATATCAAATAAAACAGGGCAGTTTGCCAGGCTATATACACACATGTAATATGTTACAAATGTATGCGTGAAGTGCTTATATGTATTTATTACACTGTATATTTTTATTTTCTTTGATTTTGGGGGCATACCCAGTGGAGCTCAGCGCTTACTCCTGGCTCTATGTTTAGGAATCATTCCTGGCAAGCTCAGGGTACTGGGGATCTAACCTGGGTTAGCCACATGTGCTGGACAGGCAGGGAATGTGCGGTACCATCACCACAGCCCCTGTATATTTCTGTCCATAACTGTGATATTGCTGTATATGCAGTTTGTACAGCCTGCATATACAACATTGTCCAGTGATCCAGATCATTATTTTTCATCCTGAGGGAAAAATTGTAGAAAATGTGATTTTTAGTAAGTACATATGACTTTTGTGCTGCTCCATGGTTTATATATTTCCATGTTTCACAGTGATAAGCAAAGTTTGTTAGCCTTTTACTATTAATAATACTACTTTAAGTGTCTTTCCTTGTTTTTATGAGGCTTATTGGTTTAGATGGGAGATGATGAATAAAAATAACACCTAGCCATAGCATCTCCTGGGTAACCAGCCCTGGATGTTGCACATACTCTGGAAAAGCTTGTGAGGTGAGCGTCATTGTTTCTCCTGCAGACATGGTCAGATAAACCAAATCCTGTTCTGGCTGCTGGGAGGACAAGTAGCTGGAACGTGAACAAAAGACTTGCTGGATCAAGTCCCAGTTTTTCACTCCTGCCCTATTTCAGCATGGATAGACGTGGAGAATGCTCCAGGACCAAAATCTGAGAGAAAGATTATTGAAATCATATGTTGAGGGACTGGACAGATGCTAGAGTGACAGGGCACTTGCCTTACATGCAGCTAACTGTGTTTGCTTCCTAACACCTCACTCAGTCCCCATATCCTACCAGGAAGGATTCCTAGTGCAGAGCCAGGAGTAAGCCTTAAACTCTGCTAGGGTGGCCACAGAATAAGAAACAGGAAAGGAAGAGAAAATTATATATGGAGAAGCTATCATGATTAAATAAAAACGTGCCGATACTGGTGGATATGAAATCAGATAAAATAAGAGTACACGGGTTACCAAAGGGGAAAAAAAAATAAAAAAACTGGAAACTGTTATACACATATACTTTCTTCAAATAATGGCGTTTTCATGAAAAATATGCCCCGTGATTCAGGGATTTACCTACAATCCCACCACTGATCACTTGTAGCTGTGAAGGGGGCACATTCCCCCCTACCCCCCCCCCGTTTTGTCTTCCATGTTTTTCCCTTCCACGTGGCTAGATTTTACAGGCTTCCTAAAGACGAAGAGTTGGGATCATCATTCTCTATTCGTATTATGGCTAAATTGCATCTTTAAAGGGACTCCTTCCTCATTATCTAGCTTGAAGTCGGTGAGTGTCTCCCAAAAGCACATGGATGGCTTTAGATGGCTTCAGTTGATGCAACTCAGTCTAGCTGTGTGGCCTGGGAAAACTGCGCCACTTCTCTGTGCCACTTCTCTGTGCAGACAGTGGTAGAATCCACCACGCAGGGCTTCTGGGAAGACCAGAGCAGTGAGTGTACCACGGCCTGTGCTTGGTGTGTGGCTGCCCCAGCTACTCACGGGGCTGCTGGTGTCGAGTGCAGCCCCTCATACCGGGCTAGTTCTCTCCGTTGTCTGGATTTGTAAGATCCTTGAGGGAAGTAACTTCTACCTTTAATGAAACTTATGATCCTCTGCAAGAGTTTGAAATACAACTGCTGTTGGAATTGAGACTCTGATCACTTGATCACTCAACATCCCGTTATTTGTCGATTTGCTCGAATTGAGACTATACTCTTGAAAGGAATATTAAAGGCATTATATAAAAAAGTGTTCCACAAACTAAGAAAAGTCCAAGCTAAAGTTTTTTCCCCTTTTTTAAAACAGGCAGTAGAAGTTCATCTGAAATATGTTTCCTCTGTTTGCTGATACAAAATTTTTTGGAAACAAAGCAATCTAATAGTGTATCAATAAGTCAAAGATTTGCAGATTTCCTGATTCGGTTACACCTCCTAGTAATTTTCCTGCTCTTATATTGAATGCAAATAGATGTTTTTAAAAGTCTAGTTTCCCACACTATTTGAATCAATTTGCTATTTTTGGCTTGAATTGAAGAAATATGACCTAATCCTTGTTGGATGGTAAAATTGCATTGGAAGGTATGAGAACAGAAAGCAAAGTTTTCCTGTTAGCCACATCAATGCCTACTTTTTAATTATTTTTAATGGTATGGGGTCACCCCTGGATATGCTCAGGGCTTACACCTACCTCTGCATTCAGGGATCACTCCTGGAGAGCTTGGGGACCACTTGGCATGCCAAGCGTTGAGTATGGATGGGCTTCCTGCAAGGCAAATGCCCTCCCCACTGTACTGTGGCTCAGACTCTGACTTCTTGGATAAAAACATTGGGGCGCGGGGCAGTTGCACTGCCTATGTCTTTCTGTGTCCTGCCCTGTTTTGGTAAGCCCAGTACCGGTGGGCAGTACCACCATGGGCTTGAGAGCCCTGGTCACATGGTGCAGTTGAGTGAACAAGTCCCCCTAACCACTCCAGCCTCGCTTTTCTGTAAAGGAGAAATGAAAGAGAAAGAAAGGTCCTCTGTGTGGATGGGAGCATTCCTATCTGTGAGACGTTCCTATGCAGGGCTCTAGATATTGCCCACCCCAGTGGTAACCCTCACTGCAGGAAGAGAAGATGGTATAAATGAATCATCAGAACAGAATCCCCTAGATAAAATTGGTTTCCAAATGTAGGTTATTTTCTTACCCCATCCAGTCAGGCAGCATGAAAAGAGGAAATGTCACCTTCTCTGTGACAGTCTCTGACAATGATTGTTGATCCCACCCCCTTTTAAATGAACATTCTTTGGCTGAAGGGGGAGTTTATTGTATATCATCAACTTGATAGAGTTTGCCGCAGTGAGAAAATTTTTCATTTCACAATATCGTACACGGGACCTAGAAATTGCTCTTGGAGATTTCTCCAGTGACTTCAGCTGAAGAACATGGGAGGAGATAAATTTGTTTGTAGTGGCGAGGCAGGTGATCTAGCACTATGGCTAAAGTGCTTAGCTTTTTGTTTGCTCGTTTTTTTTCAGTTTCATTTTGAATCTCTGGCACCATCAGGGATCACTGATGGGCAGAGACAAGAACTGTCCCCGATCACTTCAGGATGTGAACCCTCTTTCACAAGGTAAACAAGAATGAAAATTAGCGCAGAGAAGAGTGCAGATAAAGGCGGGTCTATAGACTCACCTATCACCACCACAATCCCGATAGTAAAGTAATTATCTTTATAATCTTGAATAACATTATTTTTAATAAAAATTCAACAAATCTTTAAATGAGGAGAGGCTCTCCAAGTGAAGCGGTTATACATAGAACCCCAATACCCTTGTTCAGAGTCTTGTTCCTTCAGGGGTTGTATTTTTGCAGCTTTGGGGGTTCTGTCCCATTGCATGCTATGCCTCATAGGGAATGAACACCTTTCAAGTGGACGCAATGGATAGATCTAGCCCTCCCTTATTGATGGCTCTCTTTCTGTCTGCAGAGGGCATTCCTGGTCTCCCAACTACTCCAGGAGGACTCCCGTCATAGGGCCAGCGTTAGGATTCCTTCTCAGATGTTCTCTGTCTTACACAATTTTGACTCACTTTCTGATCTCTTAGACGTGTCTGACCAGGTCTGGCCCAGAGAGTTACTTTCAGTGTTAGTCGCCAATTTCTCAATCCTTTGGTTCTCAGATGTTGGTTGCTGGGGGCCACAGCTCCCTGCCTTGAGGTTGGATTGAACTCAGAAGCAGGGCAGAGAAGTTTATTCTTCACTAGTAAGAGTCTCTCTCTAACCCTTAGCCCCTCTTCCCCTGGGAGTGAGGCCCAGTGCACACCATCTCATGGATGAAGGTTTATAACCCTAATGTATTAGGACTGGAGTCAGGCCTTGGAGTATGTGAAGAGACTCGTTAAATACAATGCCCCGGAGCCTGTAGTCATACTCGCGTTCATTCCAGCAAACATTTGGGAACCACTTGTCCTTTGCCAGCTATAGTTGACACTAATAGAGGAACATAAAAACGAGGCCTTCAGTTGTATTCTAGAACTTTCAAGTCGAAGTCCTTCAGCTCTGCTTGTCTTTCTTAAAGGTCATCTTAAGTGTTTCCATGCAGAGTTCTTTGGGTGGGGGAACAGAAACTAACCTTATCTCAGTATTCTGTCTCTGAAAGAAGCAGCGAGAATGTCAGAGTGCAGATTGTTTGCATGATGCTAGAGTGAACAGAATTCCACTTATTCCATAAAAAAGCCCTGAACACATGTTTAAAGCCACATTGAGTGGTTCCCCTCATCTCTCTGTTTAAGAGCAAAAAATCCCTTATATTTTATGGAAGACTTCAGATAAGTTTTGAAATCCCATATAACAGATATATATATATATATATATATATATATTCTAGTATATATGTTAGTACAGATATATAGTATATATACACTTAATACATATTAGTATATTTAATATGCATAGATCGCAAAGTACAAAATATATGTCTATTATAGCAGTACTTTTAAATTTCTGTATACTAGACTGCACTTGTGAATGCTTGGAAGCATTCAATTCTTTTCTCTCATGAAAATATTTAATACTTTAGAAACAAGAATGTTAAGTGGTTTAATCTATTAAAAATCAAAATATAAATGAATTAAGGTATGTATGTTCCTTCTTAATGCACTATTGTTATCTGGTGCTTACTGTCTTGAAAAGTGAGATGGAAAAGATTTCCAGTAGCATAAAAATCTCATTCTAGCTCATAGATCTTTATTGTATGTTATTTAAAGAAATAAAATATTAGAAACCAGTGTAGGATATTTCAAAATCATTAGTTAACATTTTAAGAACCATCTGAATACTATAGTTTAAAAGGACTATAAATTAGAAATTTTTTTCTTCTTATTCATACTATTTTTACTATATACAAAATTTAAATTTTAATTTCATTTAAAATATCTTGTCTGATTGTTAATCACACAGACAGAATTATTAACAGTTTATATTGGTCTTTAGGCTTCATCAACAGTGTTTGAGGGCTGCTTCTAACTCTGCTCAGTGGTCACTCCGGCAGTGATTGGGGAATTGTGTTATGCAGGAGACAAAGTCTAGTTCTCTCGCGTGTCAATTAGGCACATAGCCCATTGAGCTATCTCTATAACCCTAGAATTACCAATAATTCAGTTAATAATTAAATGTCTGTTCTGTGTTAGCGGATGTTCTGTACACCAGTGATGCTAAATAGAGATGACATAAAGAAAAATTCCCAAAAATAAAATTCCCAAAAGTCCTTTTCAGGGAGCTCTGCTTCACCTGCATAGGTTGTTTTCTCTGTCTGTCATTCACCAAAGAGGAACGCACTCTGACTTGCCAGTCAATGAGGAGGACAGCGAGGCTTGTGAAGAGACACATAGGTGACTAGCTAGGATTCGTTCTCATCTTTACTTGGCCCAATGCTTGTTTCATGACTGCTGTGCAGTTGAGGGGATCCCATTGAGATGGCTTTAGTGAGGAGTGGCCTGGAACCATTTACATCTGCTGTTAGGAAATGGTGACTGACCTCGTCTGTGTGGGTCATCAAATGTAACTCATGTATCGCTTCAGTGAGGTGTTGCTGTTGGGGAGTGTAGTCATCTGTGGAGGCAGTGGAACATGGAAATCTCCACCTAATCTTGATTCTGCTCTGGTGTTGAACTGATCCCCCCAAAAACTAACTTTTTAAAAAAGTTAGTCTTTAATAAAGCAGGTAGACACTTGGAAACAGGCTCAGAGGAAAGGTGTCAGATTGCAGGACGTCATAAGGAATTCTTGAAAGAGCTCAGTGGGTGCAGAACCTTGGAGATAGGTTTTGGGTCAGTGCAAGGAAGAGCTATCTAGCCTGTCACAGAAGGAATGGGTTGATCAGTACTTCCTGGGGGTCGGAAGCTGTAGAAGCAAAAAAAATCGATTAATGGTTTTATCATGTGCCCAAGCCTGCTCACCAGAACCACTGGGCCTCATGTTGTATTTATATAATCTGAATTTGAAATCAGTATATTACACAGGTTAGTGTTTTGATAATAGACCTTATGTACTTACATTTTTTTTTCTGAAGCAGCATGACTTGCATAACTGTTAATGATAGGAATTTTGCAGCGTATCCTGCTCAAAGATCACACCCTCCACCAGAGTGTCCACTGCCCACTGTCTCAGGGTCCACCTGCATCCACATCCTCTCGGTCACCCCCCCGCCGCGCACACTCTGTAAAGCTCAGTTCTGCAGATAAGCTGTTGACCTTTGGTCATTTGTTATTTTTTCATTGCTTCTTTATAGCCCATATGTGAGAGAAATCATTCTATGTCTGTCCCTCTGCTTCCAACTGACTTCATTCAATGCAATACTTTCAACTTCTATCCGCAGAGTGGCAAATTACTTGACTACCTCTTTTTTATAGTTGATAAGTATATATATATATATATTCATATATATATGAATTTAGAAATTGAGCAGTTTGAGACTGGTGAGATAGCTCCTATGGGAAGAAAGCGTAGCACACAGGATACATGTATTAGATACGCACACAGCATGTTCCACTGCATGTTCCACCATGAGCATCCCCCAAGCACAGGGATGGAGGTAGCCCCTACATACCAATGGCTTGACCTCAAAAGCAAAAAATGGAAAATGAAATAATAGTTGAGTGGCCAGCTTATCTCTACAACAATACAGGGAAACATATGTTCCAGGTAAAAGTAAATGTGCTGGTAGGAGCCAGAAATTGGTGTTTGCTCAATTATACAAATATTGATATTTCTAGGTCACAAAATGGATTTAACTGTGTGTGGACAGAAAATGGAGCAAGAGTGATGGAGGCCAGTTGTTTTAGAGAACTGAAGTAGTCTGAATGAGTAAGAAACAGGAGGTGTTGAGAGCTAACAGCAGTAGAAATGAACGATAGATTGGATAATGTGGCCGAGGGAAAGGAGTGTGAAAGGTGGAGGTTGAGGAACTCTGCTAGACACCTGGAAGGTGGGAATATTTTGAATTCACAAATACATGAAGTGCAGAGACTCTGCTGAGAGCTCAGAAGAGACCAGGCACTGAAACCGAGATTGTGGCTGAACTTGTCCAGGGAGCCAGTAGTGTGAGGGGTGACGCTCTCTCCCGCCGTACTGAGTTCTGGTGGTGAAGAAAGAAATGAGGAGGGGTGTCGCCGGAAAGAATGTTTCAAGATGGCAGAGTGGCCAAGCCAAGAGGAGCAGTTAGCCTGAGAATGGCCTTAGAGTCAGTGGCCTGGAGGTCCCTGGTTTAGTAAGTGTGCTGGTAAGATGACATAGGCTGAGGTTGAGGAACAGCGCCGACCCACGCATAACCGGAGAAACTGGGTGTGAAGAGGAACGGAGAAGTAGGGCCGTTGCTTGAAGAGGGTGGGATAGACAGACAAAGATGTTTTCCAAACGTGGCCCATTTGTTGAATCATTCGTGAATTGCATCTGAGGGAATAATGTTTTTCAGGCTTCATCTTTTCATGTGCTTTCTGTCACAACTCTGAAGAGCTGTTTGAGAATGTGTTGGAATTCCCTGGATTCTTTTCTACAAGGAAGCCCCCCAGGAGGTGGCTTTTCCAAGAGACTAATATTTTTTCTTTTTGAGATAAAGTAAATTTCTCTCTGAGATAAAGTAAGTGGTTTTTTGTGTAGGAAGGGAAGGGCTGTACCAGGAACATAATGTATTAATATGAGTCAGAGGTTTTGTACGGGGCCATGAGGTCAGCTCATTTTATTGCCATGCGAAAGTGGGAACTTTTGCTCAGGATCTGATTTTCCTTTTAATTGAGACTGACATTGACATTATATCAGGGAGCCTTGGGCCTACCATTTGGAAAGATTTCCTCTCATTCTGATTTGCTTTTCTCGGCTGCAAGTCTATGTCCTGTTTCATCTAAAATAAATATAAGCCTTTAATTAAGAAGGTTTTAGAGTCATGAGATTACAAAGTAATCTTGAATCCAATCCTCTTGGAATTTTAACCAAATCACCCAATATCTTTAAGCTGAAAGAGTTCTTTGAGCTTTAAATTGAAACTGAATCCTACTGAGAAAATATTACTTGGTCTCATCAAAACCTGTGCTAATTTCTCTCTTTGTTTTTGCCCACCATCTTAAATGAACAATAAACTTTCTTTTCTCCAGAAGTGATTCTCAGCTGTGATAAGGTACACATTTCTCCTCCAGTGACTGTAATAATATATTTGTATTTAAAATGACAGGAGGTTAACTACCACAAGGCTGAGTTTTTTAATTTCCTAATGGACCAGGAGATTGTGTGACTATGGAGTCCAATTTGGGAGTATCCATATGCCTTTATGCTTGATATGCACTGCATTGTAAAGTGATTACAGTAAGCACCCTCATTTGAATATGGCACTACATCTAGTTTTTAAAAGAACATTATGGTGGTGGGAATATTCAATAATTCTTAGCACATTTCAAGTACATAAAACATTTTTATTCATGATGATCCCATACTGTACACTGGATTCCCAGGATTTATTCATCATTCCTGATTAGGACTTTATGTTTCTAGAAGTAAAGGGGGTGTTTCTGCTGTGTAATTTTGGGCCCCGGTATATTCCCAGGAGTGGTATTGCTGGGTCAAATGGGAGCTCAGTTTTCAGTTTTTGGAGGAATGTCCCAATTGTTTTTCAAAAAGCCTAGACCAGTCAAATTCCCACCAACAATGGATGAGAGTCCCATGAGATGCACATCCATGTCAGCACTTGTTGTTCTTGCTGCTTTGGATATGTGCCAGTCTCTGTGGTGTGAGATGATATCTCATTGTTGCTTTGATTTGCATCTTCCTGGTGATGAGTGATGATGAGCATTTTTATATGCCTTTTGGCCCTTCAAATTTCTTCTTTGTGAAAGTTTCTGTTCTTTTATTCTCCCCATTTTTGATGGAGTTGGCTGTTTTCTTCTTGTAAAGTTCTACCAATACCTTTTATATCCTGGATATTAACCCCTTATTTGATGGGCATTGGGTGAATATTCTTTCCCATTCTGTGGACTATCTTCGTGTGTCTTGATTACTGTTCTTTTCAGGTGCAGAAGCTTTTTTAGTTTCATTCAGTCCCATATGTTTATCTTTGCTCCCAGTTGCTTTGTTAGTGGTGTTACATCTTTGAAGATGCCTTTAGCTTCAATGTCATGGAGGATTTTATAAAAACAACCTGAGTTTCTGAGAACATAAGACTGGATAAAGAAACTGTGATACATCTACACAGTGGACTACTATGCAGGTGTCAGGAAAATTAAGTCATGAAATTTGCCTACAAATCGATGGAGATTACCATGCTTAGTGAAATTAGTAGGAAAAGGTCGAATATAGAATGACTTCATTCATTTGTGGGATATTAAAAAATAGCATGATAGTAATATCTAAGCCAGAGCATATATGGATCAGGAGGTCTTGTCAGTGATTGTAATCTACCACAAGTGGGTGGAAGTCAGAGGTTATGTAAAACGGAGAACGTATCAGTGTGCTAACAATTGTTTGAAATAGTAATACCAGCCAAGAAATGAGCATTGAATGTAGACAAAGAGATATACATGGCAAACCCTAAATGTATGTATTATAATGTGTAAGAGTATATATATATATATATATATATATATATATAGAGAGAGAGAGAGAGAGAGAGAGAGAGAGGAGGGAAGTGCCAATCTGGGGACATTGGTGGTGGGAAATGCCCACTAGTAGAGTAATGTGTTGCTCTCGAACACTGTATGAGTGAAACCAAATCATGAACAGTTTTGTAATTATATATCTCATGGTGGTATAATAAAGAAAACAAGACTTTATGTGCTTTGACTTCTTCCCCCCCATATCCACCTTTCTAATCTCAGTTTATATAAGTTTGTGTCTTTTAATTATTTGTCTTGTATCACTTGTCTTCTCGTTGTTCATCTATTTGCTCGAGTGGGCACCAGTGACATCTCCATTTGTCCTGTCACATGCTAGTAGAGTCCAAGGGCATCTGCTCGCTCCAGGAACATAAAGAGCCTTAAACCATCCCATCAGGTCATGGGAATGAGGTCTATAATTGTTACTGGTATTTGGCATATCACATATGACACAAGTAACTTGCCAGGCTCTGCTGCACAGGTGGGATACTCTTGTAGTCCCCTCTCATCTCATGAATTTATTGATGAACCCCGCTTTGCAGCCGCGAAGCCTGACTTGTGATCAGCTCTTCTGCTGGGTGGAGCTCTGAGGAGAGGGGAGTCTGGATGTGGAAAATGGCGGCCATTATTTGTATATATATGAAATTTTGCATTATCTATCAGCTGTGCATGGGTTATTTCATTTGCGTATTGTCCTCCAGGCTATGAATGTTAATGATACCTGATTGTTGATATATTCTATACTGATTATATTTACTCAAACACAATTTCATTGTGTTAATGTTTAACAACCCGAATGTCAGGTAGTAGGTATCAGTTTGTAGTACAGGAAGTATCAGTATGACTGCAATGAGTAGTATAGGAATGTACTACGATGTTATTTGGTAGGCATATGATACTCAGATATAAAATTACCCAAGGAGAAGCTAAGTTACAAAGTTGATGGAGTAATTAGCTGAAATGTATGATATTAACAGCCATTTGTCAACTTTTGATTAGTATGTGCACGCCTGATAACTGTATCATACTAATACACATACTAATAATACACATACTAATAAAACATATTAATCTGTGCTACTGCAGTAGCACATTTCTAGAAATGTTCTTCTAGGCATTTTATATGCAAAGACATGAATTTTTTTCTCATTTTACAGATGGGAAAACTGATATTGCACAAGTAGATTTAATTGGCCAAAAAATTCACATAGATAACTAGGTAAAATCAGAATTAGAGTTTTTAAGTATAAATTCTAAAGATTACTAATCGTGCTATATAATTTTTTTATTGAGGTAACATTGACTTTAAAGTGTAAACGTCGGTAAACTGCCGAGTACCATATTATTTCGCACCCACTGCCAGAGCGACAGTTTCCCTCCACCGTTGTCCCTCGCATCCTTCCCATTCACTCTGTCTCCTCAGGAACTTCCATTCTTTTTGCCAGGCTTTAAAAAAAAGAATTTTAATTTGTTCACTTAGTTTTCACTTGGCATTATCTATTCCTTTGTTTTGCTTTTACGTTAATGTGATCATCCCATATTTGTCATTTCCCTATTGACTTAATTTACTCAACTTGTTTAATTAGTCCTATCGTTGTTGGAGCAAAACAGTATTTCATAGAGCAGAGTCTTTTCTTAGAGCAGTCATATTCCACTGTGTACATATTCTACAACCTTTGAATCCAGCCACCTGTTGTGGGGCTGTATTATCTTTTGGGGAGGTGCAGTGATGGCTACCCTTGGTGATATTCAAGCCGGCAGTGTGGGTCTGCCTGGAGTGCTAGGATCCAGCAGAGTAGTATTAGGCACAGTAGTGTTGGGGACCAGCAGGGATGTACTCTGCACTGCTTGGGGAGACCAGCTGGTGTCATGATACAGACGTAGGACACAAGACAAGTGCCTCAGTCTCTTGAGCTTCTCAGCCCTATGATGCTCTTCTCTCAAGGTCTCAGTGGCCCGCACATAGGTCTTCATTGGGGCAAATTATCTTCAAGAAATGCCATTGCCTTAGCACCTGATGCCCTATGAACAGAACATCTGCTCAGTTTTGGGGGGTATTTTCTAAGCCCGGGAGACAGAGAGAGACTCTGATCTGTTACTAGGGACTGCATTTGTTCTAATGAGGAATATGCACATTCTAGGCAAATAACTGTCTGGAATCTGGATAGGGTGAATGTTATTGCACATAAATGACTTAAGGAAAATAATCTGTATTTATGGATGGTGTTTGAAGAGGACTGGTAGAAAGAAAATGATGAAGGGGAGTTTTAATGGTCTCTCACCAAAGCCATGTATGCTATTTACTGTTAGAATTATAATATAGTGCTCTGAAAAGATGTGAGAACTTCCAAAATAAATCAGCGATTGCCTTAGTGCCCTGAATCGTCTTATGTCAGCAATTAGCATTAACAGTGTTTCATTAATCTATCAGATAGCTGATGCCAATGGGGAGATCATAGACAGTCCTCGGGTTAGCCACTGATGCGTGACATCGCAGCACGTCACTACAGCACTGGTGTGGAGACAGCACAGGGGAGCAGGAGAATGGTAAAGCAGCGCCTTTCTAAAGACAGCCACCATTTCGTTTCCTTCATTAAAATCTGTGTGCCGTGTTCCTGGAACACATGTGAGCAGTCTACAATATGAATGCGTGCACTCTTTGAAGTGTCTCTTTCAGTTGTCTTAATAAGACATTATGAAGAAAATTTAGCAATAATACCTTAGAAATAGGAATATTGCTGCTGAATTTAAAGGGGTTCAGGATGACCAGCTATTGAGTGCTGAAACGGGGTCTTCTTATATTCCAGGAACATTTTTCTGACCTTGGTAGTGGTCTCTGACTCCTCCTTTGGTTGCTTCTGTAGCAGAAGCTTCACCCACATAATCTACATCTTTTCCTGTTTCTTCAGGTCCCCTGTGTGATCCTCTCCCTAGCAGATACACACATCTCGGCTCGCCTTCTGTTTACCCTCTCAAGTCTGGTCAACTTTCCCACCTTGGCTTCTTTCCTCTCCGAATTTCTTGTGCTCCCCTTTGTTCCTACACCGCAGCCTTCATCAGAGCTGAAGGAAGAGAGTGTGGGTGTTGGCGTTGCACATCTGACCTGCGACAGCTGTCTCCTTGCCAGGTGACCAGACCTCTTGATTCTCCCGTCTTTCCCCGGATGTTCCCCAGCAGATGACAGTGCCGTGTGTCTACATCTCAGGCTGAAAACCGAGGTGTTTTCCTTGCTTCTGTTACCTACACATCTATCTTCGATGTGTTAACAAATCCTATAGATTCTATTTTCAAAATACTTCTAACTGACTTTCCTTCCAGCGTGTGAGTCTTCTTTGGTATGATTCTTAGATTCTTGCTTGGCTGACAGGACGTCCTGCTTTCCATGTTTCCCGTGAGTCTCTACTCAGATACTTTGGAGCCATGAATTGGGTCATGAAGCCTCAGTGGTTTCCTGCTTCACTTAGCAAGATGCGGAATCCTTGTCAAGGACACCTCACCCTCACCTGAGGCAACTGCACCTCCACAGAGCCCTTCATGGCTTCCCTGGATTCCATTAGATTATTCTGCATCTTCTCTTAAAATACCCCGTGGAGTTGTCCCTCATTAACTTATATCTATATGGTGTTTAACATTTTCTGTACATACGTATAATAAAGTTAGAGGTGAACTCAGAGATAAACATTACTATCCATAAAATGGTGAGAACTCCATTCTGAAATAAAAGCTATGTAAATGTAGCCTCACTCAGGATATGTTCTCATACATAATATTTTGGGGCCACAGTGGACTAATGATAACTGAAATTGTGAAAAAAGATATGTCTTGATTTATAATACAGAAGGGAAACTTCCATATTATAAATCAAAACATTGTGTTTTTACTTTTCAATTCTCGTGTA
Organism: Cryptotis parvus; assembly: GCA_021461705.1. Lineage (NCBI taxonomy): Eukaryota > Metazoa > Chordata > Mammalia > Eulipotyphla > Soricidae > Cryptotis > Cryptotis parvus. Next base: position 41,258 of record JAJIBD010021211.1, read on the forward strand.
TTTCCTCCATGAGAATGTTGACCCGATAAAGAAGAATTTTTTCTCTTTTATTCATTGCTACATTTGTCTTTTCTTTCATTCTCAGCTCCCCTCTCAGAGATGGAAACACAAGTCCATATAGACGAGTCTAATCCATTAACATGGCATTTGTTGTTTTCTCTAATTGCCAGCGTCCCTTAATTTTGGACAGTGGAGTTGGTACCGTAGCTACACCCCGATCTTTACCAGTGCCCAGGTTTGCCTTGGAAGTGTCTTTGTTCCCATGGTTACAGAGCTAGTGCACAAAAAAAAGTTCGTTCTCCATTTTCACTTTAGAGGATTATTCCTTATTTTGAATGTCCAATTCAATTGCAGCTCATAGAAAACGTTTTAGGTAGGCCTCTCCCCATAAAAGTTCTGTCATATATTTGACCCCTGGCATCTTACATGGTCCTCCGCATCATCAGGCCTGATTCCTGAGTGCAGACCCAGGAGTTACCACTTACATTGCCAGGTATAGCGCCTAAACACACCTTAAACAAAACAAAAGTATCTTTTATAAATTTGCTGCTACTTATATGCCTTTGGTAAATTATGGCCACTTGTATTTGTCTGTGAATGTTTTTTCTTTCTTAGCCTTGAAAAATTCTTGATGATTTATTTTTATTTCATTTTTGATTGTTCTTTAGTATCATCATGCACAGCATGTTTGTTTATCCTGTTCCTAATGAAATAACTCTAAGTTCAATATTTCAAATGATTGCAGCTAGTGTGGAAATTCTATTAATCATTTATATGAATAAGAAAGACTAATAAATTATATAAATTCTTATTTTCATATTAAATGCCCTTAATACAATGAACAACAAATTATTAATGTGCCATACATATTTTAAAAAAATATAAAGGGTAGAGTATAAGCAGTGGACAGATTGGGTCTCTGGCAACACATATGGTTGGTCTCCTGTGCACTGCCAGGAGTGAACCCTGAGCCAGGAGTAAGCCCTGAGCACTGGTGGGTGTGGACATATACACACTCATGTGTGCACACACACAATGGGGTCTTAAATTAGCTTTTGGATTTCAGGGAAAATGAGTATGTTCATTGAAAAAGGCAGTCACTATCAAAAGAAAATCGTTTAAATTTTCATTGAGTTCTTTAATGTTTTGCCATATGTATTCCTAGAGAATATTTGGAATTAAGATTTGGTGCATGTTAAGCATTTTAAATATTTTTTATGGAAGCATTGAAAAAAAGAAAGGAGTAGAGAAATAGTACAGTGGATAGGACACTTATGTTATATGAGGCTGACAAATATCAGAAGAATAAAGTGCTTTAGATTATTATTAAATTAACATTGATTTTACAGTTCTATATTTTAACTTCTGTTTCTAATGATTAAGACAGTTTTATAAAGCAGAACCCACATCTCACTTTCTTCCAGTCATCTTCACACCTGATCGCGGAACTTTATGATTTAATGAACTAATGTTTTAGTAAGCTGCTTGTATGGTATTATGTGCTTAACATATAGTGATTGCTTGGTAAATTTTAGCCTTAATTATTTTGCTTTATGTTTTGCACTGTATCTAGTTCCACTCAGGGCTTGTTCCTGGCTCTGCACTCAGGGATCACTTATGGTAGGTTCACGGGATCATACGTGATGCTGGAGATGGAACCTTTGCCAACCAAGTGCACCCATTGTTCTAGCCCAAGCCTTTATTTTAGTTAAGTCTGACAACAAGCCTTATTTCGGGAATATGGCATATTTCCTTATTATACTCTCTTTCATGGGTTTCAAACAATGGTACTTTACGATTGCAGAGAATTTTGCACATTTTAGGGATTAAACATTTTTCACCCACAAAATAGCTAATAAACTCGTGAATATTCTTTGAAAATTTAAATAGCATTGATTATTTGATGTTCCATAACACTGAGTGTAAACAGGGTGGAAATGCCAGCACGCAGGCAAGTGACTTCCCTAAAAGATGCCTTTTCTAAGCCACTTGAGACCAATGAGCCCCGGGGACTCCCCAGAAGTCCCATTTGCCTGTCTACAGACACTTCTCAGGCAGTTCTACTAAATTAGCAGGGGATGTATTACAGCACTCAGAGACCTCCAAGGCACTGTGAAAGGCGTGGAATGCCCACTTCAACTAAATTTGATAGACTTACCCATTTGCTTAAGAACAGTTACTACATTTATTTATGGCTAATGACTCATTGGCTTTCATTTGTTCCAGAAAGGTAGGAAAAGCGAAGAAGCAGATTTCAGGTCTCTTCTGTGTTCAGTTGCTTCTGATTTCTGAATGTGTAGTTTGCTTTTCATTCACAGGGAGATTTTCACAAGCATTTGCTTGGAGTGTCTCCACTGATTTTTGAATAGCTGAGTTCTTGCCATACCATATCCAGGTTTATAAACCCACTGGACCTTTTTTGGATGTCGACAGTGGTAAGCAATCAATGAGGCAGTCGAGGTGATAAGCAGGGAGGACTGGATGACATTGGAGGAAACATTGGGCCATGGGAGAAGATGACTCGAGTCTGGACCTCATTTACTTCTCCTATTTGACAGTTGAGCCATTTCAGATCAATGAGTCTTATTGATCACTAAATTATCATTTTTAATGTGTCATTGTCTTCCTTGCAAAACCAATCTGCCCTGACGCAATTGCTCCAATTTTTAAAAAATGTAATTAAAATGCATTTATTTAGATATAATTCACATATGGCAAAATACTGAACAATAGCCATCATTCCTACCCACCCCCAACCCCACCAAGATAGTAGGTCCTAATATGTGCGATCCATAAATGTTACCTTCTATGGAAATATGGTTTTCATCGATATAATAAAGATGTGGAAATGGAAAGTGGGGGGATTATGCTGCGTTTTAAGAGTGGACCTGAGGGGCCGGAGCGGTAGCCCAGCGGGTAGGGCGTTTGCCTTGCATGTGGCCGGCCCTGCCGCCGGGTTCGATCCCCCGCATCCCATATGGTCCCCCCAAGCACCGCCAGGAGTAATTCCTGAGTGCAGAGCCAGGAGAACCCCCTGAGCATTGCCGGGTGTGACCCACAAGAAAAAAAAAAAAAAAAAGAGCGGCCCCGAGATACAGTCATGTGCATCCTTTTTTGAGTGTGTCTGGGGGGAGCACATCTGGCGGTGCTCAGGGCTTGCCTTTGTCTCTGTGCTCAGGGAGCACTCCTGGAGCGCCTCGGGCCCATCTGTGGGGTCAGGTAGATGACAAGCACCTTCCCTGCTGCATTCTCTCTGGCCTGGTGCATATCCTTGAAATAAGGAGGCAGGAGGTGGTTTGAGACTTAAGATGGAAAGACAGATATGATATTAATATTACCTCTTATTCGTCTGAAGGCTGTCAGGAAAACCCAGCCAAAAGAGTGCCAGTTGCCACAAGAAACTATAAGAGACAAGGAAGAGAAGAGACGAATTCTTCCTTTGGCTCAGTGGTACTAATTTGAGTTTCTGGCCTCCAGAGTCATGTCAGAAGGAACAGGCCATCTACTTTTAAGTTTCTTGGAGACACATTCACTTGTGCCTTGGTGCCTCCTATGTGCCACTGTGCCAGGCTCACTAAAATAAATAAATCCGGAATTTGAGTGGAATTGAAGCAAGTATTTAGTGAGAGGGATAGACTAGCTGAAGGGGACAGGCTCCCTTGGCCCCCTCTTTTAGGTCTATTTTACAATGAGTTTTTCATTTTCAAAAAATTCTAAATTTTGGTAAAGGTTTAGGAGCTAAGGAACCAAACAGCTAGAACTGGGGTCTCAGGATTGACAAAGACTAGTCAGAATGCAACATCAGAGGCGCACGGGGGCCTGAGCAAAGGTCAGAGAAATAATGACAATGATAGGACTTTCCTCTATTTCCACAAATGATTAAAAGCACTGTGCAGTTCAGAATTATAATTTACTCTGCTGGGCAACAGTAAGGCTAACACTGAAACAAAATGCTTCTGTCTGTAAGGTGGTGCTATCAGGAAATGAGATTTGCTTTAACATCATGGTCAGTACAGGCAAAGTTATTATATACTGAGGGAATTAGAGGGAAGTTTTACATGCACTTGGAGAAATTCTCAAGACTTCAGAGAAATTGCATTTTTGAGCAAGACTTTAAGGAAACTTTGGATTTAAGAAATAGCCTAGGTGAGAGAGTTAGAGTAAAAACTTGGCAGTTCGTGCAAGTAGTATGCGTAGAAGTTAATGACTGTACAATCATGGCTATAAAGTAATTGAGATTGTAAGTAAGTTAAGTATTTTTTGGTAAATGCGCTCCTATCAAATAAAATAATGTTTTCTAGCAAATCTGAGATGCATTTAAATTTTTCCCCTTTTGGTATAGGACAGAATAAAATTTGGTTACTGTTGTTCTTACACTGGAATTATCATAATCCAGTAATATAGGAGATATAATTCTGAATTTCACTATCTTTGAAAGCTATGTGTTGGACCACAGGCCCTGTAGAAGTTAGGGAGTTAAAGTGTAGTTGCTGCTGAAAATTCCGTCTTCTCTCATGTTGACACTTGAGCTTTCTCTTCATCTACCCACTCACTCAGGAAGTGTTTATAAAGAACCTTATGTGTTTGGGCATATCTACCGACTTTAAACTTTACTTATATAACCTTTGGTATATTTTTTATGTGTTCCTTTTCTTCCTCCTATTTTATTAAATTTCTTTGAGAGATATAGTACTCATCAAATGAGTGCACGTTGATAATCCTCAGAAGAGAATTAGGGCACTATTGAACAAGATGCCAGTGTTGAAAATGTCGTCCCATAAAGCACTGTTTTATTAGAACAGAATAAGTTTTCCACTTTTGAGAAATTACTGTAACAAGTGATAATTTCATAGTTGATCTGAGTCTTATTGTTTAAGTCCTTGATATAAGTTCATTTTTGGTAGTTGATGTGAGATATGGGTCCAGCTTAATTGTTCTGTACATATTTCCTCAGGACTATTTGGTGCAGAGAATGTTATTGGCTCCCATGACAGATATTACTTGATTGTGTGTGCTGGAGGTAGTTCTGTGAATTTCTGTTCTGTTCTATTGATATATACATTTACTTTTCTGCCGCAGCCCTACAGAGTTTCTGACAATGCCTTCGCAGTAGGGTTTGAAATCAGAAGGTGTGATACCTCCAGTTTTGTTCTTTAATTTAGTATTTGTCTATTCAGGGTCTTTTATGGCCTCCTATACAAGATTTTGCTAAGATAATTTTTTTCTGTTAGAATTCTTTTTTTGTTTTTTGCTAGGGAATGCTTTTTTGAATTTTGAAGGAAATATCTTTATATGTACATCACCTTGGATAGGAGAGCCAGTATTAATTTTTTTCTGATCCACAAACATAGGATGGCTTTCCGATTGTTTGATATTTCCACAGATGAATCAGATTAGTGCAAAAAATTCAATTAATTTTGAATTTTAGCTAGCTTTATCATACAATGAGGATTTTGCTAATAATGTAAGCATAAAAGGAATTTTCTTGATCTTTGCCAGTATAATAGATATTTCAATTTATTTGTGCATATATTAATACTAAAATTTTAGTACATTTCAGCTTTTCTCTGATTTGAGTGAGCAAAAATCCATTTAGTTAACCAAACAGAAAATTAAATATTGGTCAGAACATCACATATTTTGTGCTCACTCAGCTCTGACCCTGCACATGCCGTAAATCACATTACCTGGAGAGATCCAGCTGAGTTAGGCAAGTAGAAAGAGGTCCAGAATAGATATCTGATCCATTATACGAGCTCTTTCAAGGCCTTCTTTCTTCATATCTCTCTCCCCTCCGTTTTGTGTTCCAGAGAAGCACATGTTCTCTTTCTTTTATGGAGGGAGGGGGTGTATCCGGGAACCACAGCCAGTGATGCTCAGGGGTTACTTCTGGTTCTGTGCTCAGAAATTACTCCTGGTAGCGCTTTGGGGGCATTTGGGATGCTGAGGATTGAACCCTGTTTGGTTGTGTTCAAGACCCACTGTACTATTATTGTTCCAGCCCTTTGAACATGTATTGCTCCCTTTCTCTTCCCTCACATCTTTTTAAGTAAATTTATTCAATAAAAACAATCTCTAAGAAAAAGACCGAGTAAAGGTGAGAGACCTGGAACACCGGTGCCGAGGCTCTACCTGACTTTCCTCTACACGAGGCCAGAGTTCCCTGATGCGTGGGTGGCAGACTTCAGGTGCACCTTGCCCGCTCGCATGGGGCTGACAGAAGGTACCTGTCTTGTCTGTGCTGTGTAGGCGCTGTAGTGACTTAACTAGTACTGACCTAAGTCAGGCATTTTCCCAGGGGTGGGCTGGGGTGGGCTGATCAGAAACCTGGGAGCACTCTTCCTCAGCCATCTCTCTTGACCCCCCACTTTACAGAGCCACTGGCAACACTACTTTAGCATTATTTGCCAAAAGTGATACTCTAAAGCTACTCAAAAATCTTAATATTAATTTTTAATATTAATTTTTCAGTTAATGTTTTTTAATTTTTTTTCCACACCTGAATTCTCTCAAGGGCTACTCCTGGCTCTGTGCTTGAGGGACTGCATGGTGTGGGGATTGAACCTCGTGCTCTTGTAGGTTCGAGCACATACTTCAGCCTATTAATCTCTCCAGCCAAATTATTATTATTATTATTAATATTATTATTATTATTACTACTACTACTATTATTATTCACTTGTATCACTTGTCTTCCCGCTCATCATTGATTTGATTGAGCGGGCACCAGTACCATTTCCATATGTCCTGTCTCATGCTAGTAGAGCCGAAGGGCATCTTATTATTTTTATTATTATTATTATTATTGTTATTAATTTTTTGTTTTCTGGGTCACACCTGGCAATGCTGAGGGCTTACTCCTGGCTCTGCAGGCAGTTATTACTCCTGGACTCCTGGAGGTGGTTGGGGGGACTGTCGGGCTCAGTGGAGTCCCCAACAGATACTGGGGTTCAGTTGGGTCAATGGCAGTGATATGGGCTGATGACCGTTCCCCCAACATTCCCCTGAACCCCCCAGAAATGAGATTCTGCTCTGGGTCTGTAGGCCTGCCCAGGACAAAGGCAGAATCAAGGTGTGTTCATTTCTCCCTTCCTTTGCTGGTAAACAATCATCTTAATATTATTTCTAGTTATTTTGCACAAACGCAGTGAGATACAGACCTTTATCAGCACCCGGGATTAAGTTTACAGAGTGGCTCTTTCTGGGAATGTCCCACTGCATATTCCAGACTACAGTCCTCTGGCCAGGTTAATTTTTTCCTAGATCCTTAATCAGTTGCTTATCTTTAGGTCCCTCCATGGGCATACACTTAGCTTATTATATTGCTAATGACACTTAGTTTGCCCATGTTGAGGTCAGGATAGCTTATTCACAGCTTGCCCTTGGGTCCATCCAGTCCCACAATGGAACCTTCCTTTTAGGGTGTAAGGAACTAGAATCAATCTAAGGGCAACCGAGGCTTTTAAATTAGGAAATATAATGGATGCCCAGGAGTAAATATTTCAGAGTTAATTAGCTCCTGAATTACAAGTGCATAGCCTTAGCTGTCTTCCTGATTACATACCAAAAAAGGATATTTCCCCAAGTCATGATTGTGCAAAGGAAAGAGAAAAGTAACATATTAGTAAGCTATTGCACCTGGCCAGGAAATTGGCACCTACTGAGTAGGAGCCAGAGGGCTGTAAACAAAAGGTAATTCAATAGGGGATCATGTGGGATACAGACAGATTCCCTACTCTTTATACTGTTCTCTGGCCCCAGAATTGTTTTCATTGTGGACCAAACCTAGCAGTGTCTGGGGCCCTTACCCATGCCTGGCAGCAACCCTACTACTTGAGTTCTCTGACCTGGCATGGAGAATTTTTCAGCATAACAATACTATGACTTCCTAAAATCTAAAGGTGATGTTAATAAAGTGACTGTTGGAAATATATAATGAAATGTACCAACATTTGAAAAGCCTATGTAATTATGTCAGTCAAAACTTTCCAAATGAAGGGTGTGTAAGGTTAAAAATTCATATATAAGCAACAGGAGTTAAGTTTCAAGATGGATGAATACATTTTGTTTGGTTTGGTGGCCACATCCAGAAGTGTTCAAGGCTTACTCGTGGCTCTGTGATCTGGGATCACTCCTGGTGCTGCTCCTGGGAACTCTTGCTGTGTTTGGGATTGAACTCATGAACTGGGATCAACAGGAAAGTCTTAGCTGCTGTACTATCTTTAGGCCTGATGAATTTCAGTGCAACAAAGAACACAAAGGTGATTGATGATGTATTGTCCTAGTTTCATATTCTCAGTGTCAAGGGTTTATTTTATTATTTATTTTTTTGGCTAGGGCTTTCCCAAGTAGTGCTTTAAAGGCTGTGGGGCCTCTCTGCCAACAATGACCAAAAAGGGAAAAAAAATCATACCTATAAGAGGAAATAATTTGGAAGATAGAATTTGATGGATAATAATTTTGAGTAAATGTGATAATCTGGTTTGTTTCATTTTAAAACTTACGCTTTTTAATGCTGTGGTCTAGGGTTCAAATGATTGGAAATTTGAGCAGTGTACAAATACATGGCAAGTATAAAATCCTATATTAAAGAGAATTACAAAGGTTTCTTCCAGTTATGTTGTATGTTCTTTTCAGTGGCTTTTAAGTTCTTAAATATTGGTCTAATTACATGTACTTTAAAATCTATATTGGTTAGCATGCTATGTAGACTATTTTCTGAGGCAAATATGATTCAATTACTATATGACAGTATTAAATTATTTAAATTAGTACTGCATTTTTCATGCATTTGTTGTTTGATATTATTAGATTGATTCTTATGTTAATGTTAAATTTATTAACAAATATGCCTGAGTCTGCCAATTATTAATTTTTTTCTCTCAATTCAACAGTAATTTGTAGTCTAAAATGCAGACACATTTCTTATGTTCTCTCAGAAAGTGATTTTATTTTAACTTAATCACTTAGTATAAGACATAGTTCATTTATAAAATTCTTAATTTTATTAAATCTTAAATTATTTTGTAGCAGTAACTTATAAACTTTCCTTAGTGTGGAGACATTGATCTTAACTAAAGTTCACCATTTTTATTTTTCTAAACCTCAAATATTTTTCCTTGTAGGTTTTCTTTGTTTCCAGATGATATATGTTACTTCGAATTTTATTTGTAATTTATTTGCAGTTTTTTGTCATTTGATTGACTTGTATTATTTATGTGTTTTTATTTCTTGTATCTGTTGAGTAAGCAGATACTGTCCTCACATTGTAAAAGATGCAATTTTTTTCTTTTTGTTTTGAGTCACACCCAGCTATACTCAGGGATTATTCCTGGATCTGCACTTAGGAATTATTCCTGGTGGTGCTTGGGACCATGTGATATGCCAGCAATTGAACCCCAGTTGGCTGCATGCAAGATAAATACCTTATTGATGGACAATCACTCCAGCCCCCAAAAACATGCAGTTTTTCTGTTTGTATCAACTCATTTCCTGAGAACAGACAATATTTCACTTATAGTTTCTATTTAGTATATATCTGTGCATGAAAACTTACTCAGAAAAAGCTGTCACAGTTTAACAAGTAGATTAGTACACTAAGGAACAAGCTTGTCATCTTGTTTTATTTTACATAATATAATATTTTAAATCTTTAAAAGGAATGAATGAATAACTCTTTCCCAGATAATTTATATGAATGAGGGTAGTAGGGTTAAGGGTGATCTATAATTAAAGGTGGCCAAATAGAAAAATAATTGGCAGTCAGAGATATTGACCCAAGAAAGAATATCACTGAAAATGAATCTTGGACATTAGAAAGTCCAGAAAAATTGTTCTTGCTTTACAATTTATCATACGCATTAATGTTTGCTTAATATTTGAAGGATGCCCAACTCCACCAGCAAAAGGTAGCTTTTGCTGCTTCAACAAATAGTTTTTTTCTTTCCAGTATCCAGTGAAGGGAGATAATTATAGTTGTTCATACCACTACAATGATATTCACATTATTTCAAATAAATATTATATAGCAGTAGCCATTATCTTCTAAAGAGGAGTTTTATAGGATTGAGGAAAGGGCTTCCAAGGAAACTGATACTTCATAGTTCATTATATATTTATCAGAATTTTTTTCATGACAAATGATAGAATCCCTAAATGAAATTAGTTTAAGCAACCTTTAAAAAAGACATTGATTATTTTTTTTAAAATTTTTTTTTTTTTTTTTTTAATTTTTTATTTTTACAATTATAAAGATATACAATTAAAAAGTTCATATTTGGGTTTTGGTCATACAGTGTTCCAGCACCCATCCCGCCACCGGTGCCCATCTCCCACCTCCAACGTCCCGGTTCCCTCCACCCTCCCCCAGCCCTCCTCCATGGCAGGTTCTTTATTTCTTTCCATTTCTCTCTCTCTTTTCCTTCCCTCCAGACTATGGATTACAGAACATACATTAAAGGGTTGTCATGTGTATCTTTTTGCCTCTATTTAATGCTCAGTTCTAGGTTGGCATTAGTACCCTCGACAATTGTTAGCACCCTGTTCCATTTTCTGTCTTACCTAGCCTCCTAACTCCCACACGTTTGTGATAATTTCCACCTTTGACAAGACCTCCTGTATGTTTCACTTGACCTTAGATATTGGTATGTTAATATGTACATATATATTTATGTTATGCAGATAAATGCAGTCATTCTGTGTCTGCTCTCTCTCCTTCTGGCTAATTTCGCTCAACATAATCTTCTCCATGTCCATCCATTTATAGGCAAAGTTTATAACTTCATTTTTCCTAATAGCCGCATAGTATTCCATTGTGTAGATGTACCAAAGCTTCTTTATCCAGTCATTGATTTTCGGGCACTCTGGTTGCTTCCAGATTCTGGCTATTGTGAATAATGTTGCTATGAACATACAAGTAGGACATTGATTATTTTTACGACCGGAAAGTTTTGCAGTCTTGACAGTTCATCAGTCCTATACCTTCCATCTTTTACGCGTCTTCTGTCAGCATTTTTTTTGTCTTCCTAAGATGACAAATGAAATTTTTTAAAAAGTAATTGGGTGCATCTTCTTCAAATTTTCACTACCATGGGCTGGAGTGACAGTAGGGTGTTGCCCTTGCATGCGGTAGACCTGGGTTTGATCCTTGCCATTCTTATGGTCTGCCAAGTATCAACAGGAGTAATTCCTGTGTGCAGAGTCAGGAATAACCTCTGAGCATTGCTGGGTGCGGCCCAAAAAGAAAAATAAAATTTCTGTACTATGCCAGTGAGACAATGATGATTTCTTTTTTATTAGTGATGATTGATACAACTACAAATTAGCCATCCTAAACAGAAAGGAATGTAGCTTTCTCCTATACGTTGTTGCTAGATAGAACATTATCAGAAATCAACTGATTTTTCCTGCCTTAGGTCATATGTTGATCTTCTGTTTGTTATAATCTTATGTCTTAACCCCATTCCAGATGCTGTTCTGGGGAAATACTAGATGATGGAAGTTCCACTAATATAGTGTGGAAGGGGAAAAGTACTTGAATTCCTACAAAGAAGAAATGAATCTGCCTACTATGTAGTTCCCCTTATCTGTAGGGCATTTGTCTGAAGAGCAAAGTGGTTGCTTGAAACTACGTGGTACCAAACCTGGAACATTCTATGTCTTTTGCTATGCATACATACTGCTAATAAAGTTTGATTTATAAACTACATACAATAAGGGGTTAGCCATGGTAATTAATACTAAAATATAACCATTATAACAGTAGGCTGTTATAAAACTTACATGAAAGTGATTCCTCACTGTCTCCGTTCCCTTCTATTTTCCACCCCAAGAACCTTACTGTAGGTAGTACTTTTGCAGTGCTGTTGATTATTGATTGATGACTGAAAAAAAATCACAGGATTGCTATCTGTGGAGAAGAAGGAAATACTGGGGTGAAGAATTTCTGGCCTTTAAATTCCCAGTCTTCCTCAAAGAAGACATACAAAAAGTCAACAGGTATATTAAAACATGCTCTGAATCACTTACCAGGGAAGTAAAACTCAAAACAACTATAAGACATCACCTCCCACTAATGACTATTATTTTGGCACCCAACAAAAATGACGTATGTTAATGCATTATTTTTGTTGTGTGCATTAACATTAACATACGCCTCAGAGACCTGGGCCCTACGAAAGCAGGATGAGAATGCTATTCGGGTCTCCCAGAGAGGCATCGAAAGAGCTATGCTTGGAATATCACGTCTCACTCAAGTGAGTGAAGGAATCCGGAGTTCTGACCTCCGTCGCTATTCCAGAGTCAGGGAGGCTGTCTCGTTTGCCAAGGCATCGAAAATCAGATGGGCTGGACATGTAATGCGATTTGGAGATGACCGCTGGACTAGAGCCGTTACCAACTGGATCCCAAGGGATGTCAAAAGATCACGTGGCCGCCCACCTACAAGATGGTCAGACTTCCTTGTTAAGACCCTGAAGGAACGGTTTGAGGCTCTTCATATTCCTGAATCAACCAGATGCCATTGGGCTACTTGGCACGTGATAGGGTCCAATGGAAATGTTACTGGCGCCCGCTCGAGCAAATCGATGAATAACGGGATTCAAGTGATCAAGTGATCAACAAAAATAACAAAAAAGAACTAATGTTGGTGTGTATGTGGGGATAAGAAAACCCTCCTCTACTGCTGGTGAGAATCTTGCCTAGTTCAAGATTCTCAAAACAGTGTGAAATTTGAAAAAAAAACTGTGAAATTTTTCCAGAAAACTATGAATTAAGTTTTCATATGAGGTAGCATTTCCACTTATTGGCATCTTCCTGAAGGCCCCAAATGTTCAACTGGAAAAGACACTTGCACTCCTATATTCACTCTAACACTAGTCACGATACCCCCCCAAACTAAACACAGTCCAACTGTCCAAGAACAGATGATTGGATAAAGAAACTCTAGTACAGAAACACAGAGGAATCCTACTCAATCCAAATGATAGATTAACTTAAGCAGTTTGCTGGTTTGTGAGTGGATGAAGGATGTGGAGAGTATTATCATGCTGAATGACTTCTGTCTTTGTAAAGAAACATAGTTAAGAACAGTGTAAATGACTAAGGCAACAGAACCTGAGAACTAGTCTATAGAACTGATGTCACCAATGCAAGGTGGGGTTGATGGGAGGGATGAGAGGAGAGAGGAAGGCTTTGGACAGTGGGGGAAGGAAGCAAACACGTTCATTGAAGGTTTGGCAGTGGACCATTGTATTCATGAAACCTTTCATTGACGTTATTGTAAATGGTGCCTAGCATAATATTAAAAAAACCCAACCATTTGCTAGGCAGAACTACAAAAATTAAATACAAATTAATTTCCACATTAGTACATCTGAATCTTAGCACAATGAAGGATAGTTTAGGACAGTGTTGACTTGAATCTGAGATGATTGTCTATTTCGTTTTCAAGCACCCAGACTTTTGAGTTCCAAAGCCTTGACTTGGAGTCAATAAAAGCCTGTAACTAGAGACCTTTGGAGAATGTGGCTTTTGTAAAGCAAATTCAGTGCCCTTGACATGATAAACAGACCAGTTAACATCAATCTGTAAAATGTTGCATTTCTTTTAGACCAGGAATCATGAGTCTGGTAAAATGTTACATTTTTTTTAACAGTGAGAATGGAAGTAACTTTTTTTTGTTTGTTTTGCTTTGTGGGTCACACCCGGCAATGCTGAGGGGTCACTCCTGGCTCTGCACTCAGGAATTACTCCTGGTGGTGCTCAGGGGACCATATGGGATGCCGGGGATTGAACCCGGGCCCTGACAGGCACAGGCCGGCTGCGTGCAAGGTAAACGCCCTACCCGCTGGGCTATCGCTCCGGCCCTGGAAGTAATTCTTGAGAGGATAGAATCTGACCTGCTCACCCACCATCCCCTCTTCATCACGATCTGACCTTGTGCATAGCCCTGACCCTGTGTTCTGTGTGCAGTGGGGGCCTCCCCTGCGTGGATGGCTTCTTAGGCAGCCTGCCTGTGCTTTCTTTCTCTAGGTGTCTTAATGTTATCTTAGCAGCCGCTTTCTGTTCATTTGAGTGGATGGTGCAAATTTGCCTCTCCATTTACAAATTTTCTTGAGAGAGAGAGCAGAGTCCATTATGAGTTTTCATGAATGCCTAATTTTTCTAAACACAGTAGAGAATGTAATAGAAGCTTCATCAATATTTGTTGAGTGTTATTTGATTCAATCCTGCCCAGGCATGCTGATCCAGAGACTCAAAGACATGGGGCTGAGCTGCTACCAGCTCTCCCTGTGCCCAGCCGCTCATGAGGCACACGGGAGGGATGGCGGGTTCTAGCCCTGGCCTGCCACTCCAGCAGAGCCTCGCAACAAGCCAGATGACCCCCCCCCCTCCCACTTCATGAGGGGCCGCCATTTTCCACATCCAGACCTCCCTCTCGTCAGAACTCCAGCAGGCGAGCCTATCACCAGCCTGGCTTGCGCTGCCGCAAGCGGCATGTGCGGTTCATCAATAAATGCTGCATTTAGAGGTGACTACAAGAGTATGCCACCTGCACGGCAAGCCTGGCAAGCTGCCCGTGTCGTATTTGATATGCCAAATACCAGTAACAATTATGTTAGGTCATTCCTATGACCTAACATAATGGTTTGAGGCTCTTTATGTTCCTGGAGCGAGCAGATGCCCTTTGGCTCTACTAGCATGAGACAGGACATATGGAGATGTTACTGGAGCCTGCTCGAGCAAAATGATGATGAACAGGAAGATAGTGAGTGTGATAGAGATAGTTATTTGATTTGCTGTTGAAGCACCTTTTACATCCAAAGGCCCGTGTTAGGCTCAATTATATGGAGCGAGTTTTTTATTTCCTTAGTTATGTTAGAGTTCTGTTGTTAACCTGTAGTCAGGTATGAATTATGAAAGAGAGAGTTGCTTTAAGTATAATTCATAGATCACATGAAGCTCAGCCAGCATATTTAACTTGTCCTTTTATGTTAAATATTCTAAGTTGTTGTGAGTCTATGTATGTGTGTATTTAGGTTTTGCATATTTTTCCTAATTATCCTCGACAACTTGTTAGAAATGTGGTCAGAAATATCACATCGTATCTGGAAGGAAAGGAAGAAAAAAAATACTTTTTAGTGAATCCCAGAGCTGCATATTAGTTTTTGATTTCTATCATGGAAAGAAAAGAAATGTTTGCATTCCATCTATGAGATGTACATATCTTCCAGGTATTAATAACACAAGTGTGTATACCTTAATCACACTTGATTTATTAAGCCAGAGGGAAAGAGAGTCCTTGAAGAGTACAGTGTTGTACTGCAGTATCAGATGGATAGCTATATCACTAAACTTCTAGGATTTGATATGAAGGACATAGAGATTAGGCAGAGGTAATTTTATTAAAATGAGATCTTTTTTTATTTACATTCATTGACTTGTTAGAGCCAGAAGCTAGGTCAAAAATAGTTTTTTATTATGTCCAATTTTGTGCTTTTGCCTGTTTTCTAATTAATCTCCCATCCAGGAGGTGATGTAGTACTACTGCAAATAATATTACACTAACCTCTAATGTAAAAGAGCTGATTCAAGCCTGGGGTTCTCTGACCTGACTTCCAGTCGGTATCATGTGGAGTACTTGTACCTGAGTATTGCCTACACAAGGTATTGATCACTTGACATCCCGTTGTTCATCGATTTGCTGAAGAGGGTGCCAGTAACATTTCCATTTGACCCTATCACATGCCAGCGTGGCCCAATGGCATCTGGTTGCTTCAGGAATACGAAGAGCCTCAAACCGTTCTTTCAGGGTCTTGACGAAGAAGTCTGACCATCTCATAGGTGGGCGTCCACGTGATCTTTTGACATCCCGTGGGATCCAGTCGGTAACAGCTCTAGTCCAGCGGTTGTCTCCAAATCGCATTACATGTCCAGCCCATCTGACATGTAATACCTAACACAAGGTATTAATGTAAGCAAAATTTTCATTTTTTAACCACCAACCCTTTTTCTCTATGCTAGAATCTATGGAGACATATGCCAGTCCCTAGTCCTCAAAATTTAGAGACTGAAACCATGTTGTTAAATATTTGGGGGCTAGTTAATTGTCAGCATACTTAAATTCTGTTGACTCATGTTGCCGGAAGAAAGCAAGACTAGGGATGTGTGTCCAAAGCATAGTGTTTTTAAGTTGTTTCTACTTTTAAGAAGTGGTTTAGGAAGAAGACTTTCCATGCTCTCTTTACCCCCATGGCCAGCAAGGGATGCTTCCAGCATTGGACCCAGGAGGAATGAAATATACATTGACTTCCTTTTCCAGAACTATTTGTTTTCTTTTAGAGATGAGATCTGGTCTTAAAAGTTGGGCAGATTTCATGTCTAATTCTTTCAGTGTCATTACAATTTCCTACCCTAATCCTCACTCCCTTGGAGGTTTTATTATAAGGGTTGGTGGCATTAGTCTGTCAACAGCTGGAGGAAACAGAAGTCAGAAAATGGACTTTTTGAGGTCAGGGAGCTAAACAATTTGTCAACTTAAATCATCTCAGAGTGGAAAAAATTATTCTGCAGTATGGGAAGTAAAAGACAGCAGTGACTTCTCTTCTTTTCTTTATTAAGTTTGTGGTTCAGTTTGGTTGAATCTAGTCTGGGTGATAATTTACATGTTGACTTTATCTGTGAGAAGCTTGGTAATGTTTACATGTTCATTTAGCAGTCTTATTTAAACATATATCATAGAAATGCCGATTTTTACCCTTCTGGCTTAATTATCTGTAGTCAGTTCAGTCTGAAAACATTTGAAATGCAGAGGGGCCTGAGACTTGAGTAACATGCTTTATTTTTAAAAAATTGATATGTTGTCTTTTAATGAATGAGATCTGAGTAAACCTTTCCTATTTGGGGTGATGGCAATGGAGAATGAATAGCACTTTCTGGTTTTATAAAACTACTTCGCAAGATTTGATAATATATTTAGTCTAGTATCGTGTAACATTTAAATATAGACCTCTCTTAAAATAGATATTCTTTATGCTCTCATAAAATCCTTTATTAAACCATCAGAAGGAATGTTCATGGCATTGGAAACATTATTCTCTCATGGATTATTGGCTTGACTGTTCCTTTCAATTACTGTGCTTTTTCCCTTCCATATAATATTTTAACAAATAAAATGTCATGTACTGATTTGGATAAAGTAAAAACCAGTAAGAAAAAACTCTGTTTCTTAGCAAGATGCAAAACTGTGCTTTTTAATTTTTATTGTGAATTCACTTTTCTGGGTTATTTAACAGGACTGTGTAATCCAAAATATTTCTTTCAATAGTAAAGCAAATAGATGATTTAAGGTTGTCTGGGATTTAGTTTTGAGTTATACAAGCAAATATTTTTTAATTTCCACTCAGATTGTCTCTACGAGCAAATCGATGATAAACAGGAAGACAGTGACAGTGACAAACCCGATTTAGTGATTAATTTCAAAATACTATAATATGCATGATTACTAATTATGTAAAATTATAAAACACATTCCTATTAAGTAGTATTTTTTAAATGACAACTTTTTCTCTTAAAATTACATAGTAATTGAAATACTATAGATAGACTATTTTATAATAGTATGAGGTTTCTGCTTAAGAAAGATAACAGAGAGTTAATCTTTTATAAGTTAAAAGATTATCTTTAAAGTTAAATTATCTTTAAATTTTAATCTTTACATATATTTCACTTGATCACTTGACATCCCGTTGTTCATCTATTTCCTCGAGCTGGTACCAGTAATATTTCCATTTGACCCTATCGGCGTGCCAGTGTAGCCCAATGGCATCTGGTTGCTTCAGGAATACGAAGGGCCTCAAACCATAAGTTCAGGGTCTTGATGAAGAAGTCTGACCATCTCGTAGGTGGGCGGCCATGTGATCTTTTGACATCCCGTGGGATCCATGCCTTGGCAAAGAGACAGAGTCCCTGACTCTGGAACAGCGACGGAGGTCGGAGCTCCGATTCCTTCTCTCACTTGAGTGAGGCGTGATATTCCAAGCATAGCTCTTTCAATTTCTCTTTGGGAGACCCGAATAGCATTCTCATCCTGCTATCATAGGGCCCAGGTCTCTGAGGCATATGTTAATGCAGGGAGAATGGTGGAGTTGAAGAGATGTGTCCGGAGCTCGAGGTTCTTTGTCTTTTTCGCTATTTCTTCTATGCTTTTAAAGGGAGTCAATGCTGCTTTCTTCCTCCTGCAGCTCAGGTTTTAGGTCACTCATCACGTTGACTTCTTGACCTAGGTACACATAACTGCTGCATCCAGAGATGTTTGTTCCATTGAGAGTGAATGGGGCCTCTGGAACTAGTTCATTTTTCATGAACATAGTTTTGTTAAGATTCAGCTGTAGACCTATCTTTCCACATTCTCGGTCAAAGTCAACCAGCGTTTGTGCCGCTTGGCTAATGTTTGGTGTTATTAGAATGATGTATCAGCAAAGCGGAGGTGGTGTAGTTGCTGACCGACTATCTTCATTCCCATTCCTTCCCATTCTAATTGTTGCATGTTCTCGAGGGTGGCGCTGAAGAGTTTTGGTGAAATGGTATCACCCTGCCGAACCCCACTTTTACATTGCTGATCACTTCTTTGTAGAATGGTGATATCCTGGTGGTGAATCCATAATACAGCTCATGAAGGATCTTGATGTATTGGGTTTGAACACTCTGTTTGGCTGGGGCTTCGATGACTGCTTCAGTCTCCACAGAATCAAAGGCTTTCTTTAAATCAATGAACGTGAGACAGTGGCATCCTGAACTCCCTACAAATTTCAATGAGTTTGGTTACCATGTGGATATGGTTGATTGTGCTGAATCCTTTTTTGGAAGCCAGCTTCCAAAACATATTATCATTTAAAAATAGTAGCATCTTATCATCAAATTAGAAAAGCTTTATATGAAAGCATTTTTAGCTTGCATTGTTGTCTAATATTCTGTATTAGCTCTGAAAACATTCAGTTAATTCTACCACACACACTAAATTTAAGTAGAATTGTAATCTGGAAGAGTCACTTGTATGCAGACTCGGCCTTGTTTGTGTTGATCAGATTTTGACTTAATTTACGAGTTATCTTCTCAAGAACATTGATGAAGTGGTCGAGGGTATTGAAAGAAATGTGTCACATCAGAACTTAGCTGAGAGTGTCGAGGTAGCTCAAACAGCTGGAGCACTTGCGTTGCATGCTGGAGGCCTGGGTTTATCCCTGGCACAATATGATTCCCTCGGAAAAAGACAAAAAAAGTGATCGTCTACAAAAAAAAATAGTTTGGAGGTGAATGCAAGACAGAGGAGCAGAAACACACCCTCTCAGCCTATACTCTGAGATAGGATGTTGGTGATGCCCATATATTAGATTAGAGAATGACACAGTTACATCATTTAATTTCAAAATAAATTTCTTAAGAAAAGCTAATTTTAAACATTTTTCCAGTGAACTGAAAAGTAATCATTGCTCATGCTTGAAGTACTCTTTAAAATGATGATTGATGATTAAATATTCAATACATGTTTGATCAGATTCCATTTTATTTAGTGTCTTGACTTTAGTCAGCTGTTTCAAACAGTTTTACTTCATCTGTCATATTAAAGTACTTAGGTAGAAAAGAAATTTGTTCCTCCCTAAGACTCTTCAAAGCTCTTATGATTTAACATTGGAGTAGATTTGCAGAAATGTTAAGTTTTAAGTGAAATTCACAAAAAATCTGATTGACTATTAAATTAAAATAAAAACCAGTTTAATTTAGTCACATAAAAACTAAATTTTAGTAACTTGGCACATTTTACACTATTTATTAAGGGAAATAGTTCAGAATCGAGTACATTCACATGTCTATGATTTCAACATTCTTTAGTTTTACTTATGTAATTATTTCAGTAATTTCAGGCAAATCCTAAGTGTCTATAATTCAATTGATTCTTGACCCATCTTTTCTTGACCCACCTGTTTTATCAAAACCCTAAGCTTTGGTTTTATTTTGTTTTGTTCTCTTATAGCTAATGAAAAATGAAGCAAATGAAGCATTCTAAGAACATGTAGAGAAATCAAATCCATTTAATGTTTCTGATATACATCTTGGATTCTGAAAATCATAAAAAGGAAAACAATAGATGTTTCCAATAGATTAGACTCAGGCCAATAAATGCTGGAGCTGTCTTTCCCTGACATTATGGAAACCTGCTCGTTTCTGTTTCAGGTTAAGAATTATTCAGTATCCAACACAGATAAAGTCCAGCCCATGGTGCTGTGTGCTTCAGATTTATAATGCTTGAGGAAGTTAAAGTCCATCTAGTGTGTCACATTGAGAGGGACAAACCATGTAACTACCTTATGAAGGCTGTCCTATAAGGGTTTCCTTACTTCCTAATTTCCTAGTAGATTCAGCCCCTCGGTCTTTCAAGAAGCAGAAGGAAGATTTCACAATTCGCCAGAAGAGGCTCTGTCCTTAAGGTAATCATGTTGATATTTTGTTATATGAATAATAAGATCACTTATCACTCATCACTTATCATTTATCTTCCCGTTCATTGATTTGCTCCGAGTGGGCACCAGTAGTAGCTCCATTTGTCCCGGTCACATGCAAGTGTAGCCCAATGGCATCTGCTCGCTCCAGGAACACAAAGAGTCTCAAAATCATTTGTTCAGGGTCTTGACGAAGAAGTCTGACCATCTTGTAGGTGGGCAGCCACGCATTCTTTTGACCTCCCGTGGAATCTTGTCTGTAACACTTCTAGTCCAATGGTCATCCCTAAATTGCATTACATGTCCTGCCCATCTGATTTTCATCATCTTGGCAAATGAGAGAGCATCCTTGATTCTTGATCGTTGACGAAGGTCGGAGCTCGGATCCCTTCTCTCACTTGAGTGAAGCGTGATACTCTGAGCATGACTCTTTCGGTTCCTCTTTCTGCTACCCAAATAGCGGTCTCATCCTGTTTTCGTAGGGCCCAGGTCTCTGAGTCGTATGTCAGTGCAGGAAGAATGGTGGAGTCAAAAAGTTGTGTCTAGAGCTGGAGGTTTTTCATCTTCTTTAGCACTTTCTGAATGCTCTTGAAGGCGTTCTATGCTGTTCTCTTCCTTCTGCGTAGTTCAGGTGCTAGGTCGTTCGTGATGTTGAGTTCTTGACCTAGGTACGCATAACTGCTGCATTCGGAGAAGTTCATTCCGTTGATTGCAAATAGAATGTCAGGAACCAGATAGCTTAAACCCAAAACCTGTACTGTTAGCAAGAATGGACTTTGATGGATAAACTTTCTAAGAAATGTCAACAAAATTGTTTCACCTTGGGCCTGGCAGAATAATGGAAGTATTAAATGACTTAGTTTTCTCTTGTAAATAACATACAGGTTTTAATGGAACCACACGAGCATTAGTAGCAGAGCATTCTCTCCGCCTTCTGTATTCTGATAGTGCAGACTGCAGGGAGCATCTTGAGCAAACCTCTCCCTGTGCGCAGAAACTCTACAATGCAGCGGGCATACTGTGGAGGCCGGTCTAGGGTGTGGTGGGGAAAAGGATATCCTGAAGGACAGGAGAGAAGTGGGCCAGTGTCCGCTGCCCAAGAAAGATGGACGTGTGTCACTGCTACTGAATGCTTTTTTGTTTTTTTGGTCAGGGCACACCTGGTAGTGTTCAGGGCTTTCTCCTGGCTTTGTGCTCAGGGATCACTCCTGGCAGATGTAGAAAACCATATGGGGCTCTGGGATCCCACCAGAAACGGCCACTTGCTGTTCAAACCCAGCTCACAAATCTCATTCTCCTTAAATGGTGTATAGCCATTTGGGAAACAGGATATTGGTTCCTCAAAAATGTTGGAGGGTCCAGAAAGATAATACACACCAGTAACATGCCTACCTTGTATGCTGCAAACCCAACTCAGTCCCGGCCATATTTCCCCCCTACCCCTACCAGGAGTGATCACTGAGCACAGAACCAGGAGTAAGTCCTGAGCATAGGTGGGTGTGCCCCCTGAAAAACAGGAACTTATATATCATGCTACATTTCCACTTCTGGTTATGGATTCCAAGAGCTTAAATTCTGGAACTTTTTCTATACCACTTCTTATAGTAGCATATTCATAACAGTGCCAGCGTAGAAGCAACCAACTTTTCACTAGTAGGTGAATGGAAAAACACAAGGTACTATATGATTGTAATTAAATTTCACTCAGCCTTCAGAAAGGAAGGACATTTTTGACATTTTCATTTAGCATTGTACTAAATGAGCTAAATGAGATAAAAGAGAGCAAATACTGTCTGAGAGCATTTCTTGTGTACAGAATTTATAGTACTCAAATTTATGCAGACAAGAATATAACAGTGGTTTTGACGGCATGGCCCCGGGTCGGCGTGGTGGTGCAGGTGGGGACCATATTGTTTAATGGCTCTAGAGCTTCAGTTTCACAAGATGAAAAGAATTCTGGACAATAAAATATACTAAGTACTACAGACCATATAAAGTTAAGCTGGTTACATTTTATTATGTACTTTATTGTAATTTAAAGAATAAAGAAGCTCAAAGAATGGTTGCTAGGGGTTTGGATGAGGATAAGTAGACAAGGAGGAGGAAATGGAGGGGTTTTAAGGCAGTGAAACAACCTTAATTGCAGATATTTGACCTTTTAAAATCAATAAA
The DNA here is from genome assembly GCA_021461705.1 of Cryptotis parvus. Taxonomy (NCBI): domain Eukaryota; kingdom Metazoa; phylum Chordata; class Mammalia; order Eulipotyphla; family Soricidae; genus Cryptotis; species Cryptotis parvus. Next base: position 63,928 of record JAJIBD010021211.1, read on the forward strand.
ACCCATAGGCTTGTGCATATAAGATGCAAACCCTGATGTAAGATATGGGTCTAGTTAGTAATCATGTATCAGCATGTTATTGTAGTTGTGGTTAATTTTTAACTTATTTTTATTGAGATGCTGTCATTTACAGTACTGTTAACTATCTTGTCCTGACTATATCATACATTATTCCAACATGGCACCCATCACCTCTCTTACCAATGTTCTGAATACCCTTCTCAGTCTCCCCTTCCATATAAGCTGAGTTCTGTGAATAGGATATCCAGTTCTGGTGACTTTGACCATTTGACATTCACTCACTGGGTTTCTTTTATTTCACAAGTAGGAGAGAGCTTTAAAACTATATATTGTGTGGGGCCGGAGCGATAGCCCAGCGGGTAGGGCGTTTGCCTTGCACGCGGCCGGCCTATGCTGGCCTGGGTTCGATCCCGGCATCCCATATGGTCCCCTGAGCACCGCCAGGGAGTAATTCCTGAGTGCAGAGCCAGGAGTAACCCCTGAGCATCGCCGGGTATGACCCAAAAAGCAAAAAAAAAAAAAAACCAACTATATATTGTGGAGTTGGTGACTTTTATTCACATAGGTAAATAGAACTAAACTACCTAAATTCCTAAAATAGTCACTTGATCACTTGAATCCCATTATTCATCGATTTGCTCGAGCAGGCGCCAGTAACATTTCCATTGGACCCTATCACGTGCCAATGTAGCCCAATGGCATCTGGTTGATTCAGGAATACGAAGAGCCTCAAACCATTCCTTCAGGGTCTTGACAAGGAAGTCTGACCATCTTGTAGGTGGGCGGCCACGTGATCTTTTGACATCCAGTGGGATCCAGTCGGTAATGGCTCTAGTCCAGCGGTTGTCTCCAAATCGCATTACATGTCCAGCCCATCTGATTTTCGATGCCTTGGCAAACGAGACAGCATCCCTGATTCTGGAATAGCGACGGAGGTCAGAACTCCGGATTCCTTCTCTCACTTGAGTGAGGCGTGATATTCCAAGCATAGCTCTTTCGATTCCTCTCTGGGAGACCCGAATAGCATTCTCATCCTGCTTTCATAGGGCCCAGGTCTCTGAGGCGTATGTTAATGCAGGGAGAATGGTGGAGTCAAAGAGATGTGCCCGGAGCCGGAGGTTCTTTGTCCTTTTAGCTATTTCTTCGATGCCTTTGAAGGCATTCCATGCCGCCTCTCTTCCTCCTGCGCAGCTCAGGTTTTAGGTCATTCATCATGTTGACTTCTCGACCTAGGTACACATAACTGCTGCATTCAGAGATGTTTGTTCCATTGAGAGTGAATGGGGCCTCAGGAACTAGTTCATTTTTCATGAACATTGTTTTCTTTAGATTCAGCTGTAGACCTATCTTTCCACATTCTCGGTCGAAGTCAGCCAGCATTTGTGCCGCTTGGCTAATATTTGGTGTTATTAGAACGATGTTATCAGCGGAAGTGGAGGTGGTGTAGTTGCCAACCATCTATCTTCACTCCCATTCCTTCCCATTCTAATTGTCTCATGATGTTCTCGAGGGTGGCACTGAAGAGTTTTGGTGAAATGGTATCACCCTGTCGAACCCCTAAAAATAGTATCTAAAATAGATACTATTTAGAAAAATAGTATCTAAAATAGATACTATAGAACCTAAAATAGTATCAGCAATAAATTTATAGAATAATTTTCCAAAGTTGTATGTATGTATTTCTGTTTTACAGGTATATAAATTTAAAGATTAATACTATGAATTTTTTTAAAATAAGTGAGCCTTAAAAATATAAAATTCAAGGCCCGGAGCGATAGTACAGCAGATAGGGCATTTGCTTTGCATGCAGCTGACCAGGGTTCGATCCCTGGCATCCCCATATGGTCCATTGAGCACTGCCAGGAATAATTCCTGAGCGAAGAGCCAGGAGTAACTCCTGAGCATCTCTGGGTGTGACACAAAAAGCAAAAAAAAAAAAAAAAAAAGTAAATTCAGTAATAGTGTGGACAATTTAGGAAAATTTTAGGGGAAAATCTGAATAAGTCTATAAAATGTGTTTAATTCTAAGAAAAGAAATATTGACTTTATGTTAGAATGTATTATAATGCTTTGGTATCTGCATGAAAAGTTTTGTGCTCATCTCTTCCTTCCCTCCGGACCCTCAGTCTCAGTTGATAGCTCTATTCTGAATCTTATGGGCTTTTCTTTGTCTGGAAATTCCATTTTGATCTTACCACCTTTAGATTTCTGTCTCTATCTTGGCTTTTTGTTCTGAGCACCATGTGTCTTGGAGTTTGTTGTTTGAGTGTGTTTGCTGGGAATCTTCAGACTCTTGTCTTTGGTTGCCTGTATTCCTTAACTCTGGGGAAAAAAATCTATGATTTTTTATAATGAGTGGTTTTTTTTTATCATATTCATCTTCATATTATTCAGAGATTCCTGTGATGAGTATTTGGCCCCTCTTGAACTCATTCCGTAGTTCTCTGGTGCGCTCTTCATTTCTTTTTCAGGCTTTCTACCACCTTCTGTTATTTGTTAATGGTTTCTTCCATCTCCTCTTGGATCTCCTTGAACTTTTACTTAGCTGCTATGAACTCTGCTGCTCTGACCTTCATGGTGGGGTGTTTCCTTATATTACCCAGCATATATTTCTTTTGTTAGTTCTGATTGTAACTGTCACATTACGACACTCCTGCTTTCTTGTATTTTGTTGACACCTGTGTCATGGTTTCTTTGAGTTCATTAAACATGGTTTCAGTAAAGCCATTCTCTGAGATTTTACAGAGCTGCTTGGTGATGGTTGAGCCTTACCAGTTACTGGTTTCACTCTGAGCCGATGGGCTTCTGTACGTTTATCCTAGTGTTTGCTGCTCTTGCGTGCTGAGAGTAGATCTGCTACCCCTCCTGGAAGACTCTGATGGAGTAGAGTGGGGGTTGCTCTTTTTCTTCCCGGCCTGGCACCCAGTGAAGTATAACTGAGCCTCGTGAGATGACGAGTAGAGCTGTCACAAGCTGTGCAGAGTGGAGGTCAGGCATGGGTGCTGCCGACATCTAGCTGGATGGGGAATCTGCCTTCGGTTTCAAAAAAGGCCTCAGAGATGGCAGCAGGGAAACAAATCTCATCCGGCAGGGTGGGGAGCAAGCAGATGACCAGGGGATGTGGAGGCGAGCCAGTTGTTATAACAGAGTTTCTATACTAATACCAAATGTCATCATTTGAAAACTAAGGGAGGAAGAAAGTTAAAACAAAACTAAGAGGAAATTCACTGGTATTGTCTGCTCACTTTTTAAATAAATCAAACTGTATCTAAGAAATGGACTGTCAAATTAAAAAAAAAAATAAATGTTAAAAGGGTAAAGACCAGAATAGTACTAATAGGCTGATTTTCAAAAGTAGTTGACATACTGAGGCAGTCTGATGAAATCTCCTGTGAGATCATTTGTGTTTGTTTTTGAGCTACACCAGGCTGTGCTCAAGGCTTACTCCTGGTCCCGCGCTCAGGGGTCACACCTGGAAGAACTCAGGGGACCATTTGGGTCATGAGGGATGGAACCTGGGTCTGCCACATTTAAGGCAAGTGCCTTAACTGCCAGACTGTCGCTGTGGAGACAGATAATTTATGAGAACCAAGGCCATATTGTAGCTGAAGTGCTTAACGTGACCGCATTGGTGAACATTAAGAACCTCCCTTGAAGGTGCAGTGTGGGGTTATTTTCACCCCAGGGCCCTGCCTTTCTTTTCATGGAGCCCAGGCAGCATGTTCTTATTCCTCTAGCCCTGAACTTGCAGCAAATTCTCATTGTTTTGCTTCCTTATTTGTAAAGTAGATTCATTTGTGCAAAAAAAGGGTTATTTTCTCTCAACTTTTTAACTTGTTTCCTCCTCAGCTGGAGCCATTCTGCTTGTTCGGGTAACAGCTTGATCTTGAAGAGCGTCTTTGGGTTTCGTTTTTTATCAATCTTCCCTTTTCCTTTCATTGCTCTAAGGCAGAGACTGCGGGAAGGCGGAGGTCTTTCATTTCCCTTCCATCTTCCTTTGCATTCCTTCTGGTTCTTACTAGCCCCACGTTTTCAGATGTCTAGTGACCCATTTTGCTGAAATATGGTTTTTTGGTTCAACAAAAGATTGAGAGAAGACAGCTCTGTCCCTAGTCCAGCTACTCTTCCTGGAGCTTAAAGCTGCCATATTTACACTTCAGAGTTTAGCTCTCGCTGCATTGTTGCAGGGTTTGAAAGCCAGGAGTCCCTATGCGATGCTATTTCTGGACCTGCCATTGACAGCATCAGGATTAGGGTGAAGCGCCTAAACTGACAGTTTAGGGCGGACATGCTGTTGCCTCAGGCATTCAGAGAAGATGGCTTCTCCACCACCCTCCTCGGGACAGTCATTTCTCCTGAGGTGACTTGTCCTTTCTGATGATAGATTGAGGGAGACAAGCAGCACATGAGCAGATAAACACCCAGCCTGGGCATTCGGTGCCATTTAACAGTTTCCTCCTGCTCTTGACATTTTCATTTTCCTCCTTCACCTCGCTCATCACTAACTGTTTGCATCTTTTTTTCTTTATGCAGCAGTAATACAGAATGACAGGATACACAGTTAAGCCCTCTTGCTCATTTCATATGCTGCATTCTAGTCTAATTATACAATGGGTTTTACACGAGCTGAGCCATGGAAGGGGCATTATGATTTTAAGTGCGTGCTGGCCTTGTGCAGGACATCATTTACGATAGGCCGAGACTTCCCCGAAGTGTTGTGCTCCAGAATCAGTGACATGAGAAGGGTTCGCCTTTCTGATTTATTCATGCCAGCTCGAACTTCCAACTTCCCTTGTTTATCAGGAAGCCTCTTTCCTAGCAAAGAACAATGAGGACTTTTCAATATGTTTCTTAAGTAACAACACTCTGATGCCTGTGATTTATTCCGGAATGCTGTTCTGAGCTAGAGTGACCAAGTGCTATAATATAGCTGCAAAAATTTTTATTCCTGGATCTAAAGATCCAGCCTTAGGATGCTGGAGAAGCTGTTAAAAATATGGAGATCTGAAAAAATAGGGTGGAGTAGTTTCCTTTCATATTTCTTTTTTTTTTTAATTTAAAATATTTTATTATACCACCGTGAGATATACAATTACAAAGATGTTCATAAGATGTTCATATTTGGGTTTCGGTTATACAGTGTTCCAGCACCCATCCCTCCACCAGTACCCATTTCGCACCCCCAATGTCCCAGATTCCCCTCCCCCTCCCCTAGACTGCCTCTATGGTAGGTTCTTTTTTTTAACATTTTATTATACCACCGTGAGATATACAATTACAACTTGTTCACGCTTGGGGGGTTTCGGTCACAAAATGTTCCAGCACCCCGCCCTCCACCAGTGCCCCTCAACCACCACCTATGTCCCCAATTCCCTCCCCTCCCACATCCTGCCTAAATGGCAGGTTCTTTATCTCCTCTCTCTCTCCCTCTCTCTCTCCTCCTTCTCCCACACATTGTGGGTTGCACTATGTACACTTAGAAGCCATCATTTGCATTTTTTTGTCTGTATTTAATGCTCAGCCTCTATGTTGGTACCAGACATTTAGACATTTATTCACACATGTTCCCTTCTCTATCTAACCAAACCTCTGACTCCCACGCGCTTGTGGTAATTTCCACTTTTGGTAAGATCACCTGGTATATTTATGTCATGCAAATAAATGCAGTCATTCTATGTCTCTCTCTTTCCTTCTGACTAATTTCACTCAACATGATTCTCTCCATGTCCATCCATTTATAGGAAAATTTCATAACTTCATTTTTTTCTGACAGCTGCATAGTATTCCATTGTGTAGATGTACCACAGTTTCTTTATCCAGTCATCAGTTCTCAGGCATACTGGTTGTTTCCAGGTTCTGGCTATTGTGAATAGTGCTGCTATGAAAATAAAAGTGCGGATTGTGTTTCCGCTGCCTTTCATATTTCTTACATAGGCAAGTGCATGTCTATGCTCTTTTATGTTTTAGCGTGAGCACATTTAATGCTGGGGGTATAGGATGATTGTGATCAACTGTGTTAGATGGAATCTGTGGTCCGCTCTACTTCCTGACTTCCAAACTATGCAGCGAGAAGGCTTGTGTTGGGGATTGTGTTTTTAGGTGTTTTACTCCATTCCAAGAGCCTGCTTAGACTCTCTTGGAAAGTTTTCATTTTTTTTGTACAGTGGAATAGGAGTTTGTACCTGCAACATTACATGATCTAATAGCAGTGGTCAGTAACCAGTGGTTCATGGGCTGGTGTCAGTTCACTGTTTTTGTTTATATATATATATGTATATATATAAATATATATATATATAATATATATATATATATATATATATATATAATTTTTTGGGTCATACCCAGCGACGCTCAGGGATTACTCCTGCTCTGCACTCAGGAATTACTCCTGGCTGTGCTCGGGGGGACCATATAGGATGACGGGATTGAATCCGGGTTGGCCGCTTGCAAGGCAAACATCTACCCGCTGTGCTATCACTCCGCCCCGTCAGTTTGCTGTTGATAAAAGGCTGAAAACTGGTCTCCTGCCTTGGTTCGAACTACCGGTCCCTGGACCACTATGCAGGGCAGTGCCAATCCGCTGATGTAAGACGTTGAAGAATGCGAACTCACAGAATAAGAGCAGCAAGGAGTGTCTTACTTCCAGGTGGTCCTCAGTTTAATATTGTTTGAATTAGTAAATGACCAAAGGCTTTTGAATCTCTTGTTTATATCAAGCGAAATTTCCCCAGTGAAATGAATAGGCTCTATCTCTCGTTTTTTGGCTCCCTGGGTTTCTAGGAGTGCTCTCGTGTTGGTCTCCTTTCTGGGTTCCTTCCTTCTCACCTGCGCACTGATGTTTCTGATCTCTAACCTCCAGTTTTCCTTATTTCTGCCTTAGGAAATTTTCACTCCCTGTTCTGCAGCATGGAGTTCTGCCCACAGTTAGGAAGAGAGCTTACGTTTTCATATCCAGCTCCACATTCAAATGGCACCTTGTTGTTAATTAGGCCTTATCTGGTGATGTCACTAAAATTGAAAAGGCATGCACATATATACACATTTGCAAATCTTCCCTCTTCCCTGAATTGCTTTTTCTTTTCACAGACGTCTTTTCACAGGCGTCTTTTCACAGACGCTGATATCTTCCATCTAACACATAAAATATTTTCATTATTTTGTCTGCTCTGAGAACTGAGTCTATGAATACTTTACTTCTAGTAAGTGTTCTGTTCTTGTTTGTGAAACAAATGCACTCCTCACTTTGGTCTCTTGGCCTGTGCGACAGGATAATCAGTATTAGTCGGACTTTGTACTCCGAGGGCAAGTGACTAGTCCTGGTGGGAGAAAGTGGGCTTGTATGCTCAGGCCTAATGTGAGCCCTTTTTGCAGAACCATCACCATTAGTGATGTTTCGCAGAATTAAATTCTCGCTTTTGAGGAAAGGTAGAGGTGGTCGTGTGTGTGTGTGTGTGTGTATAGTGGAATGTTCTAGAAAGAAACACACACACACACACACACAAATATATATATATATATATATATATATATATATATATATATATGGGAATGTTCTAGGAAGAAAAGAGGTGTGTCTGTAGTGCATTATTATAGCAGATAGGGGCCTCAAAATAAGAATGAGAAAGAGTGGCTGCCCGAGTAATAGCACAGCGGCGAGGGCATTTGCTTTGCCTTGCGTATGGCCGACTCGGGTTCGATCCCCAGCGTCCCCTATGGTCCCGCGAGCACAGCCAGGAGGAAACTCCTGGGTGCAGAGCCAGAAGTAGACCTTGAGCATCGTCAGTTGTGAGCCAAAAAGAATAAAAAATGAGGAAGAGCGATAGGAGAGCTTCATAAGGAAATAGTGATCCATAATCTCAACCTTGTAGGGGAACTAGAAGTTTTAATTTACCTCTGGAAAATGTTGAACCATGCTGTCGTATCATTTGGTTTACTTTCTTTTAGCCCTTATCTTATGCTTTTTAAATAAAAAAAACCGTTAAGTTGGTTATTAGGACTCTATTCTCACTCTAAATATATTGTCTGTTGACTCTTTTCAAGTTTTCAACCACCTTCCACTTTTCTTCCTGCTAGAAACTTCAGGGTTGAGGTCAGCGATCAAGGGTTTGTTTTCATTTGGCTTTATCTGCAGCCAGTGTTTTGATTTTGTTGCGTCTCCCACATGTGAGTGAAATCATCGGCTAGTTGCCTGGACGTTTCTGACTTATTTCAGCATTATCCCCACCAGTACATCCACGATGTTGCAAATGGAAGTTTTTTATTTTCTTGTAGCTGAGTTGACACTACACCATGTTTTCACTCCTCCATAACTAGATACTTGATTATCTCATGTATTGGCTGTTATAAACAACACTACAGTGAACATAGGAGTACTTTTTGTGTGTGTGTGTGTGTGTGTGTGTGTGTGGTGTGTGCTTTTGTATTTATTATTTAGATAGCTTCCACAAGGGGAATGACTGCAGTGGCAAGTGGAACAAAATTAACAAATGTGGGGTTGGAGCGGGTAGGGCGTTTTCCTTGCACGCAGCTGGCCTCTGCGGGCCTGGGTTCGATCCCCGGCATCCCATATGGTCCCCCTGAGCACCACCAGGGGTAATTCCTGAGTGCAGAGCCAGGAGTAACTCTTGAGCGTCGCCAGGTGTGACCCAAAAAAGCAAAAAAAAAAAAAAAAAATTAACAAATGTGCTACATTAACCTGAAAAGAAAAAGAAACTATCAATAAAATGAAGAGCATCCATTTGATTTGAATGGGAAAAATACTTGAACAATGCAATTGAATCAATGAGCTGATATCCATAGAAGAGGACCTGGTGGGAGATAATTTGTCACCACAACATCACTAATGGAGTGATTATCTTTCTGGTAGGGGCCCTTCATGTATACAGTTATTTTGCCATTGGAAGTGAGTATTCTTTTCCATTTAGACTGATTATTAGGTTATTACTGCATATCTGTAATCTAAATGTTTAGACAGAAATGACAGGCAGCCAATTTTCCTTGTAAGTGTTGTATGTGTTCTCTGAATGAATTACATTCTACAAATCTCAGCCACGATTGCCATGATTTTACCTATTGATGTCCGATTTCTAGTTTTGTTTTAGCGAATGTAGATTTTTAATATGTTCCAAAGACTAGGAAACCAAATTATTTCTTTCTTCTAGGGGTCTACTTTTCTTTCTTCTAGGGGCCTACTTATTTTCAAGGTATATTTTAAAAGAGCATGAAAACTAGGATTTTGGAGCTAGCCCATTGATCAGTGTACTTACTTTTACCTATACTACAATTGATAACAAATCTTAAAATAATAAAATAGATTAGTGATGGCAAAATGACAGGTTAAGTTTTGATCTGAGGTGAGAGATGTGCCATGTTTTAACGATATGTATTAAAATATGTTTTGCTTTCTAAAACGAGTGTTTTAATTTCAAACGTATTGAAAAACAAGGCTGGTGAGCAGACAGTATAGAGAGTAGGGTGTTTAACACACATGTAGCTGACATGACACACGTTCAGTCTTCAGCACCCAACTGAGCCTTCATGCACGCCAGGTGTGACCCCTGAGTGCAGTGTCAGGAGTAACCCCAAGCAGTGGCAGGTGTGACTCTCCAAAAATAATGAACAAAAAAAATCAAAATTAAAACAAGGATGTTGCTGGAAAGTTTAGGCTAACATTTCTTATTTATTATTTCTTACTGAATACCCCCTTCCCTCCTCATTTCTAGTTTATGTAGATACCTTCTTCTCTACTTTCATTTTCCTCTTCTTTACATTTTGTTTCCCTTATCTTTGTAGGAGAGAAACTCTGCTTTTTCTTTGCCAGTGTTCGAAAGTAGATCAAAGAAAAACCCAAGTTACATCAATAATATAGCCTAAGTCTGTGCCACTCTTCCTTCCATTGTGAATCTGAAGAAGGCAGTTGTAGGGTTCTTCCATCACAATAAACACTATCATTCTTCTGTATTGGTTAGCAGCTCTATTTTAGTTTTTTATGGAATGGCTCTAAACCCCCCAAATTCTCATAAAACTTTGTCCCCATTCTCAGGACTGTCTCAGAGATCTTATTCTTTCCCTGAGAGCTGAATCTCTTGGAAACCCTGAGGATGGTTCTTTCCTGGGCAGATGCACCATCAGTCCCAGGTCTCAGATGACGTTCCTGGTGTTTCTGGTTTAGCATTTTGTTTTTCTTTTTTTGGGTCATGCCCTGTGATGCTCAGGGGCTCTTCCTGGCTCTGCGCTCAGGAATTGCTCCTGGAAATTCTTGGGGACCATATGGGATGCCAGGGATCAAACCTAGGTCAGCTGTGTGCAAGGCAAACACCCTATCTGCTGTACTATTACTCCTGCCCCCTGGCTTAGAATTCTTAACCCCTCAAACAACATTCCTACTAGTATTTCTGATATAAATAATTTGCACGGCAGTATATGAAGGGCCTGTATTCCTTATAGTTAGAAACTCTAGGGGCCGGAGCGATAGCCCAGCGGGTAGGGCGTTTGCCTTGCACGTGGCCGGCCTGTGCTGGCCGGGTTCGATCCCCAGCATCCCATATGGCTCCCCCTGACCACTGCCAGGAGTAATTCCTGAGTGCAGAGCCAGGAGTAACCCCCTGAGCATCGCCGGGTGTGACCCACAAAAAAAAAAAAAAAAAAAACTCTAAGACAATGAGCATACTTTAAATTTTTTTTTTCCTTGATTTGGAACCGTACTTAGAAATACTCAGAGCTTATTCTTGGCTTTCTGGTTAGGGATCACTCCTGGTGGTGCTCAGAGTACCAGATGTAGTGCCAGGGATCAAACAGGGGTCAGATGCACATGCAAGGCAAGCACCTTAATCTCTATTATCTCCCTGGCACTAAGCACAGTTCCTGAAGGAGCTGGGCTTTGTGTAGGGTGGATGGAACAACGAAAGTAGGTCGGACAGAAAGATGGAAATTATGGTGGATAGAAAAGAAGACAGAAGCCAGGGCTAATATATTTATTGTGTGTTGGACTAGGAAGCTGAGAGCGAAAGCATGTAGTTTCTGACCTTAGATCAGATGTTCACCAATTACTATGTTTTGAGGCACATATTAGTAAATGAAAATGGAGACTGTCTTTGTAATATGCCCAGCTGAGAGGAAATTAAGCAGGTACTTGACTGATAATGATACTAAACAGTCTCAGGTGTTAGAATTTCATTAAGATTGTGTTGTTTCTCAGTGTGTTACCATTTACATTTTGTGTCGGGTATTTCACATTAATCACGAGCATAATTAATAGCTCTTGTAATTAGATTACCATTTATGATGATCTTTAATGTAACAGAACGTGAAGGAGCAATAAAACTGAAGAGGCTCACTCAGGTCTATATAATCATTATGCTTTGCTATGTCGCTTTAGCAAAACAGGTGATCTCAGAAAATGTATCATGCTTTATTATACATTGACCTATTATAAAGCCTAAAAATGGAGGCAACTTTAATGTGAAATAAAATTCTCTTTTAGTTCTAAATCTCCAGAATTAATTGTTTAATAAGCATTATATTATAACAGGCTTCTAGCTGAAGTATAGATTACTTTTGATGAATGGAGAAATCAGGACATAATGTATGGTTTTATGTTTCTTAATGGTATATTTGAGTTAAAGATCTCTATGCACAATCTAACAAAAAAGGGGAAGTTTTTCATCTCAGAATTTTATTGCATTATTAAATATCTCAGACCAAAGAGTTTTAGTACTTTTTTGAATAGATCTTGTAAACCTAAAAGAAAAGTTCAGTAAACTATCCAGAGACTTCTAGGAAAAGAGCATTTGCATGGAAGTCACTTCGCAGTTTTGATTTGCCCTGGAATGATTTCAAGTGATTGCATAATGAGGGGGAGAAAGTTTCAGGGCTACATATAAACTGCAGGCTACTTAGTAAATTATTCATGTTAGCCCAAAGGTATAATTATTCAGTGAAATGAGAACCAAGAAAATTAGTTCTGTATTAATGTTTATTTATACAGATAATATTTTTCTTTACATGCCCCCTCTATTTGTGCATAAAATAATCCAAAGGCAGTGCACATAAGTGTTGAATCGGGTTGGAATTCCCAGGGTCAGCTCTGCTCGTCCCTTGCTACATCTATTATAATTCATTTGCTCTCGAAAAAAATTTATTTTATATGAAAGGAAGGTCAGGTTCCTGTTAAAGCAGACCTATTTCAAAAGGAGCTGTAAGCATCTCTGCAGAGGATTCCCAATGCCTCGGCACCAGCTCTGGGGAAAAGTCTCAATGGCACCATTTAAAAACCTGATGATGGTGGGTGCGTTTGCCCAGTTCACCTCTGGATTCTCTAATTTCCAGCGAAGAAACTACGGCACCTTTTTTAAAATCCATTTTTGTCCTGTTATTTAGTTTTCGACTGCAACAGTGCTTAAACACATTTTAATTAAACATCTCCTACTTCTAGCCTCAGTACTTAGACTCTGTAGAATAGGCAGATGAGTCAGTGGCAGCAGATATCAGAACAAATAATTCCTCCTCTTAAAGCCTCCAGTAAGTTTTATCTCTATCAACACGAAATGCCCACAAAGGCCTGAGTTCTGCTCCTTGGCCTTTGTCACTTTAGGCCCTTCGGCGTGTGTTCCTCACCCAGCTGCTGTCTCCCACCACCATCACTCGCTGCTAGGACCCTGCTGCCTAAATTTGCTTTCCTGAAGCCAGAATCACCCTCCCAGGTCAGACAGGGAGCCAGTGGTGAGCCCTTCTCTCATTCCCTCGGTTTCTGCAGCGTCGTGAAGACCTTCTGGGCCAGGCCCAGACTGACCATCACTCAAAACATACCTTTGTCCTCTGATTCCTTTTCCCACTGCTTGGTACTTACAACCTCTGAGAACTCTTTAGAAACTTCCTTTCTATTGTGTTCCTTCATTATTGCATTTCTCTGATTCGACAGATTTTATCTCTCATACAGTGAAGTGTCCTGAATGCCTAAACCCCCAGGCACATAGCAGTGGCTTTACAAATATTGCTGACATAATTGTCGATATATCTTGATACTTGATAAAAATGCTAAATAATACTGTCTCCATGATGTCCTAGTGAGGACCTAAGAGTGACCAGCTGGAATTTCCAGTTAACACAGATATGCAGTTGTACCTTGAACAATACCGGTGTGAAATGCCTAGATCCACTTGTACCTGAAACTTTCAATAAATACACTTACTCTCCCAAATCCCAGGTTTCATATCCTGGTGTAATTCATATGCAAAATCCACAGATGAGGGGAACTGTAAGTGACTTGAGCATCCACAGATTTTGGTCTTTCAGGAGGTCCTGAAACAAGTACCCTAAAGATACCATGGGGTTGGGGCAACTGTAACTATATGGAGAATCAAAGTTCTATATTAGAATTCTGGGGCCACCCTGATAGTGCTTGGATGCTGTACCTTGCTTTGTGCGTGTTGATCCTCCTAGTGGTGCTCTGGGACCATGAGGTACCATGTGAATGAACAGCAGTTGGCTGTACATAATTGCATGCTCAGCAAGCAGATTAACCTCTGTACTATCTCTCCACTTTATATAGCAGATGTTTGATTGGGGGTGTGGTTAGAGTGGGCGCCTCTAACCCCTGTGTTATTCAAGGATTAGTTATATAAGGAAGTAAAGGCAGGAATACTGGAAGTGATCAAAGCAGTGGAGCACTTGGAACAGGGTTAGGGCTAGGATTCAACATGGTAGTCAAGATTCGCTGCCTGAGCCCTTATGCCTGCTGCTGTTGGGGAAGGAATATATCCCATTGATGACAGAGAAAGTATGAACTGCACACCTGGTTTAAGTGTTGTGTGCTTCCTGATTGATGTTGAGGGATCTGCTTGTGTTTGCCTTGAAGAAGTTTCCTGAATGTCTCTGTTTGCCTGTTTGTACGCTCAGTTTCCAGGCAGCTGTGATTGTGGCAGCTCAGTTCATCTGTAGCTACATGTTTACCTCCTGGGATCCTGGGTTCACGGAATGCTTGGAAGCTTTTCAGCAGGAAGCAGTGAAGTGGAGGAAATTTTTGGAGAGTTAAATGTCAGAGATAAGGCTAAATGCAATAAGCTGAATCTTTTTTGTTTCTGTAGCCCCCTGAAGGACCCCTTTGTTATTCTTCCGTCTGCAGGATGCACTTCAGAAACTAAGTAGAGACGGATGTTAGCGTTTACCTTAGTTTAATATAATGGGTAGAGGAATTGCTGCACAGATCTGTTTAACATTAGTCTATAAAAACTACATTCTGCAGTAGAAATAAATGTGAGCCGTAATGATAATGTCATATATTCAAGTAGCTACAATAAAGTAGTAAATTTTACTGTAGTTTAATTACATAACTAATATGTTTTATTTAACCTAGTAATATTTTACATAGTCATCAATGAATAATTTATTGATGAAATAGTTCACTTTTTTTTTCAGGAGGTCCACAGCCCGCAGTGCTTGGGGGGGTCACTGGAACAAATCCTGGACTCCTAGGGGATGCATTGCCGTGCTAGGGATTAAAGTTGGGTCTTGTGCATTTCAACATATGCTCTGCCACTTGAGCTATCCCCTGGCCCTGCGTTAGATTTGTTCAATTAAAATTGCAATTTTAGGGGCTGGAGCGATAGCCCAGCTGTAGGTGTTTGCCTTGCACACAGCTGGCCTGTGCTGGCCCAGGTTCGATCCCCGGCATCCCATATGGTCCCCTGAGCACTGCCAGGAGTAACTCTTGAGTGCAGAGCCAGGAGTAAATCCTGAGCATCACCAGGTGTGACCCAAAAAAGAAAAAAAATGCAATTTTAGATGTGTATTTTATACTTCCCTACGAATTTGAAATAGCCATCTATCAGGAGCTCATTAGTCAGCCATTTGTGGCTGGTGGTTATTGCATTATATGCATGTGTATGAAATATGTATAGATTTTCTTAAAATGTTTGCCTGGTTCACAATTTATATTTTGTCTATAAATTGCCTTGTAAGTATGCTTAATGTCATAAAATCAGAATGTGAACACAACATATATTATACGCTAGATAGGGCTGGAGAGTGTAGCTCAGAGACAGAGCACATGCCTTGAAGAGGAAGAAGTATGTGCTCCCAGGGCAATAAAGAGGCCCGGGGTTCAATTCCAGCACTGCAAAAGGATAAAATTTCTGTTATGGTCTATGTAATGTACTGCATATGATCATACACATCATTATTTGTTATGCTAATTATATTTCACACTAATAATTAGTTTCTCAAGTAACTGTCATATCAAATAGAATGAGTTAAATGATAAGAATTGGGATACCTATTAGTTTTCATATAGCAGTGTGATACATTTTTATGTTTTGCTTTATGAAATTTTATATAGGTCTGACTTGAGGATTCTTATACTGTGGCTCTTTCGTATATTGCAATTTTATGATCTTTTCAGAACTGAGCTGAAGCTTATATATTTAGATGTTATATACTCTTTCTTCTAAGGCATTTAGGCTACTGAATATCACAAGTAAATTATGAAGAAACCTTGTCAGGTAAGTGCGGTACAGTAAATAGCATGCTCTATGAAAGATGATGTAAAGTTACTGAGAATCCTTTGGTGGCCTTGGATGTTGACGATGCATGAAATGAGTACAATAGCTCTTCAACTCAGTAGTCAGTAGCTTGCGTATTTGTTCTTCAGTTCCTGGGCTAAACTCTGGTGACAATCTTTAAGTTCAATAAAACACAGTGGAATACTACTCCGGCTTAAGACACGATGAGTCTACTGCAGTTCATTGCTTTGAGAATGGAGCTAGAACATATGCCTTAGGGAAGTGACTTAGAGCAAGAAGGAAAGTCAGAATTATTACTCCCATATGTGCAGTATAAAGTAGCAAGGGAATAAAGGAGTGTCCAGTGACAACAGAGACATCTTAGAGAACTGAGTTTGCTAAGGGCGCGGTGAGGGTGTGCTGAGGACAGGTGCAGGAGCCATAGACATGTTAGTGGAGGGACTCGGCGCTCTGGTGGTGGCTGTGGCATGCGTCATTGTGTGCCTGAGACATCACTAACTGTGCGATAAATCGTGATGTTTACAGCAAGTTAAATAAGCAGATTGAAGTAAAATTTCCAATGTTGGAATGATTGCTTTCCCATCAGGCCCTTTATTCTCTTTCCTTCTATGATGCTTTGCTCCTTCTTGAGCAGTTCTCCTCTACCCACCTACAATCCAGAGAGACAATAATTATAACACACACCAGCTAAAGGTCTGGTAAAGCCTCGAGGCAAAACGGAGTTGACTTAGGTGGAACTGAATTTAAAAATGTTTGATAGCACTTTGCTTCAGACTCTGACTTCCTGTCATTTTGCATTTTCTGCCTTGCTTCTGTCAGCAGGACACGTACCTTGGTGCTTTGCTCTGTTCCTCCTGTTTCTTTCTTCTCTATGGAACTCCTGGTTCTAAGGGATTGTAAACTTGCCATCTATCTGTCAATTAAAAATAGAACAGAATAATTGAACAAATTAATTTTTAAAAATTTATTATATCTAAACAACTTGCCTTTTATGAAGAAAATACTGCCATTGTTTAATAGGGAAATATGTCACTATTTGTATAAATAGAAAATATAGTAACATAGAATGCATACCAATTGTTTCATATCAAATATTCTCCCAAAAGAAAAGAAATGGATTTATAGAAAATTAGTGATAGCTTAGTGGCAAGGCGGGATGGATGAGTGGGAGGGAGAATTGAGAAAGATAAACTTCTAAAAGTTATAATAGCTTAAAAAAGATTTTTTGATTTTAAAGAGAAACAAAATAATACTCAGGGACAAGATTAGAATTTTACATGGTGACCTCAGTCTTTGCTGGAGTCCCAAAGAACATGGCTTGGAAAAGTTTCCTTCATTTTGGTAAGGATAAAGAGGGAGGTCGTCATTTATAATTATCATCATTAACTTTTCAGTGCAATTTCTTAGAGAATAAACTCCTGCCTGAAACATGCAGGCTGACCCTAGTCAGGATTAAGCTAAATAAAGGTTAATCTATGGCACTGCAAGCATGATGGTTATGCAACATGTCTTCCAAGAACCGTGGCATGTTCACGGTTCTTGGCCGATGGAGGTTGGGGTTAAGAAGAGGCGTTTTTAAACCAGTAGCTCTGGAGTTCATTAGTGCCATTGTTCATGATTACTAAAATGAGTGGAGTGATTCTTCATGGGAATTGTTAATGAAAAGATGGCAAAATATATGGTTATGATTTATATGCATAAGGTGAGGAGTGGAAGACAGAAAAAAATAAAATGAAAAACTTGCCTTTTAGAAATAAGTTCAGTGTGTGGAAATACAAAGAATAATACATTGAGTATAGTCAGTTTTTAATAGTTTTATCAGTTTAAGAAAACTTTTTGGAATAGATTTTGGTAAGTTTTACCTAAAACTTACCCATAAAAAACTATTTATGGGCCATTGGTTAAATAGATTAAAAATTAAACAAAAAATGTTTTAAAAAAAATAGAAAGCCTAAGAAATACAAATCATAAAAAAAATAAAAATTAAACCAAAACCTAATTAAATATGAAGGTCTGAGAGCATTTTTAAACAAATTATTCTGCCTGTAAACCCACAAAAGGAAAGAAGGAACGAAAACCAAAGAAGAAAATTTGCCTCCTGTTAAGTAGCCAGACCTCAAGGACTATGGACGATCTGCCAAATGCAATTAAATTTAGACCAAAGGAGAGGAGATACTGTGAACTTTCACAATCCTCCAGTACTGGGCCAGATACACATAACTCGTGAACAGGCCTGTTGAAACTGAGTGTGTTTACAAAAATGAACGCATAGAGGTTCTGACTGCTGCCTGGTCACACAGCACAGAAGCGAGTGGACGTGGAGTGGGTAGAGACACCCGCTGTGCTGGAGTGGACAGAGATGCCCACGGTGCAGAACAGGCAGGTGCTGAGCCAGCAGCACTAGTTATTTAAGACCAAAGTCCCATATGTGTCCTCGAGGGTCATTGTTGAACCTATATGCTACCTTGGTCATCATGGTGCCCATACGCCACTTTCATGTCTAGCGCATGGCACTGAAATTAGAGCCCAAAGTGAGACCGGAAGAAACATCAGGGAGATCACTACACATCGTCTCTGCATAGGAGACAGTCAAATCAGCTGTTTAAATATGCTGAAGACAGTCAAATCAGCATATTTAGGATGAAAATAAAGCAATACAGAGAATTAACAGAGTGGAGAGAATGTTGGAAATAATCACTCCCTTGCTACCCTTTCTTCGCTCTTTCTCAGCAAGTGTTTTGTTGTTAACACTTTGGTTGCTGGCTTGTAGTCAGTCCATGCTTGCTAAAGGAGAACAGTTTAATAGAAGAGATGAACAGAGACAGTGGAGGAGGAACATAAAACTGAAGGAAAATTAATAGTTCCACAAAATTAAAACATGTATTTTTATGGCCCTGGGAAATAATCATACTTTTTTGTCACAAATTAAAATAAAATTGCATCTGATGAAGGAAAAGGAAAGATAAAAATTTCTTGATATCAGTAAATAAATAAAAGTGCAAAATAAAAGTGATAAAACCATGGGGAATATGAAACCACAGTGCTCACTAAAAATAATAAACTAAGTGAAAATTTAGGATGTATAAGTCTATTCTCTCCAGAGCTGAAAAGAGAAAATAAAAAAGTATTTCTTATAAGATGGTACACTGAAAGACAGAAGATTATCATGTACTTGCTTGTATATATAACTATAGAAATAGGAACAAAAACTTCAGAGGCATCATAAGATAAAAATCTTATGATTAAAAAAAACTACATATGCAAGCGAGAAGGTTACAGTCTTACTGGAAAATATATGAAAAAATGGATAAGAACCGTGCTGCTGAATAATCAAGGATATAAAAACAATAGGACAGTCACGTCTGTGGGGCCTTTGGTTCAGGGTCATTGATGGCAATAGTTAAAGCAGTTCCACTGAGACAGTATAGTAGAGATTAGAATGAACTGGGGGAGGAAAGAAAGGGGAGGAAGGAAGTAGTGAAGATTAGACACATATCATTCAGGAAGTTTCATCCTGCAGGAAATGAAGACAGGAAGTACCTGCGGAGGATCAGGGCATTGAAAAAGGGCTTTTGAGATGGGAGTTACTTGACAGTTTGGACAACAAAGAGTTTTGAGGAAAGTAGTTCTAAGTAAGCTTAGTCTGATCTTAAAAATGTGTGTGTGTGTGTGTGTATACATGCCATTTCCCTCTAAAGCCACAGGTGCTTATATAACTGGTATCAGATGTGTCTGGATTGATATTGTGTTTTGGGAGTGGGCTTTTTGAGTTACACCCAGCTATGCTCAGCGCTTATTGGTGGCTTTATGCTTTGGGATCACTCCTCGTAGGGCTGCATTGGGTGGGCGGGCTAATGTGGTACCAGGCATTGAACCCAGGTCAGCCATATGTCAGGGTGTCGCATCACCTACTGTACTAACTTTCTTGCCCCAGCAATTTTTGGTAGGAGAATATGTTCGTTAGATGGGAGCTGAAATATTCTGTGCTGTGGCTTGACTTCTATATTCTCTGTGAAAGTGCAGTGGGCAGGCCGGATGGTTGGGAGGAAATGCCTGAGAGGAGGAGAAAATTTGTGTAAGTCTTTATGGATAGTGAGAGAACACGAGGCAGTCTTTAGAGGAGTCAGGTTTGAGGTCAGGATTCTGTGGAGGCAGCACTCTTAGAGTGCTTGTATCACTTGTCTTCCTGTTGCTCATTGATTTGCTCGGCGGGCACCAGTGACATCTGCATACGTCCTGTCACATGCTAGTGTAGCCCAGGGCATGTGCTTGTTCCAGGAACATTAAGAACCTCAAACCATTCCTTCAGGTCATGGGAATGAGGTCTATAATTGTTACTGGTTTTTGGCATATTAAATACGACTTGGGTAGCTTGCCAGGCTCTGCCTTGCAGGTGGCATACTCTTGTAGTAGCCTCTCATCTCATGCATGTATTGATGAAGTGCAAAATGGGGGAAAAGATCAGCTTTTCTGCTTGGTGGAACTCTGACGAGCTGTGGAGTACAGATGTTGAAAATGGCGGCCCTCATGGTGTGGGGTTCCTCTGGCTTCTTGCGAGGCTCTGCTGAGATGGCAGGCCAGGGCTAAGTTCGGGAGAGTATTTTATTTTAATAATTAATAAATAAATGGTTACTTATGAAGATCTCAGATATTGTAAACAACTGAAACAGGATCAGATACTGGTTGCAGTAAAATAAAGAAAAAATACTGCATTTGCTGTAGTGTGGTTGGAAGAGTATCTTAGTAAAATAAATCAGATATGAAAGGATAAACACCAAGGGTTTTTATAAAAATACTGCATTTGCTGTAGTGTGGTTGGACAGTGTCTTAGTAAAATAAACCAGATAGAAAAGATAAACACCAACGGCCAGTTAGTACAGATAGTACTTGCCTTGTACATGGGCAACATGCATTTGATCTCAGGCACCATATATGGTCTGATAAACCCCACAAGGATGGTGCTTAAGCACAGATCCAGGAATAACCCTGTGCTCAGCTACACCCGAAAATTCAAACACCAGGATTTCACTCCTCTTTGGTAGTGATGGAAGGCATCTCTTGGCAGTAGATGGAAGGACTGGAGCTAAGCAAACAAAAAAGTATAGCCAAAATAAACTTTCAGGTTCTAAGACCAAATTAGTGGTCACCATAAGAGAATGGTTAAGGGGATAGGTTATGGTGTATGGTGAAGAATTGTGGAATGAAACTTTCTGTAGTGAACTTAATAAATTGTTTTCTATTGATGGATACCAAATATTTTTGAAATAATGTTGTGAGTTAACTAATACGACTTTAGTAGGCTCCTTTTTCTGTTTCTGGTAATACAGAGAACTGAGGCCAAGCACTATTATTTTGCTCAGTAAAGTGGAAATGACTTTTATCCTAATAGATCCAAAACCTAGGAAGTGCTATAGCCTTTGACTCTTGCCCTAAAGTGATGCTTTTGTTCTGGATCCAGTGTGTGATTTGCTGTAGATTATAGTGTGTTTGCATAGAAATGAGTGCATGCTAGGACTTTATCTAGAAATATAATTTTAGTCAACTTAAATAAAAAAGCAACTAAGTTAGTTTTAATAAATCATTACTGCTTTGTAAATGCTGCAAATTATATTCTTTTGGAGTGTTTTTTGACTATTCGGTCTTTGGATTAGATATTTTTTTGGTTTAGGGTCTTAATTATTTTGGTGAAGAATGACTGTTCTCAATTATTTTCACTCCACTTGATCACTTGATCACTTGAATCCCGTTATTCATCGATTTGCTCGCGCGGCGCCAGTAACATTTCCATTGGACCCTATCATGTGCCAATGTA
The DNA here is from genome assembly GCA_021461705.1 of Cryptotis parvus. Classification (NCBI taxonomy): domain Eukaryota; kingdom Metazoa; phylum Chordata; class Mammalia; order Eulipotyphla; family Soricidae; genus Cryptotis; species Cryptotis parvus. The sequence goes on from JAJIBD010021211.1 coordinate 85,282, forward strand.
GCCCAATGGCATCTGGTGGATTCAGGAATATGAAGAGCCTCAAACTGTTCCTTCAGGGTCTTTATAAGGAAGTCTGACCATCTTGTAGGTGGGCGGCCACGTGATCTTTTGACATCCCGTGGGATCCAGTTGGTAATGGCTCTAGTCCAGCGGTTGTCTCCAAATCACATCACATGTCCAGCCCATCTGATTTTCGATGCCTTGGCAAACGAGACAGCGTCCCTGATAATGGAATAGCGACGGAGGTCAGAACTCCGGATTCCTTCTGTCACTTGAGTGAGGCGTGATATTCCAAGCATAGCTCTTTCGATTCCTCTCTGGGAGACCCGAATAGCATTCTCATCCTGCTTTCATAGGGCCCAGGTCTCTGAGGCGTATGTTATTGCAGGGAGAATGGTGGAGTCAAAGAGATGTGCCTGGAGCTGGAGGTTCTTTGTCCTTTTAGCTATTTCTTCGATGCCTTTGAAGACATTCCATGCCGCTCTCTTCCTCCTGCGCAGCTCAGGTTTTAGGTCGTTCATCATGTTGATTTTTTGACCTAGGTACACATAACTGCTGCATTCAGAGATGATTGTTCCATAGAGAGTAAATGGGGCCTCTGGAACTAGTTCATTCTTCATGAACATTGTTTTCTTTAGATTCAGCTGTAGACCTATCTTTCCACATTCTCGGTCAAAGTCAGCTAGCATTTGTGCCGCTTGGCTAATGTTTGGTGTTATTAGAACAATGTCATCAGCGAAGCGGAGGTGGTGTAGTTGTTCGACCATCTATCTTCACTCCCATTCCTTCCCATTCTAATTGTTGCATGTTCTCGAGGGTGGCGCTGAAGAGTTTTTTGTGAAATGGAATCACCCTGTCGCACCCCTCTTTTCTCATTAATGATCACTTCTTTGTAGAATGGTGAGATCCTGGTGGTGAATCCGTAATACAGCTCATGAGGATCTTGATGTATTGGGTTTGAACACCCTGTTTGGCTAGGGCTTCGATGACTGCTTCAGTCTCCACAGAATCAAAGGCTTTCTGTAAATCAATGAACGTGAGACAGAGCGGCATCTTGTACTCCCTACAAACCTCAATGAGCTTGGTTACCGTGTGGATATGGTCGAATGTGCTGTATCCTTTCTGGAAGCCTGCTTGCTCGCATGGTTGTCCTTCATCTAGTGTTCTGCTAATCCTGTTCAGGATGACTTGTGTAAACAGCTTGTAGATGACAGACAACAGGCAGATGGGGCGATAATTGCCGATGTCCTGAATGTCTCCCTTCTTGAACAGTAGAACTGTCCTGCTGGTTTTCCATTGGGAGGGCACCTTGCATTCGGACAGGTAGCGTGTGAAGAGCCGAGCTAGTGTATTGATGAGTATCGACGGCAGATTCTTCAGGTGTTCGGGTCTGACTTTGTCTGGGCCTGGTGCTGTTCCCTTCTTTACCAACCAGATGGCATGTCGGATTTCAGAACGGAGAACAAAATGCTGCAAATTGATATTGCAAATTTGATATTGCAAATTGATAAATGCTGCAAATTGATATTCTTATTTGGAGTGTTTTTTGACTATTCGGTCTTTGGATTAGATTTTTTTGGTTTAGGGTCTTAATTCTTTTGGTGAAGAATGACTGTTCTCAATTATTTTCACTCCACATAATTAAATTGCTGGTAGCTGCAGTAGATGTTAAGTACTTGTGATATTTTGGGGGAACCGCATCATATTTGTGTGTGAAGTACATAGAGAAAACACCAGACCTTAAATTCATGAAGAACTCATTGAGCACTGATGAAATTTGAAGAAAACTAAAGACTAAAGTGCACATAACAATAAAATCCAAAAGATGTAGTTGAAAACATGTAAGTTTACAAATGTCATAACTTCTTTTCATTCCAATGGTGAAAACTTAATAAATACTGAGTGCTCAGACATGTTCTCAGTAGTTTCCTGACCATTTTTTTCTTGAAAAGATGACCTACTCTGTTTACCCTTTTTCTGACCCTGCTTTCTTTACACATTAACTTTTGCAGCAGGTCAGCATTACACTAGTCTTGACAGTAGATGGAGGGAAGTTTTTTGTGTTACTTCATTTTGCACATTTTGGGAGTTATAAAATTGCTGTACACGTGGCACTCACTGTTGAATACAATTCCATTTGGGCTGTTCAGGGTCCCCAACAGTTATTGGGGTCACGCAGTTTCCCTGGCCACATTCAGGGCTGACCATCCCCTCTGGCTGATGGATAAAGACGCACTAACTACTAGTTCTAGAAAATCTAAGGTTTTAATTTTTCTTCATACACTCCTAACTCCGACTACCTACACACACACACACACACACACACACACACACCACACACACACCACCACCACCACCACCACCACACCACAATCAAATCTGCCAGAAATATATAGTTTACAAAGGTTAAGGACAGTGAGTTTCAGAAGGTAAAAGACTCGCTTATCCTGACACAATGAGGTGAGAAAAGGCTTCCCCTTACTGGGGCAAAATCATCAGGGGTCATGCTCCTGCTACCGGGCCTACAGGGCAGAACTCTGGGTTCATTGTTTTTCTCTCATCCTTGGCAGGTGAACAATCATTTCAATAATATTTCTAGTCATTTTTGAATAAACACTAACTGAGACAGACATTTCTCTATACCCAGGATTAAATTCATCGGGTGGCCTTTCCTGGGGAGATCACGCCATATAGCCCAGACTACATTCTCCTCACCAGATTGATGATTCCCAACCCCGCATGGTCCTGTCAATCTACTGCTTCTCTTTGGGTCAGAACAGGGCTTGCTCCAAGATCTTGCTCTCAGAACATTGTGCAACATATTTTGTCGTTCCATTTCAAAGCCAGGGTGATCTCTTTTTCTGGTTCCATCCAGTCCCACGGTAGGATTTTCCTTTGGGGGGAAAGGAGAATTAGAATCAATTTAAAGACAACTGAGTTTTTTAGTGAGAAAATATGATGGATTCCTGAGAGTAATTTAGAGTTAACTAATTCATAAATGCACCACCTTAGCTGTCTTCCTGTGTCTATACAAAAAATCCGTTGTAGTAGAATAAGCATATGTAAAAGGCTTACAGGAAAGAGAGGAGCAGCCTTTTACTTACAATACATAACCCAGGGCTAGCAAGTAGTACTGAAAATAAAGAGTATATAAGTATGATCCCTTGTTCTCAAAGTGCGTCCTCGGGTTTTAGAAGCTCAAGCAGGGACCTTTTCCTTGCCTTCTTTATTTCTACTCTGTGTTTCCATGGCTATGTTTCCTGTATATTATTAAACAGAAAATGTTGCAGTTGTTGGACAATTTGTTTCCTCTTTTGATTCACTTTTTTAGAGACAAGTTAGTAGATAGTTACCTTCCTGCTTACATTGGGGTCCTGGCATTTGAAAGAAAAATTTAGCAATTTCTAGTCAATCCAGATTGGTGTCGTCACCTTTTCCAGTTCCTCGAAGCACTGTATTTACTAGATCATCCTTTCTTTTCTTTTTTAAATTTATTGTATTGAATCATCATGATACAGTTAGAAGGCTGTTCACGATTGGGTTTCAGTCACAGTGTTCCAACACCCCCTTCAGCGGTGCACATTTCCCAACACAAATGTGTCCCTTTACCTTCTGCCACACCCCTGCCCCCCCACCCCCAGCAGTATTCCTGGCAGGAACTTCCCTTTCTTCTCCCCTTCTCTCTGTTGGTCATTATGGTTTGCAGTACAGGTACTGAGAGGTTACCATCTTCGTTTCTTTTATACAGAGTATGTCCCTTTCATACACACAGCTCTTATACGTTAGACTATCCTATTTTAAAAAAACAAATTATTTTTATTAAATAAATTCTTTAATTCATAAATTTCATAATTTTTTTTTTTGCTTTTTTGGGTCATACCTGCAGTGCTCAGGGGTACTCCTGGGTCTGCACTCAGGAATTACTTCTGGTAGTGCTCGGGGGCCATATGGGATGCCGAGGATGAACCCGGGTTCGGCTGTGTGCAAGGCAAATGCCCTACCTGCTGGACTATTGCTCCGGCCCCAAATTTCATAAATTCTTTAATTAAAGAACTGTGATTTACAAAGGTATTGATCATTGAGTTTTTTTAAATTTTTTAATTAAAAAAATTTTTTTGACAATTACAAAAATGTTCATGTTCGGGTTTAAAGCTATACAGTGTTCCAGCACCCATCTCTCTACCAGTGCCCACCTCCCACCATCAATGTCCCCGATACCCTCCCCTCTCCCTAGCCTGCATCCGTGGCAGGTTCTCCATCTCTTCTCTCTCTCTCTCTCTCTCTCTCTCTCTTCCACCCTCTTACGTGTTGTGGATTGTAACAGACTTTTGACAATTATTGGCCCACTGTTCCTTTCTCTGTCTTACCTAACCTCTGCTCCCACACATTTGTGGTAGTTTCGACCTTTGGCAAGACCTTCTGATCCACATTTCGCCTGACCTTGGATATTGGTATCATAATATGTTTATATATGTATATATATTTATGTTATGCATGATCATTGAGTTTTAGACACAAAATTTTCTAGCATTAATCCTATCCCCAGCTAACACAAGGTCATCCTCTCTCACTCTCCCTTTTTCTATTTTTTTCTTTCCTTTCTTTTTTCTTTGTGTGCACTAGGGACAGGGAGGGATGAGTGGTGGAGGAGGAAGGAGAGGGGATGGAGGTGAGCTCTTGAGTAGACTCAGGAGGCCTGGAGCCACTCCTGGCAGTAGTCAGCCATCCAGCATCCAGGCCAAAGACATAATCCTACGGGTCAGGTAGTACAGCAGTAGTTGGTCTCAGAAGTGCTGGGGAACACGGGGGCTATACCAAGTGGTGCTGGGGTAGGACAAACCATCATAGGGGTATAATTTAGGGCCTTGTTCATGCAATCATGTGCCTCTGACCCTAGAGTTCTAGCTCCAGACATCCCTACTCATTTTTGTCCGATAGTATGACTCACTCTGTTAAGCTGGCAAAGGACAGCTATTAATGTCTCATACTACCAATTCTTACTGCTAAATATTTCTGTCATCCCTCCACCCCTCAGCAAAATTTCATGTCACGGCTACCACTCCTGAGATCAAATGTTTTGTTTATGTGTTCATCTGGGTAAATCCAACCACATAAAGGCATGTTTCTAACCACTGTGTGTGTGTGTGTGTGTGTGTATGTAGGATAAGAATATTAGAAACCCAAGTCTTAAGATTTAACTGTAAAAATGTCACTGTGAAGTGTTTTTACTGATTTCAATGTGTCAGATAATTTATAAATTAGAAATATATAGAATGTTTTTAGTCCTGAAAATATGAACATGCTTTTTGAAGTACATTTTAGTAGGGCCTGTGAGGTAACTCAAATAGTCGAGTGAACTCCTAACAGGCTCAAGGACCCAGATTTCGTCTCTGGCACGAAACACTCCACCATCAGGTTAAGGCTGTTGGAAGGGTTCCATGCCCAGAACTCTGCTGGTGGGGACTCCTGTTTCTTTTGTCAAAAGGTCCTTTCAGCTTTTTAAAAGGCATTTACATGTCTCTGAACAATTATTATTTTTTTCTGCTTTTCAAGGTTTTGTAAATGAAGTTATTGATAAGCCAAGTCTGGGACAAGATCCAGAAAACGTTTAAAAACTTAATTGGGAGTCAAAGAGTGGCATTTTTTCTCTTAGGTGATTATTGCTGTACAGTACAAAATAGACAAATGCCCTGCCTGCTGGACTGTACTATTGCTGTACAGTACAAAATAGTCTGTCTAGTACTCTCTAGACAGACTACATTTAATATCTTGCTGATTTCAATTACTTCTCTCTTGATCTTCAAATCTGATAAAGCAATCTTATAAATCCTACATGTCATTTCTAGAATTGCTCAAAGGTAGCATTTGACTATTACTATAAAATTCTACCAGATTTTCCTCCATACTTAAGTTTCTGGAATGTTTGTCAACTTATCGCGTCCTGTGGGCCAGAGAGCTATTACTGTGGGTAAGGTGCTGGCCTTGACCAGTGCTGACTTGGGATCAGTCCCTGGCACTGCAGATGGTCCCCAGAGTCCTGCCAGGAGTGATCTTTGAGCACAGAGCCAGGAGAAAACCTTGAGCCCAGTCATGTGTAGCCTCCAAAGTACAAATGAAAAAGCTGAATAACTGTATTGTGTAAGGAAGCAACTTCAGGTTTTCATTGGTAATTTCAGAGGCTTGTAACCTATGCAGACAAGTGATGACTATAAAGGACCTCTACGCTCTTGCAGATAGAGCAAGGCATTGCATTGCAATATCGGCATGGAAGAATGGCCGCCACCAAAACTTGGGTTTTTCTGTCCTCATATCTTTAGCAAGAGAAGCAGATGAAACACAGTTCGGAGGTGGGCGGATGAGTGCTGCCTCCCTTAGACTGCTTTTATTTCTCCAGTCGAGTAACGTGTGCTACCCCCCCCATCAGGCATTCATTCCATGAAGACAGTGGCCGCTCTGTTTCCACTCACCATGTGGCAAAGTTCTTGGCACAGGTCACCTTGTTCAGTTCTCTGAGGAAAGACCAAAATCCTTCTCTGCAAGACCAGGCCTGTTTCGTCCCTCCCGCTTTCACCTTGATTGCCCTGCTCTTTCTCAGGAATCCTTTCCTGCTCTTTCTTGGGAATCCTTTCCTGCTGTTTCTCCTCATTGAGGTGCCCTGTCCCTTTCGGGTCACTCTGATCCAGTATTGTCTGATCAAAGAGGACAGTCCCATACTGCATGTAAGAGCAGCTCTTACTCGCCAGACTTAAGTTCCCTGTGCCCTTTCCTTAATTTTCTCTATGGAACTTGTCATGCAACCTATTACATATGTGTATGTTTTTAATGTCAAGCTACTCCAAACAGAATGTGATCTCCACAAAGACTATGCAGTCACTGATCTGCCCACAATGCTGGAGTATATGACATCCACTTGGTTACTAGTTGTATGAGTGAATGAGGGCATGGAGGCACTTAGTGTGTATTTGTGGAATAAATGAGTGAGAAAGGATAGTTCGCTGGTCCACCATACCCTTATTTAGAAAATTGGTGGTGACGGTTTTCTGAAGGAAGATTTCCGTCCGTCAAGAGGGTCCTCTGTGAGGAAAAAAAGTGGTGACCAGCAATGTTCATGAATGTGTGTGTGAGAGAGAGAGGGGTAGGGGAAGAGAGAGAGAGAGAAAGAGAGAGAAGAGAGAGAGAGAGAGACTGACTCCCTTTTTTAGCCTGATATTTAGTATTCTTCAATAGTTCTCCAAGTTTCCCCTGCTGGATTATTTGATTGTTTCCATGAATGTAGTTTGAAGTGTGAGGACTATGGGATATTGGAACATTAACAAAAGATACTTTGGGTATATGCATTTGTACCACGATCAGACAGTGTTTGATCGTGTTTCTTCAAAGAACCACTGAACAGTGTGGTTCTGGATTAGCAAACACTATCAAATAATATAGGCGTCGTCTGGATTATGTTGGCAAAGACTTCACAGGAACTCCAGAACAGCAGTGATCTGAGGAAATTCTGGCCTCTACATGACCCTTACAAGTTAATACCTCTCCTCCCTCATTCCCTGCTTAATCTACAGATCCCACAACCCCCACCAAGCCAGCTTTAGTTCCTGTGCCTGGGACTGTTTGGTGCTGGCAATAGACCTAATGATAAGAAGCTATGCCATTAAATGTAAAATAGATCAGGTATTACTAGAAGTCACCCTCAGATTTGGGGAGCAGCTGCATATAGTTCAGTATTTAAAATTATTATCATATGGATTATACTTTGTACAGACAGTAGTTAGTGATATTTAACTAAAAGTATATTGTGTGTGCTGACATATGGAAAATAAGGTATGTCAATCTTAATTCTGTCATATCTTTTCTCTCATCCCATTATCTTTGTTACCAACAAAGAATTTAAACTTGCTCTCACGAATCAGTTTTTTTTCCTTTTTGGCTTTGGACCATACCCGGCAGTCCTTAGGCATTACTCTTGGATTTGATTAGGGGCCATGTGGAATGCTGAGGATCAAACCTGGGTTGGGCACATGTAAGCAAATGCCTTGCTCCAAGTACTATAGTTCCAGCCCCTATTTTTTTTTTTTACAATACATTTTGATTGTAACTAGAAATTTTGTCTGTAGAATTGAGCTTATAGTGTACTGAGGCTGGAGGGTGGCAGGGACAGTGGTGGTGGAAGTGAGCCCTTTTGTAATGGGTGTGGTGTTGGAATAACATGCATTAAAATGTATAATTAACAATATGGTGAATCCCAGTACCTTAGAAAAATGGTTTAAATTTTTATAAATTAAAAAAGTCATTTCCTTTGAGGTTTCCAGTTTTTGACATATTGGTACTTCCTACATGTTTGTTTTTGGGGCCACAGGGTGCCCAGGGGCTTGCTCCTGGCTTTGCACTTAGTTCTCACTCATGTCAGTGCCTGGGGACCATATGGGATGCTGGGATTGAACCTGGATCAGAATGTGTCCTGCTAAGTCCGGCCGGCTATACTGTTGTTCCGGCCCCATGTTCTCTATACTTGTACAAAGTTATATGAATCACTGGTATCACTTTATCTCTTGTCTTCCCATTGTTCATCCATTTGCTCAAGTGGGCACCAGTAACATCTCCATACATTCTGTCATGTGCTAGTGTAGCCCAAGGGCATCTGCTCGCTACAGGAACATGACCATTCCTTCAGGTCATAGGAATGATGTCTATAATTGTTACTGGTTTTTGACATATCGAATATGACACAGGTAGCTTGCCAGGCTCTGCTGTGCAGGTGGGATAATCTTATAGTAGCCTCTCATCTTGTGCATGTATTGATGAACCACAAAGGGGAGAGCTTGGCTTTTCTCTTGGGTGGAGCTCTGACGAGCTGTGGAGCCCAGATGTTGAAAATGGTGGCCCTCATGGTGTGGGGGTTCCTATGGCTTCTTGTGAGGCACTTTTGGGATGGTGGGCCATGGCTGGAACTTCGCCTTTCCTCCCGGGCACCTCATGATCAGCGAGCACAGGGAAAGCCAGTAGCAGTTCTGTCCCCCCTCCCCCCCCATGTATCTGTGTCTCTGGTTCGAGCATACCTGGGCTTGAAATAGTCTTCACTGTAGGGTGGGGCGGGACTCTGATGAGCAGGGGGACGGTTTGGTGGAGCTCTAGAGCGTGGAGCAGTGTTGAAAACAGCGGCCCTCATGGTGTGGGGGTTCCTCTGACTTCTTGCGAGGCTCTTAGAGGGGGAATGTAGATGCTTCCCAGACAAAGAAGGGGCCACAGAGACACAAACATGGCTGTCTTCCTCCAGAAACTGGTTCAGACTTGAGTTCTTAGAGAGAGGCAGTTTGGTCCTTGCTCTGCAGGCTTACATGAGAGCTCAGATATGCTGTTTTCAGTCCTTGGATCCTAAGCACTGGCTAAATGATATTGCTCACAATTTCCCACTCTCACATGCACGTGGGAAAGTTCAACATAAAAACCAGGCCATTGTCATTGTCCAGAGCTGTGATCTGAAGGCACTGCACAGCCAACACCCTGCTGGAGGGACTGGACACATGGAGTCCCTGGTGGGCAAATGGTATATGAATATGCCTATAAAAGTGTGCAGAATATTTAATGTCACAATAATTATATTATCTACCTCTATTTTATTTTTGTGGAATTAAATTTTTTGTTGTTCTAACCCGTAATTACTAAGGTCTTCTTGATTTAGAATTCTGAAACATCTTTGCTGATCAATACATATTGATTTTCTTCTTTCTTTTAAATTATGGCTTAAGATGGATATAGGTCATTTATTATTCATTCATGCCTCTGTAGATATATTTTTAAGACTATTTTTATATTTCATTATTACAAGGACTTTTATAAACAAGATATCCATAGGCATCTCGACCTGAATGCTGATGTTTTGTGTCTGTGTAACAAACTCCTGAGGGTGCAATTACTGAGTCAAAGGTAGGGCATGTGATTTAACATTCTAGCTGTCATTTCCAGAAACTTCCCCAATGGATGTCCGATTCATCTTCCTGGCAGCCTGTTTCCTTAAATATTTGCCAACAGTAGATACCCACAGCATGTCCAATATCAAGAGGAATCATAATGTAAACTATGAATATGTGGGGTTATCAGGTGTCACTGTAGGTTCATTCTGGGTCAAAATTGAGTGAGTGATGCTGATAATGGCTGAAGTTAGGTATGTATTGGGCAGGGGGTGCATGAAAATCTCTGTAACATGCTCTCAGTTCCATAGGAAGACCTGAAACTTCTCTGTATCTACAGGGCATGGATGGCGAAAGTCTTCAATGATAAATATATTAAAAAAGTCATGAATGACTGACCTTATACTATTTCATGTAGCTTCTGAGTAGACTGCTAAAAAAGACATATTTGCCTATCCGAGAAGTGTCATTTAGAGGATACTCTGAATTAAACCCTTTTGCTCCTAACATGAGGGAGAGCATCAGTTTAAAGGGCTGTGGTGCTCTTTAGGCCTGTGTGGTTCTGTGATATGCAGGTGTGGCATTTCCCGACCCTTTCCCCAACTCAGAACCTGTGAGCAGCTTGTTTAGAGCAGCAGCTACTGGGGTGGCAGCTTTCCTCTGCCTCCAAGTGCTCTGCAAATGCCAGCGATTGATACCTGAACAGTCGCAGCCCAAAATAAAAATACGCTGTTGTCTGTAGTGATGAGGGGGTTTTATATTGCCTCTTATGTCTGCCACGGCTGACATTTTCAAGAAGACTTAGGAAAAATGTTCCAACATGTTAGAACTATTGTATACTTTCTCTATTGTAATGTATAGGCAAGGTAGGAATGTGTAGGGAAATGCTTTATTCCTTCTTCCTGGGAAAATGGGCCTGTTACACTCTATACCATTAACCGAACAGATATGTATTACTTTACAGCTTTTTGGGGTAAGAACCCTTTGGAAATAATGAACTCTGGCCGTTTCTGATTTTCACATCCTGCACTGGCTGTGACCTCTTCTGAAGGTGTGCTGCCCGGCTGTGCATTTCTCCCTTTCTTTGTCCCCTAAAATCTACAGCCTTGGTTTCCGGGCCCTGGGGGCTGGCAGAGAGACAGCCCAGTGGTGGTGGATCTGCCCAGTCCCAGCCAGCTGGCGCTTCCCCTCTGACCTCTACAGGGCGCAGACATGTTTGCGTCTTGCAGCTACACCTGGGTCTTTGGTGGTGGCAAGGAGAAAAGTGTGTATGTGCCACCCAGGAAGCGGTCCTGGAGCTAAGAGAGCAGGGTGGGCTCTATGCTTTAGAAACCTTCCTTTGGGTTGATGTTTGTAGAAAAGAAGATTCCTATGGAGCTTTTCCCCAGTCCTTTCAGGGTGTAGTCCTTTATGAAGTGTAAATTTCCTGAATGATCCTAATAATGAGTAAAGTTAACAACCATAGGTTTTAGCCCTCTAACAAGGAACAGAGATAGCCTGGAAGACAGCAGGACTCTGGGTACACTCCATGAGGCGCTTGTCAGCCAAATGCACCAGCTCGTTTAGGCCCCAAAACTATGAGAACATGCAAAGATGATCTTTTTTTATTGAAGTAATTTAGATTTTTTTTTATTCTCAGAATAGCTTTTAATAGGTTAAGTATAGCTAGAAAGTGGAGACTTTGCTTCCAAGACAGACTTCATAGATCTCTCTTGGAAGCAGTTTCCTTAAAGAGCAGATTTGTCGTTATTGGTTTATGGATAAGTGGTCAATTGGCCTGTGTCATCAAGTTTTCGTCTTAGAGTTTTGTCTTTCGCCTCTGTTTGACGATGCTTCTCTCTGCTCAGTACTCTGCAATATCTATGTTCTGGAATTAAAATCGTGTTACACGCCAGGAAAGAATCTGTGTTCGTCTTCAGCGCTGTTTTCCTGGTGCATCCAGGGTCCAACTGCCAAGTCTGCTGATTTGTGCAGCCTCCAAAGAGCGGCAGCTGCTTCACTAGCCCCGTTACCTACTTGTTTCTTGATTCCATTTACGATGACTCAAGCTTTTATATTCGTTTTTACATTATTCTAAGGTTCTGATTTGTCATTACAAATGTGATGTTTTCAAACCTATCGCTAGAGTCAAGAACATTTGTGGCTTAGTCAGCAAATGTCGACATGGAACCCCCTGCAGGGGAGGTTCCAGAGCTGACAAAGGCTATAGATGAGACTTTATGAATATAATTGAGAACAGCGATGCATTGATCTCTGTGCTTGGCACACAGCAGACCTATGAAAGTGATTTATGTATAATAATTCATTTCCCGTGCCACCCAAAAGGCTTGGTACTAGTATTGTCATTTCAATTGTTCAGAAGAGGAAGCTAAAATTGTGAATTGTTCTCAATGTCTGGCAACTAGTAAGTACAACACAGTTTAGTTAGGCTTGTTTTGGATCCCTTTTCCTAGTAGCATGTGCTTTTATCTTAACCTATTACTCAAGTATTTACATATTCTGAGTACTGTGATCCCAGATAAAACTATTTGGACGGGCTAAGAAAGTAACACACTGACTTAGAAACCAGCTTAAAAATTAAGTTTTAAAATGTTTTTTGGTTTTAAGTCTGCACCCAGCAGTGTTCAGGGTTTACTCTTGGCTCTGTACTCAAGGGTCACTCCTAGCAGTGTTCTGGAGACTCTAGGGGATGCTCGGGATTAAAACTGGAGTTAGGTGTGTGTAAAACCAGTCCCTTTATTTATTTATTTTTTATTTTTTTTTATTTTTATTATACCACCGTGAAACATACAATTACAAAGGTGTTCATAATTGGTTCTTGGTAATACAGTATTCCAGCACCCATCCCTCCACCAGTGCCCCATTTCCACCACCAATGTACCCCTCCCTCCCGTCCCCCACCCGCCTTAATAGCAGGTACCCCAGTTTCCTCTCTTTCTCTATCTCTCTCTCTGTCTCTGCATCTCTCTCCCTCTTATTTTACACATTGTGGCTAGCCCTGCAGATATTTAGAGTTTATCACTTAAGTCTCTTTGTGTATATTCAGTGGTGAGTTTTAATCTGCCATTACCATTTCCCACATTTAGTAAAACACTGGTATCTATTTATATCCTATTAATGAATGCAGTCATTCTATATCTGTCCTTTTCCTTCTGACTAATTTCACTCAGCATGATAGACTCCATGTCCATCCATTTGCAGGTAAATTTCATAATTTCATCCTTTCTGACAGCCGCATAGTATTCCATAGTGTAGATGAACCACAGTTTCTTTAGCCAGTCCTCTGTTCTCAGGCATTTAGGTTGTTTCCAGATTCTAGCTATAGTGAATAGCGCAGAAATGAATAAAGAAGTACAGATAGTGTTTCTGCTATGTGTTTTTTCAATCTCTCGGGTATATTCCCAGGAGTGCTATTGCTGGATCAAATGGGAGCTCAATATCTAGTTTTCGGAGGAATGCCCATATTGTTTTCCAAAAGGGCTGGACCAGTCGGCACTCCCACCAGCAGTGGATGAGAGTCCCTTTTTTCCCCACATCCACGCCAGCACCGGTTGTTCTTGCTGTTTTGGATGTGTGCCAGTCTCTGTGGGGTGAGATAAAACCAGTCCCTTTAACTCTGTGCTATTTCTCTAGCCATAGCAGTTTTTTAAAAAAATGATATTTAGGGGCCGGAGCGATAGCACAGCAGGTAAGACATTTGCATTGCACGCTTGACCTGGGTTTGATCCCCAGCATCTCATATGGTCCTCAGGCACCGCCAGAGTAATTCCTGAGCGAAGAGCAGGAGTAACTCCTGAGCATTGCTGGGTGTGACCCAAAAAGCAAAAAAAAAATAATGATGTTTAGTTAAGAGTTCTGTCCCAACTTTATAACCTTTCTTGGAATAAAGAAGTAAAGGGATTTCAAACTCTACTCAGTTCTCCTTCCTGAGCGTCTTCAGTTTGAACTTTTATGAGTTTGACTTTCATTGCTGTTTTATACTAGCTTTTCTTTTCTTTTCTTTTCTTTTTTTTTTTTTTTTTGGGGGGTTCACACCCAGAAATGCTCAGGCATTTCTTCTGGCTGGCTCTGCATTCAGGAATTACTCTTGGCAGTGCTTTGGGGACCATATGGGATGCTGGGGATTGAACTCCGGCCGGCATGGGCCGGCTGCGTGCAAGGTAAACGCCCTACCGCTGGGCTCTCGCTCTGGCCCCTGTTCTAGCTTTTCCATGGTACAAGACAACTGCTCCTTCATTGGCACACTGTCCACTTGGTTTGCTTTATAGTAGAAAGTATTCAAACAGCTGTTCGTGATGACCAGAAAAGACCTATACCGTGTAATTGCAGGTTTACAAAATATGAGTTCTCCAAGTAGTTTTATAATGTGATTTTAAATTTATACATTATTTATAAGAAGTCACAAATTTTTTAGAAATTGGTGGAAATTGCCACTTTGCTTCCCTTTTGGTAACTGTATTGGCTTGGACACAGGGGATGCCTGAGTGCTTGAACAATAATGTCCCAAGGTAGTGTCGTTCCAGTGGAAGAAACCTAGAGGCTCCAGGGTGAGAGTTTTAGGTTACATATATATGTATATGTATATATATGTATATATGCATATACATATATATATACATACACACACACACACACACACACATATATATATATATATATATATATATATATATGTTTTTATTTTTTGCTCTTTGGGTTGCAACCAGCAATGCTTCAGGGTTACTCCCAGCTCTGTACTGAGGAATTACACCTAGTAGTGCTTGGTTGACCATATCGGATGCCAGAGATTGAACCTGGGTCAGCCACATGCAAGGCGAAAGACCTCCCCATTGTACTATTGCCCCGGCCCTTTACCTACAATTTCTTGGTAGAGGGAGACATTTATTTTCTGATGGTACAGACCCAGTTGCCATGGACTTCCTTTAAAAAATTCTCATTTGGTGGTCAGGACAGTTCAAAAGTCTAAGTGCTTCCTTGGCATGCTCAAGGCCTGAGTTTGCTCTTGAGAACCTCTTGGTTCCTCTGAGCACGCCCAGAGTAACACCTAAGCATAGATCTGGGAACATCTCTGAGCGCCACTGGGGGTGGGCACATTCTCACTGCTCCCTCCTCAACCACCCACTCACATGAGAAACAGAATTTTCATTTACCAGCTAGTTCTCTTAGTCAGATAACCAAGTTGACTTACTATTCTCAGTCCAAATCATGGTGCTCTCTGGCTGAGTGATCATTGTCAGCTCTGGAGAAGATTCTGTGTCCAGGCCCAGAAGGTACTAGTGGGTTACTAGTCGAATCTAGTCTCTTGTGGCCATCTTCTGAGGTCTTCATTTTCTTTTTTTTGCTGTTATTCAGCTGTTTGTGGTATGGCGGGAAGGAGGATAGTTTTCAGCTTTTTTTTTTAGTCTAGATGCACCCTCTGCCTTTCTGTGTCTTCTCAACTTCAGATCTATTATTAGTTCATCCAGCCAAATCTGACTCTCTTTGGCCACCAGCCTGAGACAAGCTCTGAATTTTGGAGAGCTCGAGAGATTAGATTGGATCCAGATATTAAGATACTCCACTCTTTTGTCTGTGAACTATCACAGACGGGCCCCTGGACTGAACCCAGGGCCTGATACTTGCAAGGTAATTCCACTGTGCTACATCTCTGGCCCTTAAAATGTTAGCTGTGAAGCAAACTCTGCCTTTATTACAACTTGGTATTACTATCGTCTCTTATTCACAAGTTTGCATTTGGCAGTGAGCCTAATCATAAACATAATTATTGGGGTCATCAGACTCATCAGTTCTATAAGGAAGGTTTAGCAGTGGAGTGTGTGGGTGCATAATAGAATTCCACTCACTCCAGGAGATATGACAGTGCTCTGTGCCCTGGGCTCTCTCTGAAGCCTGTGGCAGTAAACCCCAGCCTGTAGCATTGTGTACCGGTCAATAAACATTTTATTTCTCCAGCGTTGGCTCCTTACATTTGATTTTTTAAAAGAAATGCCGTGACATAAATTCAGCTAAAATGCCGCTGTTTCATCTTGATGCCCAAGGGTGTTATAGGTGCCTAAAGATCATTGTAAACATTTTGGAAAAGAAAGATATATTGTTCAGATCTTCCAGAAATTCTTCATATTCAGACCTTCAATATTTCATTACAGGTGAGACTGACATACTATGGGTCAGTTTCCTGCTGATTTTATTGTTGGGATGAGTCTGTCAAAATGGATCACTTGAGGTTTCTGTTAATATTATAGGTCATGAGTTAGAAGGTTCATTATATACCTAGGCAAATGGAGCTGTAACATACTGATAAGTTACTAAGGCCTATGGTGATGCAGAGCAACAAAACCCTTAGGAGAGTTTTCCTACAGCTATTGATTTTCTCTCTTTTTTCACTTTACGTCCTAAGAATTCTGTAGTGCCACTAGGCAAGGTCCAACAATTCATCTCTGGAAAGGGCATCTGATGCTTAAAATGTTGACACTGTCATTACGATATCATAGAGCCTCTGTATCTAGTAGGGATCCGTTGTTGTAAGCAATAAACACAGACCACATTTTATTTGAAGCAAAGAAGGAATTAAATGTAAGGACATCAGGAAGCTCCCAGATTTCAGTAGCAGGCCAGAAAGCTGTAATCAGGAAAGATCCTGCAGAGTTTTAGGGAGCTGTGTTTATTTACTACTAAAATGTCTTTTGGGGTCTATCTCAGGGAGCAAGACAGATTCCTCTTTCCCCCTTGGTGACACAAGGCTCAGTATTTGTACCTTGAGTCTTCCCTATGGACCTTCCTCCATCGGGCAAAGACACCACATCTGCTCCCAGAAATTGAGGGGACTTGGGATGCTGTTATCAGTTGAGGAGAGAATAAGTGCTATGGAGGAAACTGACTTTACACTAGACTATTTTACTTTAAATACTTCAAACTGATCTGAAAAT
This sequence comes from Cryptotis parvus, assembly GCA_021461705.1. Classification (NCBI taxonomy): domain Eukaryota; kingdom Metazoa; phylum Chordata; class Mammalia; order Eulipotyphla; family Soricidae; genus Cryptotis; species Cryptotis parvus. The sequence continues at coordinate 102,116 of JAJIBD010021211.1, forward strand.
GTATTTAGTGGTAATTTAGAAAACACCTGCCTTAAATGAGATAAAGTTTTATTGCAACACAGTGCTTCCTTAAATCATAGGCGTCAAAAAATACAATGTGAAAATCAAGTATACATCCTGATTTGCATAATCTCAATTAAATTCTTTGACTAATGGATAACAAGGGTCTTATTTAGTGTACCACAAAGGAAATCTATGCCATGCCATGCACACCCACGTACAATCTACAGCCAAAAGCATTAGAGTTCTGAGTCATGATAACTGATATTTTATTTGTAATGTACGTATAAACCATAAAAATCATAAAATAATCCCCATTCTATTTGTTGCATGATAAAAGCTTTTAAATGAATAACATTTGTGGCTAACATAAAACCCTCTGTATCTTACAATTTATGGGTAAGTGATCATGTTTTAATAGCATTGTATGAAAAGCTGCTTTTCTTTATAAACCCTTATATGTAATCCCTCTAACTGTTCAACAAGCTACATGCTTTCCAGAGAATTAATTTAAGATTTAAGATAAAAAAGAGGCCAAAGTAAATGACATCAAGTAGAAAGCTCAGAAAAGTAGTAATAGTTTTGAAAAGATTTTGAGTGTTTTAGAAAACAAATATAATCTGATATACAAAGAATTGGTGTAAAAGAAAAGAAGGCTATTGCTTCTGTCTAGTTTAAAATGATCCTTTCTAGTTTATAAACTCAACTAATCTTGTAATAAAAGTTTTAGAGTCAAATTTTAATGTGTGTTTTGGGAATGACATTGGCCTGCTTTACTGTTGGATTGCAAAAAATATTATCTTAAATATTGATAATGTAATTCAGTAAGGACAGATCATAATTTTAGAAAGCATGGATTTTTTATTTGTGAGCTGTTATAATTCTAAATGAATAAATAGGCAAAGGAGGGCTGTTGGTAAACTAAAATCTAAAATTTAATTGGTTTCTGGGAAAGAAATAGCATGTGTAATGGCATAAAACCACCAGGAAAAGTTAAAAACAAAATACTTTTGGTGTATGCTCTTCACTTTAAATAATAACCTTTCTATGTAATGACTTATACCTATAGTGAAATTGAAGCGCCACATTATTTACACATTTCATCTTATTTTGATTTACTTTAATTTATCTGATATCAGCAGCCTGTTAGATGATAATTTAAAAATCTGCTGCTACCGTAATTGCTTTAGGAAACCTTCCTAATGATAATTTTATTCCATAGAATAATTTAACTTTCCATTTAAACAAACATCTAGACATGATAAATGTGTTCACAACAGAAAATGTTTATGTTTATACACAATTGTAATTTCTTAATGGACAGCATTACTACATTTTATGTTTCATAGTAATAAAGAAGCTCTAAGGTTATTTTTACTGCATTTACTTTTCATGTTTTACGTTGCATATGTCCTTATAAGTGTTTAAAATAGCTGAGATTTTTGTCTTCACATATTTTTTGTTCGTTTTTACCTTGTTCTCCATTTCAAGCTGTTTTTCCTGCTTGGTAGCATTTTTGAAAACCCCTGTCTTCACTTTTCTTAGGAAGAGAGGCAGATTGGTTCCTTCTTAGAATCTATGATACTATGCTTTAGACCGTCCCCACACCTACAAGACCAGCAACTCTTGTGTGAACACGGCTCCCCGCAAAACATTGACTGAACCTTTACTAGAAGAAAATAGAAGGAATGGTGGATGCTCTTCAAAGAGGAGATGGCACCAAGATAAAAAAAGGCAGTCCTGGGCCAGGGAGTACAGCTTGCACACTGCTGACCCCGGTTCAACCTCTAGCTCCGTAAATGGTTTCCTGAACATTGGCAGGAGTTACCCCAGAGCACTGAGCCAGGAGTGTGCCGTGACTACTGCCATATGTGGCCTCCAAATAAGCAAGCATACAAAAATAAAAAGAGCTGCTTCCCTAGGAGAAGGTGAATTAGGAAAATAATTGTGCCGACCAGGATTTTTACAGAAACATAATTTTACCTTCAAAGTTAGTAATTTTTTTTTTTTTTTTTGCTTTTTGGGTCACACCCAGAGATGCTTAGGGGTTACTCCTGGCTCTGCACTCAGGAATTACTCCTGGCAGTGCTCGGGGGACTATATAGGATGCCGGGGATCGAACCTGGCCAGCATGGGCGGGCGTGCAAGGCAAACGCCTACCCGCTGGGCTATCGCTCCGCCCCAGTAATTTAACAGAGGACCTATTTGCAAAGGTGGAGTCAGAATCTGGATACTCCAACCAGGGGGCAAAGCACTCGCCATGCCTGGCAACACCATTGGACTCAGGAAAATCCTGATGTTTGCCTCATGCCTTGTTCTTACATAAAGTTTTTTGTTTTTACCTGCAACCCGTGTCGTATTTGATATGCCAAATACCAGTAACACTATATTAGGTCATTCCCATGACCTAATATAATGGTTTGAGGCTCTTATGTTCCTGGAGCAAGCAGATGCCTTTGGGCTCTACTAGCATGAGACAGGACATATGGAGATGTTACTAGTGCCCGCCTCCAGCAAATCGATGATGAACGGAAGATAGTGATAGTGATAGACATAGACCTAGTTTATGGGCCTATGAGTTTTAGTATGTTTGGTATAATATCATGGGTTGTTTCACATTTCAGAGGTACCACAGAAAACACTTTTAATTTGAGAAAGAAGCTATAAAGTGTACCCAGTACAGCACAAGGGAGAAATGTTCTGGGATAAATTATTTTAATATCTTAAGAAAATAACTCAGGGCACGATAGAACAGTACTAAGATTCTAGAAGAACATTTTTACCACTCAGGTTACTTCTAAATAATTTAATTTTATATATATCTTTTAAATACACCATCCTAAAAGATGGCCCTTAAAATATATTACAAAGGAAATGAAACTAGTGAGGAATTAATACACTAAAACCTTTTATATTCACACAATTAAAGCCAATAAACGCTGATACCAAGATAGTATTGATAAATATATTTATTTGGTTTTAGGAAATGGGAAACTGTTATAGAGAGGGGCAACCCTATGTCATTTTCAGTCTAAAAACAATAGGGTATAAAATATGCTCTTAATTTAGTTCAGATAGAATCCGTGTACCACAATATGAGTCTGAATGAAGTGCGAAATTTTAAAGCAGAGAATATAGGATGGTTAGCTGCAAAACCTTTGTAATTTGAGATGAAATCATTTATGCATTTTTTATTGTAGTCAGTTGTAAGTAAAAGGATAAGCATTGGTGTTTTCTCCTGTTTCTTGCACCAGATTTACTTCCGTGGAGGTTTTCTAGCTTTAATTTTAAGTCTCCTGTTCCTCGAGGTGGTGTTGCAGGTGTGACTCGGTGCCCAGCTGCGCTGGCAGGTGGCCGACAGGAGATAGTCTTGTCCACACCCCAGGGCTCTGCCCTGTAACCCCTGGATGGTTGATGGTCTGACATAGGAAAGACTGGGCCCCCTGGGATGAACCCAGAGCCACGGCAGAGCCTGGCAAACTACCTGTGGTCGATATGCCAAAAACAGTAGCAATAATGAACCTCGCTCCCAATGAATGGAGATGTTACTGGCACCCGCTCGAGCAAATAGATGAACAACGGGAACACAGGTGACAAGTGACAATCTTAAGTCAGGGTTAGTTCAGTCATAGTGTTTGTGGTTTCACCTTTCTTTACAACCTAGTTCTGAATTTTCTTGCTATGTCTAAGCTTTCTTCATTTATGGTTTTTGTACCGTTTGTGGGAGATCTAGATTATTGGTGAGCAAATGTTAAATGTCTTTGAGGGTCTTGGCATATTCCTACAGGTTTATGATGAAGTGGGAAAGTTTTCAGAGAAAACTACGAAATGCCAAAACGCTTTTGAATTGTCCATGCTGTTATCTTCAGTAAGCATAAATTACCACTATGTAATTATTAGATAGTGAATAAAACGTGATCAGAGTAATTTTCCTGATTATAGGTACATAATTGATGCAGTATAGATTTTATGCTAAGTAGGATTCCTTGAATCAGGCTTAAATGATTCACTGTGTTATTAAATTAACCTCTGTTCTTCTATTTATAGTTTGCTATATATGATGAGTTTCTGGGAAAACTGTTCATTGAGAAATAATAGTTTGGAAAATTAAATGAAATTGATTTGATTGTAGAGCTATATAAACATGGTTTCTGTAACTGATGGATCCAAAATTATTAAGTTTAGTCAAACTTTGAGTGGAATTCAGAAACTTCTTGTTTTCCTTTTTTGCTACTATTGCCCAGTTTCCATCTTTGCTCTTACCGTAATCTTCTTAGGAAACTTTATAAGCATAAATTGTGAAATGAAGCAACCCTAAAATGTTTTTTTTAATCCACAAGTGTTTAAATAGAAATAGCTAGTAATGGTATCCTGAGCTTGGGCCAGAGAGATGGTACAGTGTGTAGGAGCTTGCCCTGCTCTTTCCTGACCCACATTCTTTATGGTACTTTGAGCCCTGCCGGACGTCATCCCTCATAGAGCCAAGCCCTGAACACCATTGGGTGTGGCCCCAAGACAAAGCAAATCGAATACATCATGGGATCTTTTCAAGTTTTTTGCCAATATGTCAATCTATCTTTTGTTTTTATTGTAGACTATTTTTACTTTTAAAATAAAGGTTCTCAAAGTTTTATGCCATAACATTAAAACTGACTTTAAAGTTTAATGATGATTTTGAGATTTTTCTGTATTAAATATTTATATACATTTAATAAGGATGTAATAGTCAGTTTATTAAAAAATGTCATGCATGTTCTGAAAAATTCCAGACTTTTAGTGTATGTAACTTGCATTCATTTCTCAGTCTACTTAAATGACTTTTCTCAGCATCTGACAGTAGGAAACATATTTCTCCAGTAGTTGCCCAATATAAGTCATATTGGATATCAGTGAAGACTAAAGAATGAATTAGGGCCAGAGAAATAATAGTACAAGGGTAGGATGCACGTATTGTACTTCATACAACTTGGGTTCTGTGCTTGGCAGTGCTATAGCCCCTGAGGAGTGATCCCTGAGCGCAGAGCTGCTGGGTGTGGCCCAGTGACTCCAGTCCCTCCAAACAGTGTTTTAAAGCTAATCTACAAAGGTGATATTCATCGTTTACCATCGTGCTGCAGTATGCCGAATCAGATATTCTCAAATAACTCAGTTTTCATTCTTTTCCCACCGGTCCATATTGAACATTTATACTGTGTGGGGAGAGCATTGTATCGACATGTTGTTGTTCAAGTGGCAGCAGAAATTAAAGCTCCTTCATTTTGACAGATGTGCATTATCTAGATCTTTCTTTTATTAATAGCTCCAGAAACTATGGCCAGTGAGTAGCAGTGATTTGTGATCGATGCACTCTGTGTGACAGGAGCTGTAGAAGCCAGATGTCTTTTGTGGCTACGCAGAAGTGCTCATCAGAGGTGCACTGTGTCGGCCGGTGCATGCAAGAAGACATAGGTGAACTATGGAAGTGCATATGAGAGGTGCATGGTGTCTGCCAAAGTGCATGCAAGAAATCATAGGTGCACTATGGGAGTGTATATAAGAAGTGCCCGGTGGCTGCTGAAGTGCGTGCAAGACATAGGGTGCATATGGCTTTCTGGTCACAGGTAGTCTGATAGGAACAGACCCTGTGTTTCTGTACTAGTTTATTGTTTGGAAGACTACCTACAGAAAATACTTATATTTTAAATTATGGTTAGGAGATCAGCGTGATAGTATAGCAGGTTGAGCACTTGTCTTGCATGTGGGTGACCTGGTCAACCTGAGGCATTCCGTATGGTTCCCTAAGCCAGCCCTGAGTGAATTCTGAGTGCGAAGCCTGGATAACCCCTGAACACTGAGCCAGGATAACCCCTGATCACTGCTGGCTTTGTTCCAAAACACAACCTGCTAAACAAACAAACAGGCAGCTGTGATCAGTTCTGAAGCCAGATCCCCAAAAAGTATGTTGAACGACTGTGTATTCCTCTTTCTCTTCTTTCCCTCATATGTTGCTTTTATTATCACATCTAGGTGCATTTTTATTTACCTGTTTTTTTTTTTGATATTGCATATTTGTCGGAGGGTTCTTACAAGTGACAATAGTGCTCTTAGAAAGTGCTTAGACCAGTTCCTGGCATGTATGATTAGTCATTATGAAGGCTTTGGTGTGCTCCCTTTAGAGATCGACTATAACCTTTAATACATTCTGGGGAACATATGTTTTCAGGCGAGAATCTATTGAGAATTTCAAGTCTTGAGATGCAGGGAATACTGGCATAAGTAAATTGAAGAATATTTTTAAGTAATAAACTTTAATATTTTAAAATTATGTTTGGGTGATTTGATAGCACAGCGGGGGGTATTTGCCTTGCATGCAGCCGAACCCAGGTTCAACTCCTGGCATCCCATATGGAACCCCTGAGCACCGCCAGTAGTGATTACTGAGAGAAGAGTCAGAGTAACCCTGAGCATCACTGGGTGTGACCCAAAATGCAAAAAAAAATTAAATTAAAAAATTTTTGTTAATTCTAACTTTTTTTTAAAAAAAAGAAATAAAGCCCCCAGGTAAAGCCTGATATTTCTACAGAAATATAGAGTTAAAAACTGAGCTGCAGGATAGGCCTTTACAAATGTATAATTATTTTCTAATCCAAAGGGACAGTAAGTTATGGTTTTATGTGGAATTCTTTATTTTTTGGGGCTTTTAGCCGAATGTGAATAATGCTGTTAAAATGAATCACGAAAGTGTATTTCTGTAACCAGAAACATATTTTACCTTCCTTTCACTTTGGGGATATATAATTTGTAGATGCTACATCTCAATTTTAAAAATAATATTTTCAGTGAAATTTTTTATTGCACATTTTTATATTAAGGTTTATAATTGCTTCAGACAAGTTAGAGGGAATTATTTGTATAAATAAAAATGTATATGTCTAAATATTTTACATACAAATATTTATTAAAATATAGTGCTTTTATGTTCAGCAACGTTAGAAGTGAATAGTTTTAGAATGTTTCTGTAGCCTTTGAGAACATTGAATTCTTTTAAACAGTGCTTTAAATAAATTTCACTTTATATGTTTTGAGTTTAATCTGTTAGACTTGAGTAATTTCTAACTGCAAGCCTGTGGAGGAAAAAGAGTTCCTTGATTTTGTTTTAACCAGTGACTTCTCCTAAGCCTGATGCAAAATAGAAGCTACTTACATTTGTAGATGAATGGGGAAAATTATGAAATATAAACTTGAATGCAGAAAGATACTACATCAAGATAACATACATCCAGCTCCGGGGCTAGAGCTATAGTACAGAAGATAGGGCTCTTGCCTGGCCAATGGTCTACTCGGGTTTGGCTCCTGGTATCCCATATAACCCCCTGAGCAACACGAGGAGTGATTCCTATGTGCAGGACCGAGGAAGCCCTGAGCACCACCAGGTATGGCCTAACCTTCCCCTCTCTGCTTCCCCTCAAAATAGTTCGCCTTCTTGTTTTTTGGGGCCATTATACCTCATGCAGTCCTAGTTCTATATTAAAGTTCATGATGGTACCTTTGATTAAGTCTGAGGGATACTACATACTTTTAAAACCCTGTGAGTGGGGTAGTACAGTAGGAAGGGCCTGGCACTCGTATGGTGTCTTGAGCCCTACAGGAGTGATCCTTGAGCACAGAGCCAGGACTATCCCTGAGCACCACTGAGTCTGACCCCAAAGCAAGCAAACAAAAAAGTCAGTGTGCATTCTAGACCATTTTAATGGGAGCAGACAGTATATTGGTATAATGGCATTATTAAACTCCTCCACATTTTCATTTTGAATGATGATGTGAAACAGTTGTATAATTGGAAACTTTTTAAGAAATTTGTAAGACCAACCAATTAGTTCTTGGGTTTCATGGGTGAGCTCCACTATTATAAAGTTGTGCGCTCTGTTTTATTGGTTTCAAGCAAATTATCTTTGGTTTTCTATAATTCCAGGATCATGCTATCCCTGTATACACTAAATACATAAATTAACATGTGACCGGACAAATGATTTTTTTTCTAGAAATGACATACCTTCATGTCATTATTGTACATTATACATGAGTTGTGTGTGGAATTAGCTATCTTTAGCTTTTCCTAACTGAATTCTCAACAGAAAAGAGAAATGAAAAAAAGAAACACCCTAAGAAAAGGAAACTGAAGAAATAAGATTTACTGAAATTAGTTTGCCTATGTTTTTTAATTTAATTTATTTTTTTTGAATTTTATTTTATTTTATTCTCCCCCCCAATTTTATTACACCATTTTTAGACATACAATTGAAAAAATGCCCATGTAGAGTTTCGTTCCACAGTGTTCCAACACCCATCCTCTCCACCCAAACCCATCTCCCATCACCAATGTCCCTAACTCCCTCCCCTCCCACACCTCCCCCAACTACTTGGCGGGTTCTCGTAGGTCATTTCTCTCCCTTATCTCTCCTCCCCTTTCTCCCCTCCCCCCACATCGTGGGAATGCAGTGCATCAAAAGACATTACTGTTTCCACTATTTTAATGGACCGCGTAGTCTCATCCGTTGCTTTCAGCACCCCTAAGTGATGGGCCCACCCAAAACCCATCTGTCTCCCCAGGGCCCTATAGTCTGCTGGGCCTGGGCGAGCTGAAGTTCCAGCTTCCTGCAGCAAGCGCTCTTATATGGCTGGTGGCCCTAGGCAACTTCTGGCGGGGCCACCAGGCTCAACAAAATGGAGGGGAATAATTTCCCTGACTCCATCTGACGACACCCAGTGATTCCCACTTTGCGAGCCTACCTGGGCTGAACTGGTTTTGCTCTGTTAATCTGGTCGAGGTAGTTTCCAGCTTCCAACAGCGAAAATGGTGGCTAGTGTGGTGGGCGAGTCTCATCCGAGTTGCTTCCGGACCCCCAGAGGTGATGCCCCACCGCAAAACCCATCTGTCCTCCCAGGCCCCATAGCCGCTGGCCCAGGGCTAGCCGAGTTCCAGCTTCCCAGCCACTTGTGAGGCCCTCATATGGCTGGTGGCCCCAGGCAGTTCGCTTATGTTTTAGTGGTGATTTTCCTGGGACATAGAGTTCAAATCATATGTCTTATCAGATATGCTGAACAGAATTTGCCTAAATTTCTACTGAAATATAAAGATTATTCTGAAACAACAAGCTAAGAGAAGGACTGACAGACTGAGGTGGGCTGGCTTGCTTTGACATTACAACCCTGAAAGAAGGAGCTTATTTTTATTTTATTTTTATTTATTTATTCATTTTTTGCTTTTTGTCATCTAAGCTGATCGACAGGTTAATTCCTGGCTCTGTAATGCAGGAACAGGAATTACTCCCATGTGCCTAGGACCATATGGGATGCCGGGGATCAAACCCAGGTTGTGGTGCAAGGCAAACTGTACTATTGATCCGTCCCAGGAGCTTTAGACATCTACTTTCACACGTCCCATTTGTTGCAGTTTGTCCCAAGGTTAGGCACCTTGTCCACAGGTTAAATTGGGACCGTCTTGAGATTAAAACTAAACAGAGGCTCAGAAGATTAACCTTCCTACTATTTCCTAGTATTTTCCAGTTATGAAATATTAAAATACCAACGAAAAGAAATAAATGAAAACATTTAATGTGTTAATAACCAATAATATATGCCCTAGCATTTGAACAGATTTAACTTAATTCACCCTTCCAAAAAGATGTGTAGACTGTCTGCTACATAGAAGTGCAGTGTGGGAAATGATGATTCTCACACAGGCTGACTGTTCCGAGTAAGTAGAATATAATAGAGGCTTAGAATGTCAGTAGAAATTTAATTCCAAGTGAAAATAAATGTTTTTAAGCATTATAAAGCTTTTAATTACACCTAAGGAAAATTGAGGAGGGCATTGTGTGGGACACAGCCTTGCTAGGGCTCAGTAGAGGCTCCTCGGAAGCTTATCAGAGATACAGACAGCTGGATGAGGATGAGAAATATAGAGCTTAGAAGGACAGAGAGAAGCATAGATAATGTGGCACAGGGCGGTAGTATTTTTGTATGCAGCACAGTCCTGACTTGGTTCCTGATACTACATATGGTCCACTCAACACTACCGATGAACCCCTGACCACGGAGCTTGTGGAGTAAGCTACAGATGCCCCCAAACAGAAAACAAAATGCAAAGCAGGTATCCTTTTTTTTTTAACATTTTATTATACCACCGTGAGATATACAATTACAACGTTGTTCACGCTTGAGGTTTCGGTCACACAGTGTTCCAGCACCCCCCCTCCACCAGTGCCCATCACCCACCACCCATGTCCCCACTCCCTCCCCTCCTACCTCCCCTGCCTAAATGGCAGGTTCTTTATCTCTCTCTCTCCCTCTCTCTCTCCCCTTCTCCCACATTGTGGGTTGCACTACGCACACTTAGAAGCCATCATTTGCATTTTTTTGTCTGTATTTAATGCTCAGTTCTATGTTGGTATCAGACCTTTTGACATTTATTCCACACATGTTCCCTCTCTATCTTACCTAACCCTCTGACTCCCACACGCTTGTGGTAATTTCCACTTTTGGTAAGATCACCTGGTATATTTATGTCATGCAAATAAATGCAGTCATTCTATGTCTCTCTCTTTCCTTCTGACTAATTTCACTCAACATGATTCTTTCCATGTCCATCCATTTATAGGCAAATTTCATAACTTCATTTTTTCCTGACAGCTGCATAGTATTCCATTGTGTAGATGTACCACAGTTTCTTTATCCAGTCATCAGTTCTCGGGCATACTGGTTGTTTCCAGGTTCTGGCTATTGTGAATAGTGCTGCTATGAAAATAAAAGTGCGGATTGTGTTTCCGCTGTGTGTTTTTGGCTTCCCAGGGTATATTCCCAGGAGTGGTATGGCTGGGTCAAAGGGGAGCTCAATTTCTAGTCTTTGGAGGAATGTCCATATTGTTTTCCAGAAAGGTTGTACAAGTCGACATTCCCACCAACAATGTATGAGAGTCCCCTTTTCCCCACATCCACGCCAGCACTTGTTGCTTTTACCCTTTTGATATGGGCCATCTCTGTGGTGTGAGGTGATATCTCATTGTTGCTTTGATTTGCATCTCTCTGATGATTAGTGATGATGAGCATTTTTTCATATGCCTTTTGGCCATTCGAATTTCTTCCTTGTCAAAGTTTCTGTTCATCTCTTCTCCCCCATTTTTCTAATGGGGTTGGCTGTTTTTTTCTTATATAGTTGTACCAGTGCCTGATATATCCTGGATATTAACCCCTTATCAGATGGGTATTGGGTGAATATTCTTTCCCATTCTGTGGACTATCTTTCTATCTTGGTCACTGTTTCTTTGAGGTGCAGAAGCTCTTCAGTTTCATGTAGTCCCATATGTTTATATTTTCTTCTAGTTGCTTTGTTAATGGTGTTTCACCTTTGAAGATGTCTTTAGCTTCAAATGTCGTGGAGGGTTTTCCTATATTTTCTTCAACGCACTTTATGGATTCAAGCCTGATATTGAGATCTTTAATCCATTTTGATCTGATTTTTGTGCAAGGTGTTAGACACAGGTCCAAATTCATTTTTTTTACATGTAGCTGTCCAGTTTTCCCAGCACCACTTGTTGAAGAGGCTTTCCTTTACTCCAGTTTGGACTCTGCACCTTTATCAAAGATTAACTGATCATGTCTTTTGAGGGTGGGTGTCAGGATACTCAACTCTATTCCATAGGTCCACAGGTCTGTTTTTATTCCAGTACCACACTATTTTAATTACTGCTAGTTGTAGTACAGTTTGAGGTTGGGAAAGATGATGCCTCCCATCTTCTTCTTCCCAAGGATAGCTTTAGCTATCCGTGGGGGCTTATTATTCCATGCGAATTTCAGGAGTGCTTGGTCAATTTCTTTAAAGAATATCATGGGAATCCTTATAGGAACGCATTGAATCTGTATAAAGCTCTAGGAGTATTACCATCTTGACAATGTTGATTATCCCCATCCATGAGCAGGGAATATGTTTCCATTTCCTCGTGTCCTCTTTTATTTTTTGAAGCAGTGTCTTGTAGTTCTCTTTGTCTAGGTCCTTTTACACACCCTTGTTAAGCTGGATTCCTAGGTATTTGATTTTCTGTGGCACAATTGTGAATGGAATCGATTTCTTAACATCCCTTTTCTTCTCTTCATTATTTGTGTATAGGAAAGCTTCACTGACTTTTGGGTATTGATTTTTGTAATAATTCAGCCACCCCACCATATATATCTATTGCTCTCTAAGAGTTTTTTAGTCCAGAGTTTCAGGGTTCTCTAAGTATAATATCACGTCATCTGCAAATAATGATAGCTTGATTTCTTCCTTGCCTATCTCGGTGCCCTTAATGTCCTTTTCTTCTCTGATTGCTATGGCGTAGTACTTCCAGTACTATATTGAAATAAAAAAAAAAAAGAGGTGAGAGAGGGCAACCTTGTCGTGTTCCTGATTTGAGGGGAAGGCTTTCAATTTTTCCCCCATTGAGAATGATAATTGCTGGGCTTCTTGTAGATAGGCTTTGACTATCTTGAGGAAGCTTCCTTCCATTCCCATTTTCTGAGGGTTTTAATCATGAATGGGTGCTGGATCTGTCAAATGCTTTTTTCTGCATCTAATGATAGGACCATATGGTTTTTATTTTTTCTCTCATTGATATGATGTATTACGTTGATTGATTTTTAAAGTTTGAACCATCCTTTGCATTCCCCGATGAATCTACTTGGTTATGATGTATGATCTTTTTTGATAGAGTCTTTGGAATCTGTTTGCTAGTATTTTTTGTTAGCCTAAAAATCTTAGCATCTGTAGCTCAACAAGGAGATTATCTGTAATTTTCCTTCTTTGTATTGTCTCTCC